>OZ002742.1:169639165-170220726 GCA_963924295.1 Dioctria rufipes | reverse complement strand
ATACAGTTTAGAAAATTTTAACGGAAGATTTGGGGTTGAAAAGGATGGCAACCAAATTCGTGTCTCGACTGCTTACTGCTGAACAAAAACAAGGGCACGTGGCAGCATGCTTTGCTTTGAAAGAAGAGTTTCGACATGATCGAAAACTGTCTTTTTTTCAAAATCATTACATGTGATGTATCATGATGCTATGGTTACGATCCTAAAATTGAAGCGCGCTGCTCACCAGAATCAGCCATTTCACAAACAGCTGTCACTAACAAATCAACGCAAGCCGAAAGAAACTTTCTTTAGTGACGATGCTTGACTTATTGACTAGGAAATGTAAGCTCAATACGCTACTAGCGATAGCACGCGGTTCTATAAAAACTCTGCCAGCCACAACATCAGTTCTGCTTTTTTTAACTACTCCGTCGTAGCTCAATGGGAAGTGGTTCTAAATAGCGTTTAAAAACGTTGAATACCACCCTGATAGTAACTTCCTTCGTAGTCTCGATTTTTTTTTCATTTGAAGAGGAGGGCTTTGGTATAATAAATATTCTTTTGCAACTCAAAACGCAGCAAAAAAAAATATTAAACATTTTTATAGAAGGATAATGGTGGTTTAAAATAAAATATTTTAAAAAGAACGAGCATTAAGCAGAAAATGAAAATCGAAGTTCTAAATGGTCAATATGGTAATATGTCAACATTTTATTGTATTTAATCAATATTTCCGATAATAAGCGCGCATAGATAATCAGATATTAAATATTAAGTAATCATGTTTTCGAAACGATTATTTATATGTAGGTATTTTAGTTTCTCAAAATAAACATCAGTTGTGTGTATGCCCAAATTGTTTCCTGACTCCTTTCTTTTCCGTAATTATATATTAAGAAAAGAAAGAGGAAAGATGTTGGTAATTGAAGTGTATAGTATAAACCGAAAGCAATAAATCCAAACAATGCTTATGTATATGTTGTGTTTATATCCCTCCCCAAGCATTTTACGAATCATATAACTCCCTTTCTCATGACAATTGCATGAGTCCACCTGCTGCTTATCTCCTCACATTCGCTTCTCAATAATATGGAATTATGTAACCTAAAGCAATTTAATAACCAATATAATATAAACAATAGGATTCTCAATCTAGTTTGGACAAACATTTTGCATTCAAAATTGAGCATCACTTCATCCTTATGTCCACCATCTAAAGTAGACAGCCATAATCATCCACTCGATATTGTATTAGACTTGGCACATTCCAAAAATGCTCCTAGTCAATTTGCTAAAAAACGAAACTTCCAAAGATGCAATTACCCCTGCCTCACTGATTTTTTTTTAAAAACTTTGATTTCTCTCCTGCCATTTCCGTCGATGTTGACCAATCATTTGGTAAATTCTATGAAACAATTAGTACTGGAATAGATTTGTTTATTCTCGAAGTAATTCAACGCAATCACAATCATTTTCCGAAATAGTATAGCTCCAAACTGATCAAAGTCTTTAAGGAAAAAGATAAGTATAGGCGATTGTACAAAAAAAATCCCCACCCCGAGATTTATAAGACTTTCTCTTATTTCAGGAAGATATCAAAATCTTTGCTTACTCAATGTTATCAAAAATACGTGAATCAGACTGAGCGTTCGCCAAAACAGGATCCTATGGCATTTTGGGTTTTCAGTAAAACCCTAAATAGATAGAACACGTATCCTACAGAATTAACATTTAATGATGATATATCGTCATCTTCTCCACTTATATGTGAGATGTTTTTTGCGCACTTCATACCCGTATACTTTGAAAAAGTCCCCGGCATTATCTCTTCGCCTTCTCAGGACACCTCTAATATGAATTTATTGTTAAGCTCCATCCCTTCGGAATAAATTCCTAATGTATTAAACAATCTTAATTGTGATAAAATTCTGGGACCTGACGGGACTCTAATATTCTTTTTAAGAGATGCGCACAAAGTCTTGCGGAACTGCTCAATCTTTCAATTAGTAATAAAATTTACTCAGCAGCTCATAAAAATTGCTTCGTTATGACTATTTATAAATCTGGTGACTCTAAGCTTGTTATTAACTATAGACTCATTTCAATCTCTAACACACTTATTTTTGAAAAAGTAGTTTACTATCAGCTCCTATTCCAAATAAGACCATTTATCTCTGAAGAACAGCATGGATTTTTACCAGGGCGATCTGCGATCACCAACTTATCTCTATTCACAGACAAAATCGCGTACGCTCTCGACGCAAATATACAACTAGATTCTATCGCCAAGATTAGTCACAATCCTATTTAACCAATAGGTATAATATCGTTGACTTAATGGTCAACAATCCTTCTCATTTAAACAAAATTCTGGAGTACCTCAAAGTACAATACTTGGACCATTCATTTTTCTCATAAACATTAACGACATGCCTTCTTGTTTTATATCTTATTGCTTAATATACGCTGATGATGCCAAGATTTCTAGAAAAATTATTAACGTGACGGATTGTGTTCACCTTCAAAAGGATATACTACGACTGGAAAAATGGTGCCATGAAAACTGTATTGAAATGAACGTAAGCAAATGTAAATGTATCTCGTTTCGTCGTATGAAAGATCCTATATTCTTTGCCTATACTATTCACGACACTACTCTCTCTTGTGTCAATGAGATAAAAGAGTTGGGTATAATCTTCGCCCGAAAGCACCTCTTTATTCCGCACATAAACTTTATTACTTCCAGATCAGATAATTATATAAAAAAAAAACAGTAATCAAATTTACACTTTTCTTAAGTTATGAGAAGCCTTATATAATTAATTTTAGCCAATTTGAAACCCTTTTGCATATCCATTTCGAATTTTATATAGCCATAGTTTCATTGTTTGCAGCGTCTACAAAATAAGTAAATAATGAATGAATTCATAGCTTTTTTAAAATATCATTTAATGCTAGTATCGAAAACAAAAGTGTTGAAAATCTTATAATTTTTTATTGCTTCTTTATTTTTCACTAGATCCCAATTTACTTTTAAAATTATAATACATTGTCAGTGGAAAACAATCCAAAATACTTTAAAAAATTAGATTATCCAATTATTCGCAACCTGCAAAGACATTACTCCTTCGCAGTAAATCATTAGTCACCATACTACTACCGATACTTCACAAATTTCGGAGCTTCTCGATGCATCGCATATGCCTTCCTGGAAAGGTTTGGAATTTTGAATAAAAATTCTATTCCTTCCACAGGAATGCCTTCTAGGCAGTGTTGGGCGTAATCAACTACATTTGTAATCAGATTAATAATCATGATTAAATCAATCATGATTACATCAATCATGATTATCCATCAATCCTTAATCATGATTACATCGAGTAATCTTAGGAAAATGTAACCGTAATCATGATTACATGATTACATTTTTTTTTATTACTAATGAAACTTTTCAAGAGATTTTAAAATTTAGTTCTAAGAAAACAAACAATCTGTGATCGTAAGAATTTTTATTGTAGAAAACTCCAAGGCACTGTTGAATTATGTATTAATTGAAGTCAGTGTACAGAATGTAAGTGCTTCTATTGATAGAGACTCACACATATCTGATCATCTGCTTAAATTCGAGGATCTTGATTATATGTGAAAAAAGATAGCGAAAAAGATTACATTTCTGGGGTGTATAAGAAAGTCGTTGAGGATGGAAAATGCAATAATAAAAGGCAACAATAAAACGCTTTGATTTTGCTAGACTTTTCATATTGCTCCACATTGTTATATGCTAGTTCGAATGAATTCAAGGGCAGAATGCAGCTGTTGTAGAATAAGGCAATGCGAGTTAATCACTACCGACTTCGGGATAGAAATACAACAATGTTTGTTTTCTTTTAACTATAATTTTAAACGTTTTGCAAATTTATAATCAAAAAATGTAATCATGATTACGGTTATGATTGATCAATCATTAATCGCCATAAATGATTACTTTTCTGATTAATATTATCAATCTGTAATCATGATTACAGATGATAGATTGTAATCGTAATCATTAATCATCAATCAGATTGCATTTTGCCCAACACTGCTTCTAGGTTTTCCAACTGGGCTTTTACTTGCACCCATACAACTTTCACTACTCATATAAGTCAACGTATCATACAATATTAAGATCATCGTACATTAATATCATAGCTCACCAAAGCTTTAAATTTAACCCACCTATAAAGAAGTTTTATTGAAAATAAAAACAATTTTTCATAAAACCTATGACTTTTCAATACACACACCCCTACTTTAAAAATTTGCTGACATGGCTTTATTTTCCATTACTTCATATTTTTACCGTCCCAAGCAGCCGTGACCTATTTTTAGATATCGAATATCATAGCATGATCACTCTTGTTTATAAATGATTTTTAATCCACAACTTACGTTATAGTTGTTGTTATTTTTTTCTGCAAAAGAAATTTTCAATTATAACTTCCACTACTCATCTAAGACGCTCAATTTGTTTATTTTACTTGGCTGCTGTGCGAATTTGATTACATTACTAGAGTGCTATGCGAATTTGTTTATATTATTGATTACGAAGTTGTTTACTTTACTCGGCTGTACGAATTCGTTTATGCGAGGAATTAAATCGACGGTGGTACTAAAGAAAGTGATGTATGGAAGAGCTCATAGCAAACCTCAATAACTCACTGATCTCGGCTAAATATATCATGGGCACGAACCAAAAATGTTTTTCAATATACGTGAAAATTAATTTCTTTCTTAGAATATAAATCGACCATATTTCTTCAGAATTCGTGTGCATTATTGGTGGATGCTGAAGATGATTCGAATAAGTTGTGAATTGTGTCTGGGCAGTCTCGGCTTCGTGGGAGTTAGATTGATTTGGTTGTTTGGGCTTGTTAGCTAAAAAATTTTTTGATCGTAGATCTAGGTACACCAGTAGGGATTATTGTCTCAGGCCTTTAAAAGATCTTTTCAATGGAGGAAATAATTGATTCATTTCTTAGAATTGAAACCGATCAAATTTCTTCAGAATTTCACGTGGTTTATTGGTGGTTATAGACGATCCGAGCAAATTCATTTGCATATATTTATTTATATCCACATTTATTTTCATATTTCACGACTGCTCAGGCAGGAGGAAAGCCGAAACCGTTGAGAGTTTTTGCAATTATTCGTTCTGCATTCCACGAACTGGCTGTATTAGCGTAAGTTGAAATTTCACAGTGTACTCGAATTTTATCGTCGATTTGCATCAACTACCACTAATCTTCTTACATCTATACCGCACATTTTCCCTACTTGCAAATTTAATGCAATTTCAATGAAATTTTTACCTCAGTAAATACTTTATCATATTTAAAACATTTCTAATGTGCCAAACAATATGTTTTTTTCGAGTCCATGTTTTGTTAAAATTTACAATTTTCTTAAATACGGAAACCAAAAAATGCAAAATTTAATTTGATTGTGGCGATTACTGATAGCCGCTTAGGCGCTATTTCCCTAAATGTGCGATTTGTACCGATGCCAATAAAATTCGCTTAAGTTTGTAATTTTGTACGCTTATCGAACTATTAAAAGAAGTAAATCTTGCATTAATGTTTACTACCACCACAACCGCCCCTCACAACCAACTCATCACGGAAGACGGCAGACAGGATTTGAGGATTTGTTTGGACCGTCTACTCACTTTATCTTGTGTAACGACTGAGATAAAGATTTTTATTCTGGATCTCGACTGGAACAAAATTTACTAACATAACAACTTTATCTTGGGTCTCGATTGACATGAAGATAGTTATTCTGGGTATCAACTAGAATAACTACTAATCTCAAACCTTAATCTTGTTAGCTATTCTGGGTAGGGACTAGAATAACACTTACTAACATAAACCTTTATTTTGGGTCTCGACTGAGATAAGGATATTTATTCTGGGTACCGACTAGAATAAATACTATTAACACAACTTTGCTTTGGGTCTCGACTGAGGCAAAATATCTTGTTCCGGGGCACGACTAGAACAAGATAATCACTAAAAATCTATTTACCAACGCCATAAAGTCGATTCCCCATTTTAAACTGGTGATTTATCCCATTTATTATTATATTTATATTTATATATAGGATGTCCCAGAAATCAACGTCAAGCCGGAATCGGGCAATAGACCAAGTCGTAACAGTTATCAGAAAAATATGAAAAAAAAATCTTGGTCATGTACTTTTCAAATTATAGGGATATAAAAATAAATCTTAAAAACTGACACCCTATGATGATCTTTCAAGTCCTGTGACTGCAAATATTAATGCAATGTAATAATGAATACCCTTTCTGTAAATTATAGTTAAAAGTTAAAACATAACTGCCTCAGTTTCAAATAAAAAGTTAGATTTTCGCCCAACATTGCATTCAAAATAATTACATTACCCAACTTTAACCGACTGTACTATAAAAAATATGTACTACACTATTTTGGCAAGTAACTTTAAAAGTTGAAGCATTTAATAAGGATTCTAAAATGGTATAATATTTGCTACATTATTTCTTAGATTACGGGAAAAAAACATTTTTTCTTCAAGAAACCCAGTTTCGAAAAATTTCTTTTCACCTACTAAAAATGATTCTAGTACCCAAAGCTTGCCGTAAGACCGTATCTTTAAGATTCTAGTTTGAGTGAGACGGTGAGTCATTACATGAAGTGTGAGTGAGACAGATAGTGACACTTTCAAGTTAGAGATCCTAACTATTTGTTGAATTTTGGACAAATTTTCCTTAAGTTTAAAATTAAACACCAATTATTTAGATGCTAAGATTTATTATTTACAAAAGATGTTCAAACTGCCTTCCTTCAGCTGCAATACAAGTTCGACATCTTTTTAAGAAGGATCGGGTTATCAGACGGGCAAATCTTCCATTGTTGACAAATTCAACTGCTTCCGTAATTCTGGAGCTCCTGTTTTTGTTAAATTCGGTAGGCACTCTTGTGCTTTCCTGGATTGCATGTACCGAAGTACTTGGGTCTAAGTCCTCGTACAGTAAGGAACTCTTCCTTCACCATGTACTTGGTTTGGAAGTCGGCCCTCTGTGGAGAGTAGAAGATGCACATTTGTAAAAACTCAATGATTTGACGAACTAGCGTCACTATCTTGCTCACTCACATTTCATGCAATGACTCTCCGTCTCACTCAAACTAGAATATTAAAGTTATTGTAGCAAGTGTTATATTATTTTAGAATCTCTATTAAATGCGTCAACTATTAAAGTTACTTCCCAAACTGGCGTAGTACATTTTTTTTTTCATTACAGTCAGTTAAAGTTGGGTGAAAAATTAATTTTCTATTCTTGGTTCGGCAAAATGTGACATTTTCTTCCAAGCTGGAACAGTTGGATTAGAATTTAAAGCAATAAGTTACATAAGCACTATTCGGGATTACATAAGAAAAATAAAATTGAAAAAAAGTAAAGATTTGTAGCAACAGGAGCTAAAAAGCCATCACAGGGTGAACATTTTCTCGAAAACAAGCGAAATGTCTATAATTTGAAAAATACATGACTTAGATTTTTTTTTTTTATATTTTTCTGATAACTGTTACGACTTGGTCTATTGCACGATTCCGGCTGGGACACCCATATATATATTTGGTGCTATTCCTAAAAGTTATAACAATTTGTTACAGTGTTGTGTATAAGTTGATAGAATACATAAGTGAAATCTAGTTAGTAAGTGACTTAATTGAAATTATATACATAATTGACATAGTGACATAGTCGAAGTATATATTTTACATTATATAAGTGAGTTTGCAATCTATTAAATATAGTTCTATTCAAAGTTGGAATTTTGTAATTAAGCTTGACGTGCGTGTGCAATAAACCACCAAATTTAAATATTCACCGGCATTCTTATTTATAGTCCCCGTACTTATATAGTATATATATATACATTTTTTACTGTTCTCGTTGGGCAGAACATCTGCACTGTTACACAAAATTAGCGGTTTTCCTTTGTGACTTTTGTTACTGTGTGTTCTACACATGTAGAGTTTTCACTTTTTAGAATCGGATTTTCAACACAGTGAGCGAAAAGTGGCCCAACGTTGGGCGCCAAAAATGTTACGGTACCTCCTATCTTCCGCAAGACCAGCAGTTAGCTCTAGTGGAGAAAGGCCGTGGATATACTGATCAGAAAACTACCTGCTGTTTTGATAGTCCTTTTTAATTTTCTGTATTAAATTTTTTCCTGGACGCCACGTAATTTTCGGAAGAGATACCACGAAACTCTCGGGTTAATACCAGACAAACGATCTCTCAAAGTAGTAACTAACATTTATTGAAAAGTAAGAATCACATAACTTACTTCAAATATAATTAATGTGCTATTAGCACAACAACAAAAAGATTTGTATTTTAATAAAAAACAAATTTGTACGTAGGTGATACTCTGCAACATGGAATCCCAACAAAGGATGAAACAATCTATCCACTAATGCTGCTTTTTGGTCCACGTCCTCCCTATTTTCCTTGTTTTTTTTTTTTCAATTATTTTTCAAAAAAACACAAATTGGTTTTATTTTTACAACACAATATAAAATTACACAGAAAATATTTAATGCAATAAGATTTCAGTCTGAACTAGCCGACTATTTATATCTCCTGCCATTCTGTGTGGGACCGTTGCAAAGATATTCGTTAAAGCCTTAGCCTTTTCCTTAGATGTGCCAATTGCCTTTCCTTTCCATTTTCTTTTCCCTTAATGCTTTTATATGGGGTGTATAAAATGTCCATTGTTGCCAATAAAACATCCGGAAAAACACATATCTCTTCACCTAGTCTCTTAAAATTGTTTATGCACGTTTCTAAATTATCCGCACAACAAAAATGGCACCAATTTTATAAAATTTCTATCGCAAGCTGATTCTTCTATAAAAATGTGTAGAATAATACGAGACACTTTTTGTTGTAATTTAATTATTCTACACATTTTTATAGCCCCAAGAAGAGGACTCGTAAAACTCGCGGGTCGAAACGTTGGGAGTATATATTTTAATAAAAGACGTCATAAAAACTACTCTTTTATTTTAATTTTTCAACTTAACATAGATCGGATATAATCCTAAATTAATCGCCACTGTAACTCTTAATATATTTTATTTTCTACTTTTAAGTAATACTTTCGAAAATCGAATCTCGAAACTCGACTCTCGAAACTCGACTCGCGAAACTCGATTCGCGAAACTCGACTCTCGAAACTAGACTCTCGAAAATCAACTCTCGAAACTCAACTATCGAAATTCGACTCTCGGAAATAGACTATCGAAATTCGACTATCGAAAATCGACTCTCAAAATTTGACTCTGCAGACTTGACTCTCGAATTTCGATGGGTAGTAGCTGCCATCACCAACCCAAAACCCCCCAACACGTAAGAACATTTTACCCCATCGGAAAGCTCCCCATTCACCCATTCTAAATCAAAAAACCCCATGTAAATCCATCCACGTTTACTACCTTAAAACTATTTCGTCACGAACGGCACACTAAGGGGTTCAGGCGCTCAGACACAAACTTTCTGAGGTAAGGGTGTGTAAGTTGATAGAAAGTTATTAAAAATATATATACACAAAATAAAATAAATCATTTGCCGTTAAATACAAACAGTTTTATACATATGTATAGCAGATCCAGCCAGACCTTTTCCATAGACAAGATGTATATAAATTTAAATATACTTTTTTCTCACATACACATATGCCCACGTAAATCATAGAAAAATAAATGGTTGAGGAAGTCATGAAGTTTCGGCAAGGTGCGTTATAGATTTCAATGAAGAAAAGCCTTGTAAAATTCGAAAAGGTCTACTCAGACCTTTTCATTATAGAAGGGTTAATTGAGGTATTACTGCCTGGAAAAAGGGGTAAGTAATGATACATATATTAAATATTAAGGATGTGGTTTGGAGACGAATATTTATTTATTTTTTCACCTCGAAGTTGTGTATCCTATCTGAGATTGGTTCCTAACCTTATTTCTCTTCGTAATTACATACTAAGGGACGAAGGAGGAAAGTAATTGAAGTGTGTAAATAATAACAGAAAACAGTAAAATCTATAAAACGTTTTCATGGTAAATACTTAAAAATTAGCTGGTTATAAGAAATATAAAATGTATTTGTCTTCTGACAAAGTCATTTGGTTAGTCTTAGGCACGAGTTATAAACGATGATACGTTTCTTGCGCGGAAGTTTGTATACGGAGCCTACGAGTTGGGCTTCACTGTTCATTTTTCTTGATAAAGTTATATCTGTGTGCGGTTTCCCATCAACCAGAAATTCAAATAGAGGCGTCTTAACTACAATTAATTATTCTGTGCGATTTCTCCTTGTGCTTTTGTGGCCAGTTTTTGCTATTAATGCATGGTTCAATCAATGTAAATCTAATTCTCATTTTGAAATAATACTAGCATTATCTGGTGGAATTCACGTAAGATTTATACCTACCAATATTAATGGCTATAATCATTACAAAATAACTAATCAGTCAAATGTGAAATCTGCGGAATTGCATATATTAGTTTAGTGACATATAATTAATTTTAAATTAAATTGACAAGTGTTGACAGAAAAGCGCCAACATTAAACGTAATAAATTATCAATATTACGAAATATGAATACACATATTTGGATGTAAAAATACTAAATGATTTTGAAAATATTTTCTAGGGAATAGAAACACTGTAGGACTTCGTATTGAAATACTGTTTCGTAATGTACAGTTGATAGTGCGGGAAAAAAGCATATAAGTTGTTTTCATTCGACTTCGTCACGAAATTACAAATTTCAGTTAAATCAACTTTGTGGTTTTTGGTTTTAGTCAGAAAATGATCACATTTCGTTAAAAATAAATTAACTCAGCCGGACATCTTTTCTGCTCGAAAGTTACTTCTGCATTGATGCTATTAATAATGACTTGCATTGTTGGCTTGTTGTTTAATTTACGTTTGGTAAACGAAGTAAAATTTACACTTACACACTAGAATTTTTTTATGTAGAGATTTCTTTAACGAGAATGACACTGTAGAAGGTTTTTACATCTTATGTTAAAAGAGTGAAATTTGAAATCCAATTTCCTTTGTTTTTACGTTTTTACGTACCTATTATTTGTAAAAATTATGTTGTATTTATGGAATAGTCGAGTAAACGTCTGCTGTAATTTTTACAATATCTTGTAAAATTTTGTATAAATACAACATTTTCTCTAAAAGATCTATGCCTTTACTCAATAATATTATGTATCTATTACACACCTTTTTTGAGTGAATTCAGTTTAACAATGTCTACCAAATTCTTATTTAGAAAGAAATATTTTCTCCTTACTTTTAGGTACTAATTAAATTCTCGTTTCTATGGCTAATGAAAGAACGTATAAAATTATCCAGCAGAGTAGTGATTAGAGCATCGTCGACAGGTGCAGCATATGATCGTTATCAGAAAATTAGTCAAAAATATTGCAATTTATCACGGTTGGTATTAATATATTTAATAATATTAAATTACATTTTGATTGTGCTAAAATTTACGAGTCTGACGACTTAACATTTTCATTTATGTTTTACACCTCTAGTATAATCGGAATAGTTAATACCAATTTTTACCTGTCTCGTTTTGCATTTGGTCTTCGTTTTTGTTTTTTTTTTTTGTTTTTGTATATATTTTTGATAATTGGTATATATTCAGGGTGATTCAGATCGAGATACCTTCCGGTATACCATGCGATTCCTTGAGGTAAGGATGATCAATAAACAAAAAATTGTCCACATACCCCCCCCCCCCCCCCCACAGAAACCATCACTTAGGAGTTGTGGCCAGTTGAAGATTTCACTAATGTTCGCGATAATAAATGAGTATAAGTTTTGAACCACCCTATAGATTTTGGTTATTATTAGCTTATTAAATAGCCAAGAATAGTAGCTGCTGAAAAGTGTATTACTCTGTATTTTTTAATTGAGCATCTTTAAATTATTCTCAAACATTTCCAAAACATTGATTTTTTTACACACACATTTCATAAATACCGTTATTTATTTCAAAAACGTTTCTGTGTAAAAAAATCAATATATTGAAAATATTTGAGAATAATTTAAAGAAGCTTAATTGAAAAATGCAGAGTAATACAATTTTCGGCAGCTACCATTCTTGGCTATTTAATAAGCCAACAATAACCAAAATCTATATGGTGGTTCAAAACTTATACTCATTTATTCTCACATATATTGGCGAAATCTTCAACTGTCCACAACTCCTAAAGGAAGGTTTCTAAGGGGGGGTATGTGGACCATTTTTTTGATCATCTTACCTCAAGGAATCGCATGAGATTCGTTTTTAATAGAGAATCGTCTAATAAAATTTAAAAAATAAACTCAAATTGGATGGATGAATGGATAACCGGTAAAATAAAAATCTAAAAAAACTTGGAATAATAAAATTTGATTGATAACTTTTGTCGTATAACCAAAGTAAATATACTGGGAAATAATCGTTATCCGATAACAAGCAAATAATAACAATCAAAAATTAAACATTAAGGTACAATTTTTATCAGTTACGCTAGAAATTGAAAGTTCAGTTAATGAGGAAATGATTAGTGGCCATTCATTATTCCCGTATGATTTTTTTCTTTTTCTTTTTTTTTGCAAAATCTATAATTATGAAATAACGTCCTTGTTTGTTACACATTTTCGTTCAAATTATCAACCTGGATTATATATGCACTCAAGTTTTAGGTGTTTCAATCTTTAAAAAAAAAAAATTCAAAATCAAAAATAAACATATTTTTTGGAAAAGTGAAAGCTGGAAGCTGGGAAAGCTGGAAGCCAAAGCCTATATCCTAACCCAGTCACATGATCAATTTGTACAATGTACAATTTCATTAATTCATTCAAATAACACCTGTGATGTATTTTTAAGGGACACTTTTGTTAATTCTTTCAGCGATGAGAGTGGTTTTCCTGAATATTTCAGCCGTATGGGTACTAAATCTTCGCAGACGCGGACGATATATTCAGTTTATTTTTCGTTATCCTTCACTAAAAAGCGGGTGTCATTATCGACTTTTGGACACTCCACTAGGATCATTTGGAAACTTATTTCTGAAGTGATAAGCGTAAGAAGTGCTTTCGTCCTAAAATGCATTCCATACTTCACACTACATAATTGCATTTCCTAATGGACATATCCACATGGGATCCCTGATACCTGCTGCAAACAAACTGATTAAACACCAGCCGTAGTTTCCTCATACATATCTATTTGCAGCAGTCCTTTGGTCTCGTTTTTTATTTTATATTAAATAAGAGGCTATTAATGCGTACATACCTTCCATGAAAAAATTATGACTCAGCTGTAAAATAAAAATATTTCATTATTGATATATACAAATGGAGAGTAGTTCCTTAGACATGTGGGATAAGTTTGATTTAAATAGTTGAATTTGAGCTGCAAGCCACTACGAAATTTATTCTTCAAGTCATATCTGAAATTGAGCTATGTATGAATAAGATAGATCATTGAACTACAAGCCATAGATTAGCATTGAGCCAGAAGTTCCATACTTCGATTGATAGCTTAAAACAGGCAATGAGTTAAATTTGCATTACGATTGGTAGATCAAATTAAACATTAAGTTTAAGATTTGATTCAATCGTAGCTTTAGTTTAACATTATCTACAAAGCATAACTAAACTTCAGCTATAACCAATAGGTGAATTTGAACTATAAGCTATACCCAGCTCCAATTAAGATAAGGCTAATAGCTCAAATTTAATTTTACACTGTACCTCAAAGTTAGCTATGAACTATAGCTCAAATTGAGCTATTAGCTATAGCTAAAGTAAATTAAAACATGAGTAATATAAGTACTAGCTAAGTGACCTGTTATCGAATGGGAATACTGCCTTTCCACACTATCACCGTGCAGATCACGTGCTCTAAATATTCTACCTCATCGGCAGTTATTCCCTATAGTTGTTGTGCCAGTGAATAAATACCTGATGATATTTGATGAAATTTTTTTTAAAGTTTTTATATGGGAAGTTAATGGTCTCCTTCGCATGCCTTATCCAGAGAAAGCTCTGCTATTGTAGCTGGTAGACTTTATTCCTGCTACCAGTTGTGTTTTTGTAAGGATCCAGGGGTTCAGTTCCAGTAAAAAGACATTCCGCTTCTTTTTTGGCTAAGTAGCCAACAGTCTCATTGCTTTCATGTCGGTCATATTCTTTTATGCATCTAATAGTTACTATCTTATCCTCTGAAGTGTAGGCATTGGAGTTTAGTGTCTTTATCGCAGTGTGGCTATCAGATTTTGTTTGCGTACCAATATATTATATTGTACAGCCATGACTACGGTCAAGAATTATAAGCAAAAATCAAAACGAAAAATGATTAAAAACAAACAAAGTTTGCTGGACCTCATAAAGAATTTGCAACGCAAGCAATTTCCGCTATATGCAAGCATAATTCTTCATTGAGAAAATATACACACCTGAGTTCATTGCATTACCATGTCAACACATTGTGATTCATACAGAAATTGTGTGATCAGAAATGCTGATTTTTAATTTTATGTATAGCACTTCTGCAATAATCCCCTCCTCTAGGATTTGTAAGAAACGGTAATTCCTATATTACCAATTAATATAAATAAAGAGAGACTAATCAATAAAGATCAGACTTAAATTCAACTTGAAAGAGTGCTTTTATTTCTCAAGTACACATCGGCATACTCTGCCATCCTTATCATTGGCATATTCTGCCTACAAACAGCGGCATACTCTGCCATACACTATAAAGCGGCATACTCTGCCTTTAAATAATATAACTAATAGCGGCATAGTCTGCCGGACATATTACATTGACAAACTCTGCCTTTAAATAAAATAACAAGAGCGGCATACTCTGCCATAGGAGGAACTCTCATAACACCAACGGATATCATCATAAACAGCGGCTTCTTAGCCATTCAATAATAAGTGCGGCAGTGCTCTGCCTCTTTAACAGAATTCCAATACAAATTATAACAATAAATAAAACATGGACAGATCATTGTGTGACATCAGAACAATCATATTATTACAATATACTGACTCTAAAGGCCAAAACACAGTGAGAGCGACACAACAATGTTGGCAACTTAGTTGGCGATAATGTCGCATTTAAAACACAGTGAACGCGACTCGACAAATGTTTTTGACAGCTATCTCTGTTTTATTTATTATAAAAGAAATGGCCCCAAAACTAAGAATCTAAGCAGTCTTTTCTTTGTATACTTTATATTCTATTTTTTTTTTTTAAATAACTTTACACATATAATGTTTACCAAACTTACTAGTTCTTTTTAACAACAATGCGGAAGGCTTCCACAAATTCTCAGCGAGGCTGTCATAAGAAAATATTTTTCAAACCATTTAAAAACCTGACCTACTCTAAACAAAATTCAGAACACGTTAACGAAATAATTTCAACGAATAATTTGGATTGTGGAGTAGTGCCAGAAGAATAAAAAAAATAATTATATCTAGAGACATAAGTCGCTACTAGGTCTTCGGTTTTGTGTCTGTGAACTTGTAGGTCTTTAGTTTTTTTTAATTTTATTAATTGTTTGACATCTTATTTATAAATTTGTCATTAATTTAGTAAGTAGTACGAATAATTGAAAAAAAGTATATATAAAGGGTTTTCTAATAAGAGGTGTTATTTTAATTAGCCCGCTATTTCGGTAGATGTCACTTTTGGAGCTGTCATTTTTTGACATTTGACAAGTAGAAACTACGCCATTAATAAAAATGGAACGATACACGATTCAACAACGCATTGAAATTATTAAAATTCACTATAAAAATGGTGAAAATGTGGCAGAGACGGTTCGTAAAACTCGAACATTTTTGAGTCGTCGTGAAGCACCTTGTCGGACCGCAATACAGAAATTGGTAGAAATATTTGAGCTGTCGGGACAAGTTAGTGATGTGAAGAATAAAACCCGTGCACGTCGCTCAAGAACAGCCGAGAATATTGCTGCTGTAGCCGAAAGTGTTGAAGAAAACCCAGGTTTGTTCATTCCTCGTCGTTCTTTGGAATTAGGCATTCCACAAACGTCATAAAGATTTGGGTCTTAAGGCTTAAAAAGTTCAGTTAACACAAGAACTCAAGCCGGCCGATTATCAACAACGTCGAGTCTTTGCTGATTGGGTCCTTGAAATGCATGAAAATGATCCGGAATTCCATCGAAAACTCATCTTGAGTGATGAGGCCCATTTCCACCTCGATGGCTTCGTCAACAAGCAAAATTGTCGCATCTGGGGCTCGGAAAACCCAAGAGTTATTGTTGAAAAGCCTCTCTATCCTCAACGTGTGACTGTTTGGTGCGGTTTATGGTCCCGCGGGCTCATTGGACCTTACTTTTTCGAAAATGAGGCTGGAGCAACAGTTACGGTGAATGGATTGCGCTATCGACAGATGATTAATGATTTTTTATGGCCGGAATTGGATGGTATTGATCTAGACAACGTTTTCTTTCACTTCATTTTCTTTTTTTTTCTCCTCCTATATTTTCTATTACAATTTTTTTTTTTAGCTTTACTTTATTTTTATTTCTTCGTTTCAATTGTTTTAACTCTAACTCTCTGAATATTTACTTTTTAATGATCTCGCTGAAAGTGATCGCTTCACCTACCGGATGTACAACTATGGAAATTTTTCGACCAAGATCTTCGAAATTTTGCGAATGTTGAAGTTTGTAGCAATCTCTGGATATTTTAAGCCTTGTGTTACAGTAACATTACTTAAACTATTACATTACATTAATTACAAATAAAATATGTGTGCTTTTATTCTCTGGTCGTGAATAATTTTAGTTTTAGTCTGGGCTGGTAACACTTTCGATTTGTTATTAGGAGGTTCTATTTCGGCATTTGCAGTGGAAATGAGGCCTGGGCGAGTATATGCGCGATTCAAACACAATTCATAAAATGCCTTCATGCTTTCAGTGGACTATGTTACAACTTCTAGCACAAAACAAATTATTATTAATATTATTATAAAATGTTCGAATACTCTTTATATTTAACTTCTTTCTAATTCAATGATTTTTAGGTTGTGTACAAGACGATTTAAATTCTAAATTTGCAAAATTAATCCATAACGAACACTTACCTAAATATCATTGGGTCAACAACTCCCAAGATAAAAAAAAAAAATAATTAAACTAGACTAAACTAAACTAAACATTAAATATTATTTGATAATAATACGTGTGCAAAAATTGTCTTAACTAAGATTTCAACTTGGACGTACATTAGCAATAAGTTTACCCGGGCTGTGTTGGGTTGGTTTGATTAATACGATTGGATATATATGTATATGTATAGATGTTGTATGACTGCATGAATGTTTATGTGTGGCAACTACGTGTATTGCGTAATTGCGGTGTGATAACTAATTTGTAAATGATTGCTAATGCGTATGTTGATGGTAAGCAGACCGACCATAGGGTGTAGCTGAGTGTGTGTAGGTGGGGAGAGGGGGATTGGGATCTAATGCCAAGTTAGCTCTCTAGGTAAACTTATTGCCAGCATCCCTTCCGATACCTGAAATTTATAATGTTCTCCGAGTCAAAAGTTCATATCCTCTTAAACATATGGAAACAATCACTCGTAGCCAACTATATTAAAAAAAAAAGGTCTGACGAGGTCAGTAAAAAATTAGACCGTAACATGTTGTTGTTTGTTCCATGGAAAATTAGGTTGCTCTTTCGAAACCTATTTAACTTTTAGTCAAAATGGATGTTCAAACGTCTTCTTTTTATATTCTGTTGCAAAACTTTTAAAACAGCAGAAAATGGAAAGAAGTTTTTATGGTGCGTCTATTTTTTATTTGAAACAATCTAATTGGAGGAATTTTCAGACAAAATCATTTCTTAGTATGATTTTTGGATTAATTCATTGCTGGAGCTGAGGATTCGGGATGGAGGTTTTGCCATTTGACTCCTAAGATTTATGAAGATTTCTCATAGCGACACTAATATAGGCATAAATTCTTCAAGATTTTCATAACCCTAGAGAAGTATACTTAGTTGGCAGTATACTATAGTTGGAATTCTTTAGAATTTTAATATACTTTTGGTGCATGACGAAAATACCGCCTATCTTGAACTGGTAAAGTTTTTTATTGGTTCCGGGCTTTTTCCACTAAATTTTTTGGGTAGAATTCCTTTTTTTTTTAAGAATTTGCTCAACCATTTTTTTTTCAGAATTATTATTTAAATAGTGTTGGTATAACACCAAAAATAACTTATTTGCTAGTTCTTCACAGTAGTCATTAATTTCCAATTTTTTTTTTTTATAGTCGAAGCTAATAATTATTTTTTATTTTGTCAAAAATAAAAATCATTGCTGTAATAAAAATAATTATTATTTGCTGACTTTTATTATCGAAGTAAATAAATAAAAATTATTTTTATTATAGAAGTTTGGTTGGTTGCGATACGATCATCAATAAAATTGACGAGAATTTAATTATTGAATGTATTATTGCATTACTTGTTGTGAAATTCAAGCAAAATTGTTTTTCTAATATTTACATGCGATAGATTACATCTAAGATCGACTATTAACTTTAACGCAGAAAATGCCCTTTCCACACTTTAGTGTGTGTGTGGATCTTTAAGAAACCTATGTATAGGATTGAACTGCAGGCTCACCAAAGAGAAACAAATATGATTAATACTATTCACCACTAGATGTATCTATAAATTATTTTTTTTTTTTATTTTACTAGATATTTTTACTTCTATCCATGATCTGTCAATGTATACATAATGCATATATATATCCGTATATACAATATGTTAATAATTCCAAATACATACGAAATTAATCAATTCTCATTCCAGGAAATTCAAGTCCTTCCTCTGATTTCGGTCGCACTTGTTGCTGCTCAAGTATTACTTTACTCAATCTTTGGACAAGTGATATATTCAAAAAGTGAGGAATTCGTTAAGGCAATATATGACAGCAATTGGTACGAATTAGAGGATATTTCAAACCGGAAAATGGTCCTCCTTATGCTCTTAAATGCCCAGCATTGTCAAGGATTTGTTATCAAAGGATTCTTTGATCTCTCTTTGGAGAGATGCACTGAAGTAGGTTTTAATTTTAATAATTTTCTAACTGATAAAGAAATTTACGTATATATTTTCTTCTTGAAGATTTTAAAAGCATGCTACGTCTTTGCATCATTTTTGCGGGAAATAATATAAAAAGGAATTGCTGGAGATTATGTACCCAGTTATCATGTGTTGCACTTGCGTAGTAAATGTTATAGTTACCTAGTTAATTTTTTCAACTTACTCAAAGTATTTATGGACTTGAAAATGGATGCAAACCGTCCATCTGATTATTTCTGGATAGGTTTAGTTGTAGGCACTGGGGATCTATAGTTGTACTATCAATTTTAATAAAAGTTTGAGTTATTCAAATAAAACAAGCTGTTTGCAATTTTCTTTCCTTCTTATTTCAATTGCCTAAAATATCCACGTTTTCAATATTTCAAGCAACAACGCTACGAGATTCCACAGGATATTTCGAGAATTACATAAATAAGAGTCGAGATCCCGCTTCTTTGGAATGCTCTTTATGAGCTAATACTACGCGGTATAGAATGAGGAGAAATTTCGAGATGATTGAAATGAGTGTGTTAATTATGGCTACACCTTTTAAAAGCAAGGTTATCAATATTAACAAGAAAAAAAAAAACTGCAATTGGTTCAGTGATGGTAAAATTAATGTATATCTCGATGTTTTGTCATTGATTATTTCATTCCACACAGAGCGAACTCGAGAACAACAAACTCAGCAGTGGTGGTGATGCTAACCTTGAAACAGACGATGAGTTACAATCATAATATTCATAGAAATTAAGTACGACAACGGATCTTCCAATCTTTATGTGTCCAAGCCACCTCACTCCAGAAAAATTTCCGTACCTATCTTTACTTCATGGCCTCGAAACTTTGGATATTTAATTTCTTGGATAAGAGCTTTTGCCGTCAATGCATTTCTTTACTAACGAAATTGTACAACGTGTTCGGATATAGAGAATATCGGCGTGATCATCACAGGACATTTCCTCAATTGATAGCTTGTGGCTGTGGTGGCTTAGTTGGTAAGTACACTGACTGCCATCCCAAAGGTTGTGGGTTCGAATTCCACTTCGACAGGATATTGTGCTTTTATCTCGTTTCCTTTCAACTTTTGTAGCTTTATATGGGTTATCCTACTGAACACAATGGTACACATTGGCCTTTCTCCAGGGGATTTATCGTCCCCCTGCCACGAATAAGAAAAGATGGCTTAGCGGGAGAAAACACGATATATAAACCACGTCCAAGCATATAGTAATTCCTCTATGAGTGCTCAAGTCTTATGCGTATGCTCTACCCTGACAGTTCGAGCGGATGGTAATCACTCATCATCTTTATCTCTACCAGTATTGTGAAGATACATTCTTGTTTCCAGCGCAAAATTTAGTTCGATCTGGGAAAAAATGAATCTATCTTTGATTGAGATTTAGTCACCGAGGCACTTTTGACGCCTGCTGGAATTTGTGTGGAGTAAAGCTTAAGAATCTTAGGTATAAAGTAGAAGAATAGCGCAGTGGATAGCCTATAATAATGGACAATATCTATAGTTTTCCACTAGACTACAGCTAAAAATAACTTATGGCCGGTTTCACAGTCCAGGCTTAAGCCAGCGCTTAGCTAAGCCACGGGTGTGGATTAAGCCCAGGACTTAAGCCTACTCGGTTTCATAGTACTCAGTAAGCAGAGGCTTATTTAAACTGCAAATGCAATATTTTAAGTTGTCAGCACTGCGGTAATTGTAAATTTTTAAAGGAAAATTGCCATTGTGAATCTCGATGAAGATCAAGATTTTAAAACAAAGTTATCAATCCTTTATTTAAACTGTACGAAAAAAAGGGAGAAAATTAAAAGAAGTGTAAATTTTAGTTCGGATGAAATTGACATTTTATTAGAACTTATGAAAAAATATAAAGACATTATAGAATGCAAGAGAACAGACCAGATGCGATTAGGGGAAAAAGAGGAAAACATGGATAGACATTACTGCTGAATTCAATCCAAGAATAGGCAGCAGAAGTGCTCGCACGGAACTTGTGTTTCAAAAAAAAAAATATACGAATTTAGAAAAAAGTACACGAAAGGACGTAGCTGCAGAAAAGCGCAGCATATATGCGACTAGATGTGGACTAGAATCCGTTAGTCAGCTTACAAAACATGAGGAAACGATGCATGAATTAATTGGTGCACAAATTAATGGATTAGAGACATTGTACGATACGGATACTATAATCATTGCCCAGGAACTATCCACACGTAAACAGCTTTTACATAAAATTTATATGTAGTCATATTTTTGTTTTCATACAGATGAAGAAACACATATGGAAATCGAATTGCTCGAGGATTTCGAGAATGAAGCAGGAAGGGCCCCCACCAACCCTTCAGAAAATCGGTCGGCATATAAGCGTTCTGATTTGAAGTAGACTGTGTCAAGGCCTCTTCAATTTCCAAAATAATCGAAAAGAAATGCAGTTTCGACAGAGAAATGCCAGGAATTAACGGAGGAGAAAATAAAACTCGTGAAGCTACAACAGAAGTGCTTCGCTGAGAAGTATCAAGTGGAGATACAGCAAATGGAAGAATAGCATGCGGCAAAGTTGGAGGCAACGAAAAAAAAAAAAATTCGCTGAAGGTCCTACTCTTAGAGGAGGAATTAAAATTCAAAAGAAATTTTAATTATATTTAGATTCTAATAAAATAATAAAACCAAATCCAAATACTTTTCATTGTACTAATTACAATTTACAATTTCCATTTACACATTTTGCTTTTACAGCAGGTTCCTGAAATAAGTTTGGATCAATAATTCCCTTGTTCTGTTAGAAGAAGCATGCCTTTGCACACCACTCTGCACACTATTCACTATCCTTATTTGATCTTCCATACTATCATGCAAAACTGCGGGCTTTACTTTATTGTTGATGTAACAAATGTTATGCAGCACTGCTGTAGAAACGATAAGGCTTTGAATTGTTGACATTTTTAAATGCATTCCCATTGCTAATTCCGGGAATCTTCGTTTCCAAACTCCATACAATCGTTCAACACAGTTGCGGGTACGAATTTGACATTCGTTGTATAAATTTTCCTCTGGATGATCAGAAGTATACGTAATGGCGTCATCACATAATTTCCGGCTGCATATCCACCATCTGCTACAATAAAAAAATCTTGAAATTCACCGTTTTCAAACCGAGAACGAATTCTGGAATTGTTAAAGATGGTTGAATCATGGGCTGAACCTGGCCATCTTGCTACAATGTCCAGTATTTTAAGGTGCGAATCAGACAATGTTTGAACATTAATTGAGAAGAATAGCAAGCCACACACTAAGCTGTTTGCATGTCCGCAATCCTTTGGATTCACAGTTTCCACATGATTACTTTTATGTGTGTGACGACATGACACGCCACGATTACACGCGTGCAATCATGTGCATGGAATCGACAGTTTTCCTCTCCTCTTAAGGCACACACATAAGATTTTACCTGCGCGCAATCTTGTCAGTTGGAGTTGATTACTTGAAGTAGGTCGTGCTATTTAGATTACGATATGTCAGATCTACGGTGCATTTCCAATGATGTTTTGGTTAATTTTATTGATATATATAGAAAACATCCAGCTTTATGGAAAGTGACGGCTAATGAATACAAGAATCGAAATCGCAAAAATTGAGGGTATGATGAATTACTTGAGTTTTAGAAGCAGTATGATTCTAAAGCTAACCGTGAAAGTATAAAAAAAAATTCAATCATTAAGAGGATCGTTTAGAAAAGAGTTAAATAACGTGAAAAAATCGAACAGAAGTTTAAATTCAGCAGATGAAGTCTATACCCCATCACTTTGGTATTATGATATGTTATCATTCACCATTGAACATGAAGAGGCAACTGACAGCTTGGATAACTTTACTGATCAGAACCGCAGCATATTTTGTTTGGAGGAATCTAACTCACAGAATGAGAATGAGGACGAAATGGATACCTTATTAGGACAATTGGAACATGAAGAGGTAAGTTCAAATAACTTTTATGAATAAATATGTACTTATATTTGTTTTATATAGTGTATTTAAAGTTGTAGAATAATGCTTCTTTTGTTCGAGTTGTCTTATTCCAAAATGAATATTTAAAAAATATATTTATTTTAGGAAAATGAAGGTGCTGTTTGTTCTTCGAACAAAAAAGTAAAAAATTTCAAAATAAAACGGGAGCAGGCAGAAAAACAAGAATTTTTGAAGGCTTATACAACAGCTTTGGGTGCTAAAGCTACAAATGGAGAGGCCCAATATGATTGTTTCGGTAACCCAAAAAATGAGAACAATTAAATCAGAAGAACAACGACTTTTTGCAGAAGAAGTAATCATGCAGACAATGCAAAAAGCAACTTTAAATGAATTAGGGGAATCCTCAATAATTGTAGAAAATGCTGCCAATAACTTCATTTGTGTAACACCGTCACCTTAAACACCCCAAGATTTCTTTTAACGTTTCAAGTTAGATATGCATTTATAAATTTATGTAATAAAACACAGAATTTTATCAATATTTTTTTAAATACTTTTATTTGAATATTTTAAAAATCCATTATGCTTTACCACTCCTTATCATGTCATCCTGCCATGGTACTTGTGCTTCATTTTCAAAATAATTCGCATACAATTCACAGTTTTTAATGCTTTCATGATTACAACTTCTACTTATTTGCAGTGGTACCAAATTGTAAAGATTCTCTTTTCTCCACGGTCCATTTTCACGAATTTCCCGGGTTCTTGTTTCCTTAGAATCTAAAGTGTGCTGTGTAACATTGTTTGCATTATTTCTTATTAAAAAATTATGCAATACACATACATATAGCTGCAACTGCTTACTTAATGTTTTTAACGGAAATGTTCATAGCAGTATGTCTGAACCAGGCGCGTATCCAGACCTGCAGCCTAGGGGGGGGGGGGGTCACAACTAAAATGTTCGTGGATAAGGAAGAAGTTGCTTTTAATTTTTTTTTTTTTATCATATTTACATTATATCACAAAATCCAATTTTAAGTTTGATTTGGAAAACCTGTCGATAATATTATCCATATCAATCTCGATCTCAATGTTGACATTAAGGACTCATAACCAGATACGCCTTCTCGTGCAGAGATTGTAGAAATAGATGCTGACGCAAGCGATTTTGTCACGGGTGAAGTAATTGATTGAGAGTGAGCTTGCAGCTTGAGTCACATTTAAAGGAATGGGAGAAGGGGTGCTTGATATGTTACTGACTATTTCTTCTGATGGGAACTTAACTGATATTTCTTTCTTCTGAAAAAAGTTGTTAATGGTCTTATCAGTCTTCCGCTTAACAATTTCGCTACTATTTCTGCTTCCATCGCTAACTGATATATCAAGTTTATCCTTCTCCTATAAATGAAAAGTTAACATTAAACAACATTACTTGAATTAATACGAGAGAGTACAAGCAAAGCAAAACCAACTATCACAGAGGAAAGCGAATGAATTTTATTTTTATATTTTTGCCGTAAAAATCCTGAAGAAAAATTGTAGAATTAGTTTTAGCGGCACTCGAATAATCCAACTGATGGTTTTCAGCCACCAATAGTGTATAAAAATTTTCAAGTAAATTTCTAAGAACAAAATGTATGATTGCCAACGTTCATAAATATCCTTAGCGACCAAGGCCAGCCAAGACACCTGAATCAATATAACTCCTAGGAACCATGGTCGGCCACCATTAGTGCATGAAAAATCTAAAGAAAAAATGTCAAATCTTTCTAAGAAAACTGAATGCCTGTGCCCTTGTCCGAAAGAGTGAACCACCAGAATTAATCCACCAATTCGTTTGAACTATTGTCGGTGAATAGTTATTCATTACAACTCTTAAGAACAATTTGCAAGTATATTTCTAAGAAAACTTTAATGCTTCCCTACGAACGTAAAACATTTGAACAACTTTGGCCAGTGTCGCCATGAAAAATTAACGGGTGGCTAGATGTTGATTGCATGGAACTAGGGTTCTACTGGAAGAACTATAATTTAAAATTCGTTAAGTCAGTTTTTATGCTTCTGTTGCGAGCTGTTCACAAAGCTGTCCTGTTATCGATTTTATGTCGGAAAATCAGATAGGTAAAAAAAAAAAATTATGATCGCTGACCAATTTATTAGAAACAATAAACTTGCAAATCTCTAAATTGTGTGCTTTTTCATCTATAAGTGTAATGGGTGCATTGCGAGTAAAATAAATATGGAGTATGTATACCAAAATTACTTAGCATCCTGTGATAGGTGTTTTAAATGATTTTTCGACACTAGATAAAACACAAGAAAATTCTAAGAAAATCGTACACGTTTCAAAGACGAAGAGCTACGAGCGAATGACTATTATACCCACACCAGACTTATTACTATTCAAAAGAAGAAAAACAAACGCCCAACCCAGCGCGAACTGTCATTGCAGATTGGAAAAGTGCGTTACAGCACCAGAATTAATCGCCGGCGACAGCTTCATATTCTGTCCGTACTATATGAAAATCGTCCGTTAAACTTTTAAAACTCACTGTACAGTCCAGCACCACATTTAATTCATCGGGAAGGTGAGGTGGCACTTTGGGGGAGGTCGTGACCCCTGTGACCCTCCCCCTGTATACGCGTTTGGTCTGAACTTCGTTGAAAGTAAGCAAAAAGTGTTTTCAACTACATTGCGCGCTAGTGATAAGCGATAGTTATAAATTCTCTTTACATAATTCAAGGAAGCCTGATCTCCTATTAAGGTGAAGTTCAGATTTATAATTGTTTCAAGATTTTCCGGGGGAAGTTTACTGTGCCATCCTCCATTTTATAGTTCAATGAGGAATATTGCAATATACCACCATCCGAATTTCTCCAATTTTTACCAACGCGTATGTAAATAAACTCGTAGTTAGAATTTATAAGGGCGAGAAGACCAATGCTATAAAAAAATTTATAGTTGTAATATGAGGCTCCACTATTAACCGGTGCTGTGATTCGTATATGTTTCCCGTCACAATTAGGCATACTATATTCCATTGCTCTTGAAATCCTTGAGCTACAGTCTGCCACTCTGCAACTGATTTCCGAAGCTGAAAATAACATGAACGTTCTTGTATAAAATAAACAAAAATTAATAAAATAAAAACTTTTAGGTATTCTTCTTTGAGAGCTTCGAAAATCGCAAGACATATTTCTGGAACAATCTTTCCCAACGCCTGTGGTGAAATTGCTGTAGAGAATTTGAGACACAGTAAGTTCTGCCAGTTGCCAAAAATCTCAGTGTTGCTATAAGTCTCTCTAGTGCTGGAATACTTTGCCTCATAACTGTATCCTGTTTTTCAATAAGTGGTTGTTGGGTTGTTGGGTCCATTCTCAAATAATTGTATACGTCATGAGGACTACTGTATTATAGTTCTATTAAGAGCCGAATATCACTAAATCAGTGTCTTAATTGTAACCACTTCTTTTGCCACAAATGTCTCTTCTTCTTCTTATTCATTGTTTCACTAGCTATATACATGAGAGCACAAATAATTGCTAGTTTTTTTTTGTTTGTCATTCCGTATTTAAATACTCTTTACTCATTAAAACGCTGAAGTTTACTGTTAAATAAGTATAGGAGTGACGTTTCAAACGTCGAAATTTTTGAGACGACAAACGCCACTCCAGAATGAACAAATTTATATGAAAATGTCAATTTCACGTGAAAGCTCTAAATTATACACTCTTTCCATTCGAAAAGAGTGTACCGTGAGTTGCGAACGAGCTTTTTACTGCATGTCACACATTCCCACAAGTTTTCCGGGAGAAAATATGTACAAGATTGCTCGCAAACAAATCCCATCGTGTATGGCTAGCTAATCCCTTGCCGTTCCGAAATGATTCAGCACTTTCACGACCTGATAAAATGTGCAATCCCAAGATGCGATTGTATCAGATCCAGAATCATCATAGCCGAATGTTTCGACAGTCGGAACCGAGAATAAAAATCAACGTCGTCCCATTTCTCGAAATGTTGCGGGCGCCTCCTTATATTTTTTTCCGAATCACACTTTGTGATATTATAATTATACATTTCTTCGTCGCTTGTATCTTCTGCATCAGTTGAATTACTCATTTTTCTTTTAAACTATTTGGTTTCTTCTTAAATCGTCAAATGGAATGCTGACACTAGTTGCCAGACAGTACTCAAAACTGCTAACTAGATAACTATTTTTCGCTTGGAAAATTTCAATTTAGTTTTAAAGTATAACTTTTGAAATATGTATGTTGGTTTAATAACAAAAATTATAATATTTAAGCAAAATATATATTTAGTAATAGTTTCCTATGTGTTTCACAGCAAAATCTGAGGCTTAAGCCTTCGAGATGACGGGCTTAAGTAAGCTTGCCTTAAGCCAGTGATATGACTTAAGCCTTGACTATGAAACCGAAATATTTATTAATCCTTGGCTTAAGCCAACGCTGAGGCTTAAGCCTTGACTGTGAAACCGGCCATTAGAGTCACGAATACTTTATATGACGCTCGGAAGAACAAACATCATTTCTTAGTCAAAGCATGTGGTCGTGAATTAATAAGGAATAAAAGTTTCTTTTCATTTGTATGTATTTTCTTACCAATGTCTTTGCTATGTATAATAATATTGAATACATTAACTTCGGCTAATAACTGTCTAAGCGAAAAAACGTGTTCGAGATGCAATTCTTAATCTACCAGTCTTAAATGTACAATGTATCTACATTCCTTCCTTATATAGATATAGTGTTTCCAGTTAATTTTCATTCTGTCATCCCGTTCAAGTTGTTTGTCTTAATACTTGCAATTTGAAAAGCTTTGCAAGAGATTAGGATTTACATACCTGTACTGGACTTACATAGGATTAAATGCTAAATTGAGTTGAGGAGAATATAAGATAATGAACTCTTGGGAAAATAAATGCTATTTTCGCGTTGTAGGACAAATGTACGACATTACAGATAAAGTTATGAAGTACTTAAATACAATAATGCGCTTAAAGAAAAAAGAAAATAAATTCAAGTTTTGCTATTTGTTGTGAAATTAAGTTTCTATTGTCCTCAGATATAAAATTTAAAAAATAAATAAATACATTGTAGTTTTCTGCAGAAGCCTTCATTTTAATAAATGTATAGAAAACGAAAGGTTTTCGTGCATAATTTTATATATATTTTATATATATGACGTGTACAATAAGTGTCAAGATAATGCCGTCAATATCCTAAATCCTAATGCTACCGAGATTTTTGGCGTTTATCCAAGGATAAATTTAAAATTGTATCTAAGACCACACACTGTATATTTCTTTGGACACTTATACTTACGTATGACCATACATACCATACGAAAACCATAGGATTATGTTAGATGCTACAAAAATGTGGAAAATCTGAAGCCTTGCAGTGTCATATGAGAGCCAAAATGATTAAACTTCAAGTCTTTTTGGTTTGGACTTTGGATGGCATAAATAGAGATTATTGGGGACTTGCTACTGCATAAAAAACTATGACTTGTCACATAAGAGGATTTTTGCAATATCTATCTTTATTTTGTTATCTTGTTCAAGTTGAATAATACTTTGCGAATGTTTTGAAATTTATGTCGCTAAAATACGTGTTATCGTGTCTCTGTACTCAACGTCCTGCGCTCCTTACAGGCTATTGATTCGTAAAAAAAAAAATCTGTCTTATGTATGAAAGAGAAATTTTAAACTACGAGTCTGAAGTGCTTACGTTTCTAACACAAACTTTCATTCTTCACGTACACACATACTCGGCGGAAAAGACAGTTCTCCTTTAAGGAGTCTATGATCATGGTACAAGATAGGAAAACTGATTCAAGCAAAATTTTGACAAATCAATCAATGAACAGTCTCCATTTATCAGTTATAGATGGAAGCTGGTGTAGTTTTAGTGAATAGATTGCCATCAGTCGAAAAGAGCTCTTAAAACTGCTATTAACGAAACTTTTGTATGCTTTTAATGAAGATTTCACTGCAAGAGTCGTAATCCAAATCGAATTAGAAGTCTCGAACAAGATTGCTTAAATTGGCCTAATCTATCACATATGATTTTCGTATAGGACTACCTTTCAACGACGACTATAGTCTTGCAATCTCACATAGTATGATCCTTCATATGTTAGTCAGATTATCTGATTTCTTATCCTGATTAATTCCTTCCAGATACCTACAGGGGCACTGGCATGGATTCATTGTGAGGACTCATCTTATTGTAGACGAAATGTCTTAATAGATATTCACATCATGAAAACAGCAAAAGGAAGAAGAAAAATAAATGACACACTTTAAAAGTTTTGTGAGCAACTTCCTCTATACCATCAGGACAGCAAAATCCCCAAAAACAGTAGTTGGCGTATTTGATGTTGGAAAACGTGACGTATTTTAATCCTATAAGAGCAATAATTATACGCATTCAGGTGAGGGTGGCAGCATACTAAATTAACAAATGGAAAACTTAAAGGCAACTTTCATATGCAAATTTCTGACTGTTTTCAAGATATTAGACTATCGATTAAGTTAGAGAAACCCATCTGAAAATTTTTATGTAGGTGGCATAATGTTGTGACTCAGGTACCTATTGTCCCGAATCGTAACCATATAGTCAATATGTTGTCCTATACAATATATTGATGTATTGCAAATTCGACCTTGAAAATGAAAAATCATTTAAAATTTCATTTAAATTTTTCATTCGCATTCAAAAATTTAAAATGCATTTAAAAATTCATTTGCTTGTCGGAACAAAATGCAATTTAGCATAAATTGCATTTCGTTATCAGTCATGCACTCCACTCACACGGTATACCTACCTACATTCTGTGTAATCGGATACCATTTTTCGTCGCGCAATAAAATAATTCACATATTCTCACGTACGATCTTTCATTGGCGGCGAAAAAGCAAAAAAAAGGAATAAAGCTTTTGCAAGTGATCATGGGTACCTGGGGCCATCAAGCCCGATCCTCGCGAAGTTTATTTTTTTAACCCGTTGCGGTAAGGAAATTGATTTTTGAATCCGAGTGGAAAGTAATGAGAAACGAAAAAATAAATCATTGTTCTAAACCGAAAGTGGAAATTGTGTTAAGTTGAAAAAGAAAAGAATACTGTTAACCTTATCATAAACGTTAAATAAATAAAGTAGAAATTGTGTTTAACTAACATAAAACTGAGTTTGTTTTCCCTTCGACCAAAGAAAACATCATTTTAGGACACGACAAGAAAACACGAATCACAAATAAAACATTCAAGAGTTTGCTCCTGTGAGTGTTTCCTTTGATCCGTGTCCTCACTTCCCACCGGTTGCTTCTATATATATACAGGGTGTCCCGTAAGTCGACGTCAAGCCGGAATCGGGTGATAGACCAAATCATAATAGTTACCAGAAAAATATAAAAAAAATCTAAGTCATGTATTTTTTAAATTATAGACATTTCTTTTGTTTTCGAGAAAATGTACACCCTATGATGGTTTTTTAGCTCTTGTTTCTACAAATCGTTACTTTTTTTCAATTTTATTTTTCTTATGTAATGCTGAATAGTGCTTATGTAACCTGTTGCTTTAAATTCTAAGCCAACTGTTCCAGCTTGGAAGAAAATGTCACATTTTGCCAAACCAAGAATAGAAAATTAATATTTCACCCAACTTTAACTGACTGTAATGAAAAAAAATGTACTACGCCAGTTTGGCAAGTAACTTTAAAAGTGACGCATTTAATGAGAATTCTAAAATAGTATAACACTTGTTATAATATTTCTTAGATTACGAACAAAAAAAAAGCAGAATTTCTTCAAGAAATCCAGTTTCGAAAAATTTCTTTTCACCTACTAAATATGATTCTAGTGTACCCAAAGCTTGCCGTAGGACCGTAACTTTAAGATTCTAGTTTCATTGCGGCGGAGAGCCATTAGATGAAGTGTGGATGAGACAGACTGTGACGCTTTCAACTTAGAGATGCTAACTTTTTGTTAAATTTACGACAAATTTTCCTTAAATTTAAAATTAAACACCAATTATTTAACGGCTACTAGGTAAAATTAAAGAGAGTAGTCTACAATTTATAGTTTTTATACCAAAACGTTATGTTAATGATCATTTTGCAAAAAATAGAGGTCAAAGTAAAACAAAAAAGTAAAAAATCTAAAATATTTTGTTTAGACAGCCGTAACACCTGAGACGAGAGGGGTTTTTTCACCCTGTGACCTCTACCCCCCCCCCCCCCCCCAAAGAATACAATTTTTTATTTGGCTAGGTGAGTACTATCACCTCCTGCTCTATTGACCTTTTACGGGGAGCACCAAGCATATCATTATTTTTTTTTTTTTGTTAAAAAATTTTGTATTTTTTGTTATAGTTATAGAAAAAATTATCTTTAATTTACCATATGTAATTTTAGCACAACTTCCCCTACAACTAAAGGGTTTTCCAATAAGAGGTGTTATTTTAATATTCAAAGAAAAATGCCATTTTTTGAGATAAATGATCGGATCTTTATTTCATTATGAAGAGGAAGGTATGCCGTTAATAATGGAAGATAACATCAGCCAAATGACCACCACGACCACGCCTACAGGACCATATCCTTTTCATGAAATTTTCCATAACCAAATCGCAAAGTGGCTGCCCTATGTCCTCGATAGCCTCACGAATTCCATCTTTGAGGTCTTGAATCGACGCTGGGCTGTTGGCGTAGACCTTCTCTTTCACGTGGCCCCAAAGGAAGAAGTCGCAAGGTATTAAGTCACAAGATCTCGGTGGCCAATTGTGATCACCTTTTCGAGAGATAACACGGTCCGGAAACTTTTCCCGTAAAAGATCAATAGTTTCGTTGCTTGTATGGCACGTAGCGCCGTCTTGTTGAAAGTAAACGTTGTCCAGATCAATACCATCCAATTCCAGCCAAAAAAATCATTAATCATCTGTCGATAGCGCAATTCATTCACCGTAACTGTTGCTCCAGCCTCATTTTCGAAAAAGTAAGGTCCAATAACCCCGCGGGACCATAAACCGCACCAAACAGTCACACGTTGAATATAGAGAGGCTTTTCAACAATAACTCTTGGGTTTTCCGAGCCCCAGATGCGACAATTTTGCTTGTTGACGAAGCCATCGAGGTGGAAATGGGCCTCATCACTCAAGATGAGTTTTCGATGGAATCCCGGATCATTTTCATGCATTTCAAGGACCCAATCAGCAAAGACTCGACGTTGTTGATGATCGGCCGGCTTGAGTTCTTGTGTTAACTGAATTTTATAAGCCTTAAGACCCAAATCTTTATGCAAAATACGGTGTAATGATGTTTGTGGAATGCCTAATTCCAAAGAACGACGAGGAATGGACAAACCTGGGTTTTCTTCAACACTTTCGGCTACAGCAGCAATATTCTCCGCTGTTCTTGAGCGACGTACACGGGTTTTATTCTTCACATCACTAACTTGTCCCGACACAGCTCGAATTTTTCTACCAATTTCTGTATTGCGGTCCGACAAGGTGCTTCACGACGACCCAAAAATGTTCGAGTTTTACGAACCGTCTCTGCCACATTTTCACCATTTTTATAGTGAATTTTAATAATTTCAATGCGTTGTTGAATCGTGTATCGTTCCATTTTTATTAATGGCGTAGTTTCTACTTGTCAAATGTCCAAAAATGACAGCTGTAATAGTGACATCTACCGAAATAGCGGGCTAATTAAAATAACACCTCTTATTGGAAAACCCTTTACATGTGTCCCCCAACTCAAGTCAAAATAAATGAACGCGACAATGCATCTATTGTTTTATTTGTTCGATCACTGAGTACTAAGTTAGCACTACATTAACTTAAAACAAAAAAAAAACACAAAAAAACGAAACAAATTTTTGATTTTAACGGTAAATTAACGATAAATTATGTGCTAGTTTCAAATTTAATTAAATAAGGTTTGGGTGCTAATAAATACAGTTTTCCCGATATTAAGTACTGTAGAATTAACATTGACACGATTTTGGATCATAATGCTGCAAGGATATGAACGTATATGCAGAGACTTTGTAGTATATAATTTATTTAGCATCTCTTCATATATTCGCATAAAAACATAAGCCTTACAGTTATCAATCGTATTTTAAATTTTATAGATCGATTCAGTTCACATTACCATATACTTACTTAACTGCTTGTCTTTGGCTTCCTGCTTCTTGCAATACAAATCTACACCAGATAATTGGGTGCAACACTTAAGCCTGTTTGTTGAACAGCAATAACCTCAAGGATTTATTATACCAACAAGAAATACGTCGGTATATACGTACTTGAGAATATAAACAGAAATCTGGCCTAAACTCCGAGACCCATGTGATATCTCCTTCATCCAGTCTGTCAACTGTAAGTCAGTAGACAACGGTGTTTGGGATAACAGCTTTGTTTAATTTTCGCAAGAGCTTTTGGCAATTAAACTCATCCCCCAGGATTGGATAATTGCTTGCAATGGAAACTAGCAGCGACTCTTGTCGTAAACCGCCCATCAAAGTAAATTACCGGAATATTTTACTCCATAGAAAAAGCACCATCACAGAAGATTGCACCGTTTTGTGGGGAAGGGGACATGACTGAATTTATTTACCTTCTGTGATGAAGGAGATATAGACCTCATATACTTCTGCTATTTACTTTCATGTTGTATGTATATGCAGATCTATTCATTTCATTCCTAAGGCAGAGTATTATATCATTTCTAGGATGAATTGAAGAAATTAACGTGGCTAGGTACTTCTCAGTATTTCTAAGAATTCCAAGAACTTCAGGACAGAAGATTTAAAATTGTCTGCTATAAATTTTCTATTGATTTTTAAATTTCTACCATTGGATTACGGCAGGCAGTGTACCAACCGCAATATCAGGATGGCCTTTAATGGGTGTTATGTATATAAATATGTGAATTTATGCCTTTAATTACTGCTCCAATCCAAAAGAAAGTCTTTCATCGACGATAAGTATATGGAGGAAGGGTCTGGAAGTAATCTAAATTTAATAATCTTTGAATATCCTTGACGATATTATCAAAACCTTGTTGATAATAGTTAAATTGTGAGGAAAGTGTACTAACTACAATTTTCGTAATAGTTCTTAACTACAGACGTATATAAATCTGTCACATTACCATAGACACGCGGTTCTGCGGACCACTATTTAATTTAGCTTAAAAATTAATAATATAAACAAAATATTCAAATTTAAATGGGTCTTATCACCGAATGGGAGCTAAAAATCATAATTTACTTAATGTATTTTAAATTTTTAGGTTTTATTTAGTAAATTTTCACATAATACTATTATACCTCAAAAGTTCATAGAAATTATAACGGTTTAAATATAGAGAAATAATGGAAACAAAATAACATAAAAAATAAGAAAAATTCATCAACTTCATTCAATTAGGATCCATTCGACCTTAAATTCAGATAATTACATTAAAAATTAAATTGTCGGCTACAGGAAACCTGCAAGGTGTGTTCTTATTAGTGCTGGGCGATGTTTATTGATGTTTTCAAAACATCGATGTTTGGGCTCTCGATGTTCGATATTTTTACATCGATGTCGACGCACTAAATCATCGACGTACATCGATGTTATGCCTTCGATGTTAGGGAATTACATACGTCTTTCCGCAAAGGATTGAAACCAAGAAAGGAATAAATGCATACTGTAAAAAGCAAATCAAATTCCAAAAAATTTATCTAGATTTGAAAAAAGAAACACGTATTTCAATAAAATTTTTGTGGTAAAATTGAAAGAGACGTAGTGAAGTGATTGTTCATTTCATTTGCAAAGTATCGTTACAATTGATCGTCATTAGTTCTTAGAATGATTTGGGCTGGGGGCAGAAAACATTGTTCGGTGGAACCAATCAGAATTCATTCTTTTAAATGGGAGGAAACAGAGTGCCCTTAACGTAAATACATCAAACTGCTGCCACTGAGAGCGATACAGGCTTGTCTATTATTTTAGTTAAGAAAATGTCTGCCTGCAAGCTCGTTTTCAGGCTCAACAAAGTTCAATTTATGGGCTAATCACATCCGCATAATAAATGAAAAACAACAGAAGCATCGGAAGGTAGTTCGAAACGTAGGCAATCGGAAATACCCTTTTATTTAAGCGCTCCTTTGAAGCCGCTTCATATAAATCCTCTGGAATGGTGACAGCGTCACCAACTTATATATCTTGGCTTATCACGTCTTGTAGGAAAAACTTTTTCCATTGCAGCTACTTCTGTGCCAACCGAACATTTTTTCTCTAAGCTAGGCGAGATATAACTCAAAAGAAAAACAGTTTGCAAGGAAAACGTCTTTGCCAGTTATTGTTTCTTCAGTCTATATAGATAAGAAGTTTTCGGACCTGTGATTTTTCATTTTTATTTAATTCATTTATGCGTTATTTTTAGAAAACTTTTCCTTTAGAATTGATAATGAATGAAGTACTTGTTTTGTTTTCGTTATTTTTATTAAATTATAAATAAAGATGGCAATAACAAAAATTCTAAACTGGAAAACATAGCTTTTTCTATGATGTGTTTAAAATTCATTAACATCGCTACATCGATGCTTGTTGGGCGATGTCAACATCAATGTTCCGTTCCGATGTCCCAGCACTAGTTCATATTGCTTTTGCTCCATACGTTTCTATAAATTTCAAAATCTGATATGCCATAATGAAGCTATCAAAAATTCTAGACACCATTTTCTCAAAATCTTTATCACTTCCTTTCATTCTTTTCGAGAATTGGCTTTACCAAAGATTTGCAATCCTTATAAACAAAAACACTTACGTAACCACAGACGTACGGTCCCCGGGGACCGCTATATAGGGTAACATTACTAGTTCTGAGCCCCCTGACCAGTTCTGAGCCTCCATCGATAATTTTTGTTCATAACTAAGCCCTTCAGATAATTTTAAAACTTTTTTTATTTTTGGAAAATAACGGTAAATCTCTCGAAATTTCTGCTATAGAGTTTATTGTTGCAGTGGTTCAGAGTTAATCAGTATAACGGCTAATACGGTCGCCCATCGGTTGTATTAAGTGAATAGTGGAATTTATATCTAATTCAGTTAACGACCCAGAATTTTAAAATTAAATTAAATTTAAAATTAATTAAGGTAAGCAGCGTGTATTATAAAGTGTTAATAAAGTAATTTTTTGGACCATGAGCATTTGAATAAATCATATTTTACAAAATTTGGCAATAAGTTATTACGACAGAATTAAAATTAATGGGGCTCACATATGGAATTGAAAAACTGACATTTCTAATCATAAGCCAAGAGGGCTCATAATTAGATTTTATATTGAAAGTAGTTCGGCCAGTTGTGAGCCTTTGAGTTTTAATGGCAGAGGCAGGCCGCTTACTAGAAAAAAATAAAACATTTATGACGTGTTGGAAACGAAATTTACTTATTACAAGTGGTTGTTATAAGAAATTTCCGTTAATTTTTATATATCTATAAGCTATTTTTTTTTATATTATTGAGCTAAGCTCAGGGGATACCCTATGATGCAAGCACAACACGGCAGGAAGGATTAGGGGATATGAGGAGAGTGACGGAGGTGCCGATGTATGTCGCTCTTAAACCTTCGCAGATTCTATGTATGCTGGAGGAAAGACAGAAGGGTAGACTATTCCACATTCGAACAGTTCATAAAAAAAGCATCACGGAATTTTACTGAACGGCCGAAACTAATTTGAAGGATGAAAGGATATGCGCAGTCTGCAGCGTGAGTATTGCATGCAGGAATCATTCTACAAGGGATCAGACTAAATATTTCAGCGAAACATTGATTATCATGGAGCGATAAAGGAGCGAAGGGCATCCAACTTGCCAACTTTTAGTTTGTTCGGTGTACGATCTCCCAAATTGATAGCAATTTTAAATAATATATGTATGTATCTCCAGAAATTTTAGCACTGTGTCTGTTAATGCTGATACTGACAATTATCTTACACAGAGTAGTAGCCATAGAAGGAGAGTAGTTAGCCATGAGTTCGCTGTCGAACAATTCCTTTTTGAAATAATTGTAATTGTACATCCTTAATTGTTCTTTGGTTTTAAGTTTAATCGGTTCCTCTTATATCTTTGATTTTTAAGTTTGTGTTCTTTTTGCAACAGTGTCAAAGATTACACCGAAGAGAAAGTACGACGTCAATAATATTGCCTTAGCGCTAGATGACATAAACACTGGTACTTCTATTCACGCAGCGGCTAAAAAGTATGGCATTCCCCGACCAACACTGCGAAATCGTCTCCGCAAACGTGCCATAAAGGACAAAACCTAGTCCTGATCCTGTTTTGTCCACGGAAGATGAAATCAAGATCGTTCATTGAATATTTGAAAATCATGCAAGAGAATTTCCAAGACGAAAACACGAAGTGCGTGGGGTAGTTAAAGAATTTCTAAATGCCTGTCCCCGAGAAACTACCTTTAAAAATAATTTACCTGGAGACAAATGGTATAACTAATTTCTTAAATGGCATCTATAGAAGTAAGAATTAGAATTCCCGAATGTGCTACCATGGCAAACGCAGCTGTATCAGAAAAAGACATTAGAGGTTGGTTTCGTCAAATTAAATCATACTTTGATGAAAAAGTTTTTCATGATGTAATAAAAGACCCAACCCGAATTTTTAACGGAAATGAATCTGGATTTCTATTATGTCCAAAAGGTGGCACAGTTTTAGCTCCTAAAGGCGTCACAAATGTGTACGAAATCGATAAGGGAAAGGCCAAAGAAAGCATTACGGTTATGTTTAGCTTTTCATCTGATTTTTTGATCGTTCCACCAATGATAGTTTTTGCATCCAAAAGAGTTCCAAATGATATCTTGCAATCAATTCCGCAGGGCCTACGGTACATAAAAACAGACTCAGGCTGGATGACAACTGAAGCTTTTTTGTATTATATAAAAGAAGTGTTTTATCTTGCTTTGGTTGAAAATAACATAATCTTTCCTGTCATTCTCTAAGTCGATGGTCATAGGACACATTTAAGTTATGAAATATCTATGTTATGTAAGGAACTACAAATAGTGCTTATCTGTTTATACCCCAATTCGACCAGAATTTTGCAACTGGCTATGTCGCCATATTCAAACCAATCAAATTGGGTTGGACAAAAGAGGTACAAAACTGGAGGATTCAAAACATTGGTGAGCAGTTGACAAAACTGCATTTTGCACAAATTTTAAAAAAGGTGGTCGAAAACTACATCAAAAAGGTAACTGTTGTCAATCTATTCCGTGCTTGCGGGTTATATCCTTTTGATCCTAATGCAGTCAATTTCTCTAAGTGTCTTGGAACATCAATTAGCACAAACCCAAATGAAAACAGAAACTTTGATAACGTCCCTAAAAGTTCCAATGATCTCTCTCTTGACGAATTTATTAAGATAGTAGGACCAGAGAAGAAATTACAATTTGATACAATCGACCAATGTAATTGCACATGTATACAGAGGAGTTTCTATTACTTAATAAAATTTATCAGAAACTAAAGACAAGTCCTATGCAAAAAAACGTGAGTATATTTTGCAATAGAAATTTTTTCAGACGACCTATATAAATATTATTATTTCAGGATCAAGCTTCTAGCAAGAACATGGAGGATACTGAAGTGAATGACATTTTACAAACCCATGACTTCCATAATTTGGAAGTTGGTCAGGAATTCATTCTTTCTCCATTGGAGGCAGTTGCTCTTTTTGATGTAACAAAAATAATAATTTCAATTATACCATGATAATTGAAATGTTTTTGTTTTTGCAGGTAAGCGAAACTGTTACGAATGTACTTAATATTTCGGATATTCCAATAATATGCATTGAAGATAAGAATAAAAACGTAGACGCAGATATTGGAAGCTTCCTAGAGTCGTGAAAACGCCAACAAGGAAAGCAAATAGGGATAGTGAACGTTCAAGCTTCATACTTTCTTCAACCCCGTTCCAGAAATCAACAAAACTAAAAATAGATAAAAAAGTATTGACTGAACAATTAAAAGCAGAACGAAAGGAAAAACGAATAAAAACCGCAAAACTCAAAATTGAGAAAAAAACTCTAACGGGAAGATTTAGGAAAACCGAAGAATTGCCAAAATGGTGAGTGAAAAATTACAGGAAGAAAGAAGAATTGTTAAATTGACTAAGTCGATGTCTGGAAATAGACTCAAAAAACAAAAACCAACAGCTATAAAAAAATAAAAATATATAAAACAATACTTACTCATAACTCTTTATGAAAAATTTCAAAAGTTTGCTTCTTAATTCTACCTACATACATATATACCAAATTTGGATAAAAATACTAGGCTCATAACTGGCAAGAAGATGGCTCAGAATTAGCAAAATGGGGGCTCATAACTGGAATAAGGGAGTTTTTGGTATGAACTTAACTTTTTTGTACGTTTAAAAGTATGAATAAAAACAAAAATTAATGAAATTTAATATAGAGTAGATATCTTCTAATATGAAAACTATAAATTAGCGGTTAAATCAAAGTTGAAACTTTGCTTAAAGGGGCTCAGAACTGGCGGTGTTACCCTACATATTCCCACAATAACAACAGAAATAATCATAGTTACCTCATCAGCAGTCGGTAGAGAATTAAATACTAGGAAGCTACTGCAAAAGCAAGAGGTGAATAGCTTATGGTGGCAATGATATAAAAAGAATTAGATTTCTAGCGTACCTTGAGACCGCGTGTCTGCCGTTAAGGGTTAAGTATTTGGCGAAAATTCTTGTTATTTGTGTTTAAGCACATCGAAGTGTAGCGACGTCTAGACCGTAGGATATATGTGGTTTCTAGGAGAGTATTCAGCTTACAACGTTATTCTAGTTGACTTAAAATGCCATCTATGATATACATAACATGTGACGTAGTTAGCTATTAAGCGTATCAAGAAAGAAGTCCTGCAGTCAAATCAGAGTAGGATAACTTGAATTTACGAGGATATTCCATGTGGTACACGTTTGTTTAAGATGATCGGAGATTACTTCACCTTATTACACTGACATTATTAAATTGTTGAAGAAAATGGTAATACATTTCTCGGCTTTTCTTATTGCGAAGAATATATTACAGTTAAGGATTTTGCTTCGTCAATTCCAAAGATATAAAGAAAACCGAAAAGTTGCCATCTTGGAATGAATATCTTTGATTACTGAATCGGTCTTCAATGTTCTGGAAATATTGATACATTACGAATAGACTGATCAGCTACCGCCATTATTTCCGCCATTTATTTATCTATACTTTTGGACGACGTCTAATTTAAGCCATCGGATATCATTTTTGTATCTTGTGTCTAGCTTGAAGCTATTGAAGATGAGATTACGAGTGTTATTTTATTGCGTGTTAGAGATTCGCGTTCTACACCTCCAACTACACCATACACCATTGTCATCTGTACGTCAAAGTATATAAGAATGTGACGTGAAAAGCGGTTGGAGAAAATAGCAACAAAGAGGAGGGAAGAAGAAGAGAAGGAGGAAAAAATGTAACTGTCATAAAAAGAGGACAGAAAAAGGCGGTGATGGTGAGAATTTTTCAAAGGGGAAGAAAAATTTTGTTACTTAGTGGATTAGATACAATTTTGAGAAGAAAAATTGAGAAAATGGGAAAAGCCACGTCCAGACCTAGGATTGATAAAATAAGTCTGGAAGTAAAAGAAAATTTAATAAGATGCGAGCCTTATCACGTTTTCCTGGGCGGATAGTCGTCTGGCGGTAACTCAGGTATTGTACCTTTTTTAAATTAGTTAAATCATCGAACGTGATTCATCCCGTTAAACAACGCTTGGAGGAAAAGATCACGAAACACGAACCAAGCCATTTTAATATTTTTATTACCTAAGCACTACCCTGAAGCTCTAAATATTTATATCTATTAACAGTTTGATAAGATAGAATCTGATATGATAATTTTTGTGAGCGTTATATTACACGATACAACCATATATCGATAGCCACGATAATTTAGACCATATATGAACTTCTATGTTTACTGCTTTACCAAATTTTGAGTACTTAATTCAGATAACTTAAATAATACAAAACCGGTGATGGGAGGTACACCTAGTTCCGAGCATTTAAAACATGGTTACATTTGGTTTTAATACGCTCATATGGTAATAATTTACCGCTTTTGTAAGGTTCTCTTCACCACGTGTATCTCTGGTTTTAAAATGGTAGTTTCAGAGCCACTTGGTAAAAGGCATTATTGGACACGGTGTCCTGTGTCAGTATAAAGGGTTTTCCAATAAGAGGTGTTATTTTGATATTCAAAGAAAAATACCATTTTTTAAGATAAATGATCGGATCTTTATTTCATTATAAAGACGCAGGTATGCCGTTAATAATGGAAAATAACATCAGCCAAATGACAACCACGACCACGCCTACAGGACCATATCCTTTTCATGAAATTTTCCATAACCAAATCGTAAAGTGGCTGCCCTATGTCCTCGATAGCCTCACGAATTCCATCTTTGAGGTCTTGAATCGACGCTGGGCTATTGTCGTAGACCTTCTCTTGCACGTGGCCCCAAAGGAAGAAGTCGCAAGGTGTTAAGTCACAAGATCTCGGTGGCCAATTGTGATCACCTCTTCGAGAGATAACACGGTCCGGAAACTTTTCCCGTAAAAGATCAATGGTTTCGTTGCTTGTATGGCACGTAGCGCCGTCTTGTTGAAAGTAAACGTTGTCCAGATCAATACCATCCAATTCCGGCCATAAAAAATCATTAATCATCTGTCGATAGCGCAATCCATTCACCGTAACTGTTGCTCCAGCCTCATTTTCGAAAAAGTAAGGTCCAATGACCCCGCGGGATCATAAACCGCACCAAACAGTCACACGTTGAGGATAGAGAGGCTTTTCAACAATAACTCTTGGGTTTTCCGAGCCCCAGATGCGACAGTTTTGCTTGTTGACGAAGCCATCGAGGTGGAAATGGGCCTCATCACTCAAGATGAGTTTTCGATGGAATTCCGGATCATTTTCATGCATTTCAAGGACCCAATCAGCAAAGACTCGACGTTGTTGATGATCGGCCGCCTTGAGTTCTTGTGTTAACTGAACTTTATAAGCCTTAAGACCCAAATCTTTATGCAAAATACGGTGTAATGACGTTTGTGGAATGCCTAATTCCAAAGAACGACGAGGAATGGACAAACCTGGGTTTTCTTCAACACTTTCGGCTACAGCAGCAATATTCTCGGCTGTTCTTGAGCGACGTGCACGGGTTTTATTCTTCACATCACTAAGTTGTCCCGACAGCTCGAATTTTTCTACCAGTTTCTGTATTGCGGTCCGACAAGGTGCTTCACGACGACCCAAAAATGTTCGAGTTTTACGAACCGTCTCTGCCACATTTTCACCATTTTTATAGTGAATTTTAATAATTTCAATGCGTTGTTGAATCGTGTATCGTTCCATTTTTATTAATGGCGTAGTTTCTACTTGTCAAATGTCAAAAAATGACAGCTCCAAAAGTGACATCTACCGAAATAACACCTCCTATTGGAAAACCCTTTATATATATATCAAAGCGATGTCTATAAAATTCTTTCTATTTTCTTTTGTGAGTACATTTTACAATTTTAAAGGTGATTGCTTTGCAAAACGTTCCTTTTTAATTTTCTTAATCATGAATTTTGTTTTATTCGGTGGGAAAATTAATTTATCTTTATAAATGAGGAGCTCAAAAGCAAAAGGATAGAAGGACCCTTTCCACACTTTAGATATGTAAAACTTTAAACTTTTGGATATCCTTAATTCTATTTAAAGTTTTAATTTTATGTAATTATTATAAAAATAATAAGCATATTTTAATAATTTTTTGCTGCTATAAAATAGAACGGGATAGGAATTTAGTTATATTTCCTTGCTACTAATATTTTGAATATACCCAGTTTACCTTAACGCAGTCATCTCAATTTTTAACAAAATGTTATCTGCCTTTTCCATTGAGCCTTTCAAAAGAAATATGATTCTTATACATATGTATATATGTTGGGTTGCTGTTGTTGTTTATTGCAATGCAACATGCCTATGTACATAAATCACGCGCATTTTGTAAATTTCACGCCTGTCACTGGATCGATTTTAGGTGGATTATCCACGTCGAAACGATTGATTTGAGCCTAATATTAGCTGTGTAAAGTATACTCCCAAGTACTTCTGCCTACTTGCAACTACTCATGCTCTTATCCACTCCCAGAATAGATGAGTAGCTTCGCAAGAATTTTGCGCTAGGTGGATTTGGTGATTATTGAAATGTCAGATAGATGAAATTTGACAGAAAATTTTTGTAGAACTGTCATAATTAGTTTGCTTTTGTTTTTTATAAAGAAGCAAACAAAATTATTTAACTCATTAAGAACAGGAGTAATTAAAAAAAAAATACAGTTAATAATCCTTACCATTTTCATAAGAAACTTGATGCAACAAAAAATATGGAGTACAACAGTAACAAATTAGAAATTGGGGCTTATATTTTACTTTTGACAACAGAAATTAGAGTTTCATTTGGATACTGCTCGCGAATACTTTACACAGCAAAGTGTAACACAGCTATTGACATAATGGACATGATGAGCCATTAATCTAGACGAAAGATTTGAGACTAATATTATCATAATGGAAATGTCATTATTGTCATAAAGGACATTCATTTTTTACGATTTGTCGAAATTCTGACATAACTGCCACTATTGACCGAATTGGCAGAAAATAGGTTTACTTTCAATTTTCTAACCTCTAAATGTAATGTAACTATTTCTGCCATTGGCTTCGAGTATTTTTAATTTGTTTAATTTTCAAGTTTGGCGCCCTCCACGATTAATATGCATACTTCATTTACGGAAATATTTTTAGAACGGGATATAATCTACCAAAAAAACATTAATTCACTCATGGACAACACCTAACCCATTATTTTGCTCATCTGAGTATAGGAGTAACTTTAGGTGGACAATTTCTCATTGACGGCAGACTGAAATTCACTGAAAATAATTTCAATGAATTTCTAAAATGCATTGAAAATGCAGGAAAAATCGAACATTTCGACTAAACGGTCAGAAAGATCACTTGCTTTTGATCAAAAGTATGGGCATTTGGGTGACCTCTATGATCGAATTACTATGGTTAGAGTACAGTAGTGCAGAAGGGGCAATTTGTCCAGTTCGTCTTTTGTGATCTATTCTGGTTCGTTACAGATTATTTTTGCTAACAAATTAAATTAAATTAAGATATAAACGTTCGAAATATTCCTTTGTGACATAGAAAACTCCATAGCAAATGGCCATACAAACAGAGTTTCTATTCACAAAGCCTGTGAAAAATTGTTAGGTCAATTACCATAGAAAGCAGAGAAGTGCATAAAGCAGAAATCATGAGACTCTAAGAATCAGTTGAAATCTTTAGTCTGATCGGATATGTTCATACAACATAACTAAAAAAAAAAAATAATAAAAGGAAATCTTGCAACTTCATATATACCCAGATATACACTCCCACACATTCATACATACATATCCATATATTCGCATGACATCTCTATAAACCCGAACATCCAAAATATTACTCTGTCGAAGAAAGGAATCCTTTCAAAATCTTTTTTCTGTGCTCAAAGATAAAGCTATGAATCACGCTTATTCCCTTTTAAATGTAGAAGGCGATATTATCGTACCATTTCAGAACATATCCCCTAACATCTCAACACATTTATTTGTTCGTGAAAGTAACTTTTCAATTCCCTCTGAAAAATATTTTTCTTCATGGCCCGAAAAATGTTCGTTTATTGCTCCCTTCAACTCTTCATCGTCCGAAAAATGCTTTCCACGAAGGTCTTTTTTAAGATTAGGGAATAGATAATAATCACTAGGGGCCAGGTCCGGACTGTAGGGTGGATGATTGGTTTCTTCAAATCTGCACTCCCGCACAGCAGCCTGGGCAAGGCGCGCCTTGTGAACCGGCGCGTTGTCGTGAAGCAGCAACACACCTGCGGTTAATTTTCCACGTCTTTTTTCTTTAATTGCCTCCTTTAAATTACGCAGGGTGGTTGCGTATGATGCAGCAGTAATACTTTGACCTTTTTTTGTGTACTCGATTAGCAAGATTCCCTTAGAATCCCAAAACACCGTGGCCATGAGCTTTCCTGCAGACGGAGTGACTTTGAACTTCTTCGGCGGGTGTGATCCTTTTTTGTGCCACTGCATAGACTCTAGCTTGCTCTCAGGGTCATAGTGATGAACCCACGTTTCATCACCAGTAACAATCCGATCGAAAATACTTTGCGGATTTTCACCACAGAGGTCCAAAAACTCCTTACAACAGTCAACTCGCACTTGCTTCTGTAGCGCGGTGAGCATTCGCGGCACCCATCTTGCACTGACCTTTGACAAATTCAGGCGTTCATGAAGGATTGTGTGAATGGTACCCACGGATAGCTTAGTCATTTCTGCTAATGTTTTCGCTCTTACACGGGCATCTTCAAGTACAAGTTTTTGGACAAATTTGACGTTTTCTTCAGTAGCGGCACAAATTGGCCTACCAGCGCGGGGGTCGTCTTCAATGCTCTCTCTACCCTGTTTGAATTCACTTGACCACTTCTGAATTGTAGATAATGAAGGCGCAGAATCTTGGTAAACAGCCACCATTTCTTCATGGATAATTTTTTGAGTTTTTCCTTGTTTTGTGAGGAATTTTATCACTGCACGATGCTCGATTTTTTTCATCATTGTCGAATCAGTCATCATAGTTGTCTTTTCGCAATGATATCTGGAATACTAATGGCGGCAATTAAATGAAATTTTGTATTTATACCCTCAAAGAGTGTCATTAACTAATGAGATAATTAAATTACCCTTATCATTAGTATATCACCTCGATACCGAGAATACACTGAACTCCCCTCGTATGTAAATAGATAAATGTATAGAGGACTTACTATACTTACATTTGGAGTATGAGGTGAGAATATACCAATTAATCTTCTCGAGTCAAGGATGACTTACAGTACCGTTTCGTGTGAAAACAAATTGCTACATCAATTGAGCTTCTGGAAATATTACTTCGGGGATGAAATTAAAATTAGTTGGGACTAATGTAGTAGGTATGCATGTAATTCTTGTTTAGTACCTAGATATCCTCGCAGTTAAGTTAAGACAATTTTTCATATAAAATTTCTTTAGTCGTTTATATTACTCAATTAGATATTTGAAAACACTTTGGGGGACCTTTGCAGTTTACAATCTTTATACTTATCCAAAATGAACATTGTCATTCCGTTTGTCGGATTGAGACACACATTCATAATATTATAATTTATTTATTAATATGTATTTGTCTTTACTCAAAATAGTAGCTCATATTGCTCAAACATTTTGGCTTCAGTAAGGCATTTGGGGCAGCAAATATTGCTATTGCTATCAGCACTTTAAACTGCGACAACAATCATTTTTCAGTTTGTCTAAAAATTCCCTTTTCTCCATAACAAAAATTTGCGACATTAGTTTATCTTTCTTAATTCTAAGCTGCTGGTACCCGAAGGCTCTATTGTCAGGCCTCATATTTTCTCGTTTTACAGTAATAATCTACATAAATGGAATTTCTTAATTGATTACGATGACGTTCAAATAGACTTAGATATGTCCACGAGAATTATATTATTAAATATGACTTGATTAGAAGTGATGAATATTCCAAAGAAATCCACATGTATGCCATTATATCGAGGCAATTACGATGTTTATTTTTCCCCCGGACGGGAATCGAACCTACACTTGTTAGAATCGGTCTTCTTGCATTTATAAATTTGATTTAGAATCATTAAAAATAAAAGTTCTTAAAGTTCATCTTTCTCCAATTACGATGTCTCAGATATATTACTAATAACGGTAATATTACTTATTCCTTTTAGTAGAAATCCAACAACTGCAGTACCTATGCTAAAGTTCAACTGAGATCTTCTATTCGGCAACTTTTGAAAGTGTTTTTTTTTTTTCTTTTTAAATGTATATAAAATAAGGCCACCTTTGGGAAGTTAAGGCTCAAAATTAATCAAAAATTAATTTGAAAAATTTACACATATTTGAGAATATTGGTATTTTCTCCCAACAAGTTCATTCGTCAGATGCGCATTATACACGCAAGAACTACATTTGTTTACCTATTATTTTTGAAAGACCTAGTTCTTCTTCTTACCTTAAATTTTGCTTGATAACTGGATTTCTCATTTTGGCATTTTCCGTTTATTTATTTTTATTCATATTCTCGCTCGCTTTCAATTTTTCAGTTAACGATATTTTATTAGATCTTTCTTCATTTCTTTCAGTGTATTCAAAATTCCACAACATGTGTACAGTCTTTTAACAACCCTACTCTATCAAATAATTTAAGCAATGGTCCTATACTAGATAAATTTGGAATTAGATGAGCTCTGCGGCAATGAATTAGCTGTTCTTTTCCGTCAGTTGCCAGTATAAAAAAAATCATTTTAAAATAGTACTTTTGCATTTATTTCAAATTACATAATGCAGTCATTAGATTTATTTCTTTTCTTTCAAAAATAATTAAGGTTCAAATTTTAACTTAAATATCATTCCATATTGTGAATTGCTTGCAACTTGATTCAAATTCACTTCTGTAGTTGGTACTTTTTGAATTATTATTTTGTATGCTTGTATTCACTCTATTGGCACTACCGCACAACCTAATAATAATCAAGCCAATAATTTCCGCAATCCGGTGGAAGGGAACCAATCATTCCACAGGAATTCCCAGCCCACTAACGAAAATGATATCAGAGTAAATATTCTGAGCTCAAGCGAAGACGAGAAAATGCCTATGGAGCATACCTTCAATCAAAGAAAAGCGTCATACTTATCCATCTGCTATAAGGGAAACTGATACATATTTGTGAAATACCGTATGAAGAAACTTGGAGTAATCTTACCATCTATTAGTGCATAGTGTAGTCCTGCAGTCATAGTAAAGAAAGCAAAGGGTAAAAATAAACTATGTGTCGACAGTAGAAAATTGAATCAGGTAACAAAACGGCGTGCATATCCTTTACCTTGAATTTCGGAAATTCTAAAGAAATTAAGTAAAGCAAGATATTTGTCCTCAGTGGACCTCAAGGATGCATTTTGGCAAATTCCGCAAACGGAAAGTGCCAAGGAAAAAACCGTATTCAGTATTCTGGTGCATGGGTTGTGGCAGTTTGTTGTGATGCCAGCCACTCATTAATTTGTTTTAATTAATTTTTTGAGCACTGTGAAACACATTTAATAAAGAGTAAGAAAAGGCTTCTTATTGTTTCACAAGGTTATTTTATTATACAAAACGCGTTTCGATAGCTAAGCTACCATCATCGGTAATCTTTTTAAAACTGAGAAACAATTTTAGACAGTACAGAAAATAAAGGGTCACTACAATAAATTGAAAACAACTCAAACATCAAGTACAAGTTACTGATAAAAAACTATTCAGAAAAAAGAGAATGTAGTATCTGCTATCAATAGATTTAATCTAGCAAATAAAAAAGGCCATGCTCTATCGGTGCTTCTCCTGAATTTATCAAGCGGTCTTCATACAAATGCATAAATAGAGATTCCCAAGCGTCTAGTTTTTGTTTATTTGATTCAGCCTTAATTAATTTGAAGTTATCTAAGTGAAGTTCATGGTTCAAATTATTCAGAATATGATGTGCGACACTTGATCTATTACTTTCATTGTTTACTATGTGTCTATTGTGTTCACGCCATCTCATTTTAACCGCTCTCGATGACTGGCCAATATATATAGAATTACATGAACAATTCAAAGAATATATACCACTTTTATCCAGAGGATCAACTATATCTTTAGTTCTGCAAAGATGAGCGCCAAGTTTATTCTTAGACACTGGAACAACCTGTTTTTCGGTTTTCTTAAAGATGTTTTTAAGTTTCCCGGTAATTGCTGGATGATATGTAATCACCACTCTCTTAACCTCATTCTTCTCACAATCGCTTTTTAAAGTAGTGATGGTACGTATCCACTTATTTTGGTTTATTTTTTGTATGATTGTGTCAATTATTTGAGGGTTATAGCCATTTATCGAGGCAGTATCCTTGATATATTTCAACTCATTTTTGTAGTCAATGTCAATCATCGGAATATTCAGCATACGATGGATCATGGAGTAAAAAGCAGACATTTTATGTTGGTAGGAGTGGTTGGAATCCGAAGTTATAAATCTCTGCGTGCTAGTAGATTTCCTATATATTGAAAAATTGAGCTGGCTGTTGACTCTTTTAATTAAAATATCCAGAAAAGGAAGACTTTTACTTTGTTCTATCTCATAAGTAAATTTAATAGATGGAAACAAACCATTGAGCTCCTGCAGAATGGACGTAACCTTCTCACTCTTAACTACTACAAAAATGTCGTCAACATATCTAAACCAAATCCGTGGAAACCAATCCTTTTCTTTGCACTGTGTTTCCAAGTATCCAAGAAAAATATCAGAAGATAAAAATGGAGATAGTGCGCACCCCATTGCTGTGCCATCAACTTGTTTATAAAATTTATCCCTAAACATGAAATAATTGTGGTTCATGCATAACTTGGTTAGTGCAATCAACATCAATCTTTTTTCTTTATTGATATCCTGTGTATCCAACCATCTCTCTAAAAATTTAAAAGTATCCGACAGAGGAACGCTAGGGAAAAGTGCTACAACATCAAAGGAACACAACACTTCATCTTCTTCTAAGGAAATATCTTTTATTTTCTCTACCAGACTGACCGAGTTTTTTACTGACATATTCATCGGGGGGGTCAAATTTCGAAATTCAGCTACTAACCATTTAGCCAACTTCTCCGACGGGGAATTAATATTTGATACAATGGGTCTCATGTTGTTACCTGGCTTATGCGTTTTTGGTAACCCATACAATCTGGGACATTTCGGGTTAGAAACTAATAATTTCATTTTTGTAGCCCAACCTAATTCCTCTTTATATTTATTAAGAGCTTGTGAAGTCTCCCTTACCATTCTTGTTAATGGGTTCTTGACTATAACGTAATTACCTTCACTAATTAACTTTAACATTCTGTCATCATAATCAGTCTTGTTCAATATCACAACATTGTCGCTTTTATCCGCTTTCAAATAGTAACAGTCCTTTGCAATTAAGTTTTTTATTAAGATACGAGTGGAGTTAATATTAGAAGAAATAATTTTCTTGCAGGTGTTATTATTGATAATGGGAATGACACCTCTTCTAACAAATTCTTTCTCACTGTTAGGGGCATATCTGATGGCTGTTTCTATGTCCACTATCAAATCCCTTTTTGGAATAGTTATATCAGGAGGGGCAAACTTAAGGCCTTTATTTAGTATCGACAATTCAGATAAAGTAAAAGATTGATCAGAATAATTCTGAACAAAATCATCTATATAAGTTGGTAAATTTGGTTCTCGATGGGAAAGTTGTTTAAGTTGATTAAATTTACCTTTCAAGGTGCAATATTTTTTAGTTATCTTGTGTTGGATAACATTCTGGATCTTATTGTCAATGCGCTGCCAACTCATAGGATCTCCCGCGAATTCTTTTAACAGAAACAAGTGAAGGTCATATACCTTAGGTTCCAAATGCGCAAGTTTCCTATAGCAATTCTTGATTTCTTCTTTAAGCCAGACTTGTTTACCGAAATCCAAAGCTCTGTTCGATCTTTCATTAGAAATTGAGCAGCTCATCTGTATAAAATTAGGTATGAGATTCCACCGTCGCACTTCTTCAAAAAGGTTAAATCGGCCCTCACGTACTGCACTTTTGTTTTCAATTTGAAAAATTGATTTATTTGGTCCTACTGAAGAACAGGTATTTAGATTTACTATAGTCGTATTTGTGATATTATCAAATGTAATAATATAATGTAGTCACATTGCATATATGTATATATTAGGTGCATTCCTAAACAAATGCACTCAGTGCATACACACAATCCGATAGTCAATAGTCATCATTATCTCTTATCAATTATCCCCCGTTAGGAATTGGAACGCTAGAATGTGAAGTGATCGAAATTAGTCTCAAAGAGGCCTCTGTGTAGTATACGTGAATAAATTGTTTGGTACAAGAAGTTTTAGTTCTTTTTATTTAACCAAAAAAATCTCTTACATTACCTACCTAGACGATAAGAAAATAGCCACTGAAACTTTCGAAGAGCACATAAAGGTTTTAAGACTCGTTGCAAAGCGATTGGATGAAGCCAATTTAACTACAAACAGGGCAAAATGTACATTTTTTAGTGAAAGTTTGAAATACCTGGGATTCGTAGAAGACGCGAATGGCGTTCATACCGATCCTGAAAAGGTACGTGCTATGGTGGAATATTCGCAACCAAAAAAACTTCACAGAAATTGAACGATTCATTGCTCTTATTTCTTGGTATAGGCGTTTTATCCCGAACTTCGCGGAAATTGCCGGTCCGCCGCACGATTTGACTAAAGATCAGAAAAAGCGTTTACCAATTAGGTGGAATGACGAAGCTGAAAAGGCATTTAAGTGACTGGAATCTAAATTGGTCGAGGCTCCCTTACTCATAACACCTGATTTCTCCCGCCCATTCTTTCTCCAATGTGATGCATCCCATCATGCCGTGGGTGGTATTTTATTTCCAAAAAAGCGATGAAGATGATGTTGATGAAAAACCGATAGCCCATGTTAGTAGAAAACTATGGGGAGCGGAACTTAATTACACAATGACTGAAAAGATATGTTTTGCAATAATATTTCGTATTCAAAAGCTCAGGTGTTATTTGGAGAGATACCGGTTCAATATTCTAACTGATCATTCACCTTTAACCTGGTTATTCCGTCCAAAAAATATTTAAGCAGCCGTTAACATCGTTGGATTCTAAAGCACCATCGGTTTGAATTTAAAATAAAACATGTTAAAGGAAAGAATAATTTTGAGCCTGAAGCAGTTTCTCGCGTGCCAAAAATTTCCCTAATTCAATGCTACCCGAATGAATGGATTAACGGTATTTACGTATGTGCGACAGATTCAAGAAAGTTCACACTCGAATGAAGAACTAGAATCTTAGGTTTTAGCATTATGCATTAAATCCTGTTGACAGTACTCTTAGGGTTCCCAAAACAGATGAAAAGGCGCCGCAATCTTATTCCAAGGTTTCCTTTAACAGCCCGTATTATAATGTCTTGTTCATCTTGGATGCTTTTTTTACTTGGATTTGTATCCCTGTGGTGATCTCGGAGCTCCCACTTTGTCCCACCTCATGGAAAATCCTCAGGAAAATTCTCCTATGCTGTAATTTGAACTCACGTACATGACAGTCATGTAGCGATATTCCTTATTTGAAAAAGAAGAATGAAATGAAATTACAAATAAACTGGAGAAAAACATGCAGATTTTTTCTTTTATACCTGATAGAGTAAGAATGCATTACAACAGGAGGAAAGCATAAATCTATTTTCAATACAATCGTACTATAATCAATAGACAGGTTAACATTAATGTAATTGGTTAAATGTAACCACCTGCGGTAATTGCAGAAATCAAGGTGTAATATTACTACAGTAAAGCATCCCGTATTTCTTTGCCTCCTATTTGTGTGTGATGTAAGCAGCTGCTTTAATTATTTCATATCAATATGGCATGAGTTATAATGTGAGTATTTTGAAGTAGTAAAAGAGATCAAGTCAGTTAAATAAAAGCATGACAACAAAGGCACTTTTACGACGTTCTCGAATGTTATAAAGATTATTATTCTCTCTCTTTCTGTGATGTAATCAGGTATACATATCTGCTATGACAATCCCATACACAAGGCTAAATTAAAATGACTTGTTTTCAGTGGCTAGGCGGTGCGAGATTAAGCGCTAATAACTCCTTAATCGTCACAGATACAACATAAGTATAAAGTGCAAATTAAAGGGAAGACTCTGGGCTTTCGAAATTTGGTAAAAAAAACTGTATGTTAGTGGGGGTATTCAAAAAAATGGAAAATTATAAAAAAACAAACTAAATTTTGAATTTGAAGCGTCATAACTCTGGAGTGGGGAGATGTACGGGGGTGGTTGTATCGGCAATGAGCTTGCAGACTCTCTTTTGGACATAAACCAATGAAGCTAAGGCTGTGCGACCAGCCCCGGCCCATATATGGGAGTTGTGTTCCATTCTAGGCCTAATGTAAGATTTGTAGAGGAGCGCTATATTTGACGGACTGAAATATTTCTTACACCTTTTCAGAAATCCAAGACATTATTATGCTTCTTTGGCCACAGAGAAGATGTGATCTGTCCAATTTAACTTACTGGAAATATAAATGCCAAAAATGCTTAGTGAGGATGAATCAGAAATTAATGCTCCACCAAAAGAAACGGGTGTGGTTAAGTAATGATCTTGTTTTAATGAGATTAGGGAAACTTTCAATCCATAAAAGAAGAGAAGGAGAGAGACCAAGTGCTTTAAGTTTGGCTAAAATGGCTGGATGCACTGCAGTAACGCGTAGGCAAGCTCTTATCGCTCATTCATGCCAAAGCCGAAAGTTTTATTTGTTTCTTTCTAGAAAACAAGGAACATTTTCAAGGCTGTGTCCTATCTTCTTATCTTTGCCCTAGAGATTAGGTTTACAAATCACCTCCGCCCTTTTACATATTCCAACTTATTTTGGTTAATATCGGATAAAACAATTGTACTTGTTGGCCAAGGAACTATTATCCTTTGAATTTCAACAAGTTTACATAATTTTTTTCTCTAGGATGATATAATCTCCATCATGAATAGGGCTAATGCATCTGTAAGTTTTGTATAAGGAAGATACGGTGAATTTATCAACATGATTTCACCGAGTCACTCTATTGCCATTTAGTTAGACCAATTTTAGGTATTTTCTAAAATTCACTCTGGGAGGACTTCCATGACTGTTCCCATGTAGGTACAGATACGAAAACTACTTTCCATCAATAGATTGTCGAAGAGAAATGAAAAAATTTAAAAACTTTTTACGTTTTCGACATTTTACCAGGAGTGGTTAACTACCTTGAATTATTTCTCTGAGAAATTCTGGGCGCAATACACATAAATAAGTATATATATATATGTGTTGCAAAAACTTACTCCCCTTCCATTATATGTACATATATTATTCTCATATGCTGTAACACAAATATTTGCGCTTAGGTAACTCTCATTGTTCTGATTCACAATATGTATACGGCCGTCTCAACACCTATCCGAGGAACAATTGGTAGATTATTAAAAATCAATAGTATTTAATATCTATTATCCGTACCCAGCACGTTGTGTGAGATGAGTGAAAACATAAATCTTTCAGTTCTTTTCCGGAACTTAAAACAGGATGTGAAAGACATTTCCCTATACCGAATGATTCTCGTATAAATGAAATGGAAAATATCTAAAAGTAGAAGAATCACGTAGATAGGCATGTTGGATTTACACAAATTCTTCTATATAAGGAAAGCGAAAATTGTTGGGACTTTATCTCAGCTCTTGAAAATTATTAAATATTCTTCAAGCTGCGAATACGTGAGCAATAAAGTTTTATAAACAATTTCTGATGTTTTTCGGAGTATAGAACAATCGATCAAGGCCGCAGGCGTTTCCATGGGAATATTTTTAAGTATGAAATGCAACAAGCAATCCCTATAGAACAAATATGTCCATATTATGTAGTGCATGAACCAGGTCTGAATATATTTCATGGTACAACTCTTACTTTCCTTGGATACATACAATTGCGTGACATAAATATTCATCAGATATCAATGTGAGAGTACAAATACCAAATAACTAGTATTCGTCTGGCATCTCAATATTGTCAATATTGTCTTGCTCCCTTATCTTTATATTTCCAAGGTTCTCTTTGGCATTGTGTACATATTTTCAGAAGGATTTCTGGCACTCTGCAGCCTCGGTAGCACGAGCAAGGTTGATTCTATTCTCAAGAAAAATCCAGATTTATTGAAATAGCACTACCCATATATGTCTAACCACCCCCAAAAAAAGTTTTTTAAAGCAAACATCGACTGCAAAAAAGTCATGCCAAGATGACGGAAATTGGTATATTACGGAAAATCTTGTTCGGGTATCCTTTTTCTGAACTTACACATACATTTTTAGCAATTTAAGCGCTGAACGAACAATGCCTTCGACAGAGAATATATACCTCTTGGTGTGTACTTAACTATTACGTTCAGATTATTGTGGGTTGTATACGGTAAATCTTTGCGAAAAATAAGAAAAAGCGTCCACAGATTATTTACGAGATATCTTTGTTCTTTAAGTTACGGTTTGGGTCGGGAAAAGTGTTATAGAAACAGCAAATTATTTCAGTGGAGGTTTGTACCGAGAAGAATTTGATAGCAAACAACTGAGTACCTCTCCTTCGATTTGTTATGTGACCGACATATGTAATCTTTGATTAATCCGATAAGTAGAGCAAGACAAAACCGATTGTACATTACGATTCCCAAACTCAATTTCTTGGAATTTTAATCCCTCAGTAATGGAGTTAAGAAATTCCATTACAAGCAATTGTACTTTACAATTACAAATATAGAATTCATCATTAATGGACGTTCTCCATTCTTCACAGGTATTTAAAAATTATGAATGTAATGGAATTTATATTTTTTTTTTTTATATTTATCCAAGTATTTGCAAAATGTAATAATTTTTGGGTAAGTAAAATCGGGGAGACCTAAATCTTCGGAAATAATTCAACAGAAATTTGGTGTTTCACTGGGTTATTTTATTATAGCCAGGTGGAAATCCAACCTACACACGCTGTTCTAAAAATTCTTGAAACACAGGAAAAACTGCTTTATCTGTGAAGAAAAAAAAAATTAAAAGAAATTCCATATCTTTCCAAGTACTTTTTGAATTCTTTTGAAGAATGTAGAATGACGAAATTACAACTATATAATTCCTGCAACTGGATTTGACTAATGTTTCAAGTACACTCCTGGGGAATTGTACAATTTCAATTACAAAGTAACATTACTTGTAATGAAATTGAAAATTTTTTGAAATCTATTACAGAAGGTTTTAACAACAAAAAGTACAAATTACAATTCCAAGGAATTAGGCTTAAAGAGTAATTCAATCATTAAATCATTACTACCTAGCTTTGCCGATAGATCATGATATACAGGGTGCTTCTGCCATGGTGGTCCATACGACAGGAGGTGATAGTACTCAATAAGAAAAGCAATAAATTGTAAGGCATGGGGAGGGTGTCTCAACAGTTTCGGAGTTACGTTCATAAAACACCCTGCATCTAAAAACGACAGGGTATAAGGTCACTGTCTAGAGCCCCGTTCTCCTCTTCTCTCAGGAGTTATGGCACGCTAAAATAAAATTTCGGATTTTCTTCCATTTTTCTTTTACTCTGACCCCCTTTTTTTTTATACAAAAAAAAAAAAAAAAACAAGCTGAGTAGAATGACTTTGATTTACAAAAACTATAAACTGTGGACATTAAAATAGTTTCCATGAGATAAAAACATGAACTAACCGAAAGGTGGGTACAAAAGATCCAATCATATCAGCTGAACAATTTTATAAGTTTCATTTCTTTATACAGGATGCTTCGAATTTAAACAGAAATACTGAAACGAGTGAATGTTCTCATCTAGCCATAAATTAAAATTGTATAACAGGAGGTGGGCCAACTAACGATTTCGGGAATATGTATGACGCCTTTAAAACTAAATATTAAAGTAATTTTCGAATTATATTAATAACTTGTTGACCATTAACTCCTTTCGCGAAAGTAACAACTATTAATCCACTCCTCATCCTCTTCATGACTAAATTATACTGCCTTATACATATTTATAAATTTAAAATATCGGAATTTCCAGCATCTAAAATACGTCATCAATATCATTTTTAAATAACTTTTATCCACTCACTAACCCCTGAATTTTATGGTAGTAAGCGTGGCTGGATTTACAAAGGGCTTTTTGATTTGAAATGACTGAATTGGGAGCTTTCTGATTAGGGATTTTGGTGGGGGTGGAGTAACTACCCCTTGGGGTTGTAAAATTTGGCACGTGTGTGATATGTGTCGAGAACGGTGAGTCGTGAGTGGTGAGTTGTGAGTGGTGAGTCGAGATGCGAGAGTCGAAATTCGAGTTAAAAAAGTTAAAATAAATTAAAAAAGTTAGAAAAGTTAAAAAAGTTAAAAAAGCTAAAAAAGTTAAAAGTTAGTGCGGCTGGAATGATTTTTCTTTTAAACGCTTTAGCATAATGTTTTACTTATATGATGGGAACATTAAAATTTTCTATATTTAACCTTCAAATGCACTGAAAAAAAAATCATTAGTTAAAACGACAAAAACATGATTAGTTGATTGTACATTAGTAATTCCTGTAAATTGATTTGGAAAAACAATTAAGTGATTAATAAAATTGTACGTGCTAATTGAAATTAGTTGATTTGCCGTTAGATGTTTTTCAAAGTACTTTAGATGTAGCTTCTAATTCAATTAGTTCACTTAACAAATGCTTGATAATAAATTAACTAATCATATTTCAGAAGACGTATTAGTAAAATCAACATATAAAATTCTTAATTTTTTCGCAGGAACGAAGAAACTGTTTGTTTGTTTTTAAGAATATAATTTGTTATATTGGCGAATTTATGCAATTAATAAGTTTAACAAATAAATTGATAAATTTTTTTTAGTACGATGAAACCTCAAAATTTTCTAAATTAACGAATTAATTTGGTTGATGTAAATAATATAATTCGCCCAAAGTTTAAATTTTAATGCGCTACCTACCCTAGATAAATCTCCTAAGTCATACTGAGTTTATCATTTCGATGTTAACGCTATTGCTGATAAACGAAAAATGGATTAGACACCCACGCATAATATTTACACAGGTATTAATGGTTATTTTAATTTTTGAATATCCGTCCGTTGTCCGTCTGTTCGTCCTTCTGTCGATAACTCGATAACGCGGTGATCTAGAGTGTTAAAATTCTGTATATGGCATTTTCGAAAAAATAATAAATATAATTTCAAAAATCGCATAAATCTTGAAACCCGTGGTGTTGTCATACAAAAATTACAATATTTTAAGTACACTTGGAAAATTTTTTGCGCCAATTTGTTCTTGTACTGAGAAATTACATGTGAAATTTATTATAACCCTTTTTAATGGCGCTTTATCGTTCCAGAAACTCATGAAGAAAACCATTAAATTAAACCAATATATTTGTTAAACCGACACTGCGCTTTTGCTATGACAAATCTTTTTTCGATTTCAATTTCGTTTAGACATGTTAAAACTTAATTCATAATTTTGGCTGATACATTCATTGAATCAACCAATCAGAAAGTTTCATATAATTCACACTCAGAATTTATACTGAGTGTATACATGGAATTTGGTTAATATTTTCCTTAACGTCTACAGCAAGCAAAGACTCTCAGGCGTACTGATAAGTATATACTATATAGAGTTTTTACCCATACGGAACGGTTTTTTTCTTATTTTTTAAAAATATAATCAGCCTTCTGCGGGGAGATAATAAAATCATGTAAAAATAAAAATAATAAAACTAATTAAATTCATAGCTTTTATTATTATGATCAACTAAAAAATTAGGTTGAGCTTCCCAATTGCATTGTATATTTTAACAAATTGATTACTAATGTTTTCAAACTAATTTTTCAGTTGTTTCAAATATTGCGATATGCAAAATCAACTAAGCAATTAGTTAATTTGGGGAATTGAATTGGTTGAAAGAGCAATATTCATTTCAATGTGAGTTTTGATGTGAAATAAATTTTTTCCATTTTTTTACATGTGAGTTTTGATGTGAAATTAATTTTTCTGTTTTTTTGTTGTTTTTTTTTACATGAAGGTACTTACATTAAAGTACGGTAATCTTCTACACTACTATTTTATAATATCTTTACTTATAATTTCGTGTATCCAAAATCGATTTTCAACATTTCCTTTGTAATAGATCGACCATCCTGATTTATTGCAATTTTATTTGATAATATAGACCACTGCAGTAAGTACTGGCCGTATTTAAAAATCAGATTTTTTCACATTTCATGAGGAGGAGGTAACTTAAAAGGGTAAATGAAAAAAATCATTCCATGCAACAAATATTATTGCTGTATGAGATACATTAGTAAAAGTTTGTCTACTTACTTATTACGTAAAGGAATTGACCTCGAAGTACTAAACAATATGATATCTGATTATATTAATAAATTAATTCCCGACGAATTATTTGGTCTGCGAATCAAATTTCGCACTCGCGTTCAGAAAATGTACTTTTATATATATATATATGTGGGAATCGGGACGAGCCCTAATCATTTTACCAGCCCGTGCGACATCTGATTGATATTACCACAAATAAAAATAGATACTACTCATGTACGTCATCAAGACGAAGCTCTCTCTCTTGCCCTGGTTATCGACGACGACGGACGTGCCAATCTACATTCTAAGTTATATCTACCTAAATAATTAATTAATATAAAGGGTTTTCCAATAAGAGGTGTTATTTTGATATTCAAAGAAAAATACCATTTTTTGAGATAAATGATATTTCATTATAAAGAGGAAATGACCACCACGACCACGCCTACAGGACCATATCCTTTTCATGAAATTTTCCATAACCAAATCGCAAAGTCACAAGATCTCGGTGGCCAATTGTGATCACCTGTTCGAGTTTTACGAACCGTCTCTGCCACATTTTCACCATTTTTATAGTGAATTTTAATAATTTCAATGCGTTGTTGAATCGTGTATCGTTCCATTTTTATAAATGGCGTAGTTTCTACTTGTCAAATGTCAAAAAATGACAGCTCCAAAAGTGACATCTACCGAAATAGCGGGCTAATTAAAATAACACCTCTTATTGGAAAACCCTTTAGTAGCTTTTCATAATTACTTAATAGTATTTGAAACAATGTAACTAAACAAAGTGAATTATACTTGTGATGAATTAATAATTTGTCTCGCATTAATTCTTCCACCTTGGTTGTATATAATATCAATCCCTACATATATATGTATATTAATTTATTATATAATACCAAGAAACTTATCCAAATTGAACAAGGATCTAACTCAGCATCCTACGTACATAGTTGGATCAACAGTACACCAGCTGCACAGTCTTCGTCACACAACTATGATGCAAACGTTCCATCTCCTTCTCATTCTGAGTGGTCTTTAGTAAGATATTTACTTATATATATTCATTTAATATATTTATCTACATCCTCTTAACTCGATTTATTTAAAAACTACCTTCTATTAGGACGTGAAATCACCTTTAGGAAGCAATATCAGTGGAAGGAGTGTTTTATCAAACTTTCAGAAGGATAATATTTTGAAAAAGTGCGACCGCCAGTTTATTGTCAACGCAGTTTGTTGGATCAATTTAAATAAACAGATAATTGACTCTGACTACAAAAAAGCGAGAAAACAAATAAAATCTTTGTTTCCTATTGAAGAAGAGGTAAACTATTACTGAAATAGCGAATGTTTAAAAATATTTCAGTGTTCTTCTTAGGATATATATGTACCTTGGACAACCAGGACAAAGGTTAAAATAGGTCTATTTAAGAAGAATAGTCTATTTAAAAAGAAAGAGTTGTGAAAATCTCTCTAGTGTGGAAGATATCGTCAGTGATAATTTGGGTAAATTTTCTAAAAAATAAAATAAACAAAAAGTAACGATAAATTTAATTTCTTAGACCATATAGTCGAAATTCCTGAAGATATTGAAGCCCTACTTACTTCGTTAAAGAACAATATAACACCTGAGTTCATTGTAATCGATAAGTGGAATTTGACATTTAATTATCAAAGGAAAGGTATTTTGGAGAAATCGTTGAACTAGTTCGCAGAATGACCGATTTTGAAGCAGAATATTGCAACCAATTTGGTATGCATGAGAATTTGAATTTTTTATGACATTATTTACACAAACGTTTTCTATTTTAGATTGAACTAGATTTTGAAAGGCTATATCCTTCGAAAAAATTTAGAGCTTTTTCCAAATGGTAATCGTTTGGAGACAAAGTCCCAAAAATATACAAAACACAAATTAAGGATCCCAAAAATAAGAAACTTTTGTCTCTACTAGAAAAGAATATAAATGAAGGTATCAGTGGCGGATCCAGGGGGGGGGGGTCATGACCCCCCTAAATTTGAAGAAAAAATATTTAATTAATTGAGTTATTTGAAAAAAATTATTTTTTATTTTATACTTTTTTTATTTATATAATTCAACTTAAAAAAAAATTTATTCCAAAACTTAGAAAAATAAAAATTTATTTCAATGAATGCTATTGTATGCATGTGATGGATGTGTATAGGTTTTTCTCGGAATTTGGGTTTCGGACCTCAGAGAAACACAATCACTCTACGCCGTTTCAGGAAGCTATGATTAAGACAACTCGCACACTTTTATTTTATTTATATATTTTTTTTTTTTACTTTTGCTTTGTTCACAAACTTTGTCTTTCACAACCTTCCTCTTATGGTTATTTTCACAAAACGTTTATTTTTTTTTTCTTATCGTAACTTCTATTTTCTTTACCTGTTTACAATTAGTGTTCAGCCCTATCGCGGCAGACGATGGTTGAAATGAAATTTGATATTTTCATAAATATCAAACCATCGTCTTGCTATTGTGCATACATTGTTGCACCCAGAATGTATGCCGCTCGCAACAATTTGCTGAAAGGAGGCTTTTTGGTGAAGACTTGATTGTTTAAATCTTCACCCAGTAAATTCTATGTGCCCGATATGTATGTAGGTATATATGTACATACATATCGTATTTTTATTTTCGACAAATCTTACTGAAGGTAAGATTTGTCGTGGGGCTTTTTTCTATTGAAACGACTTGGGTTGAAATTTAAAACTTTTATTTGTCCCAAGTCGTTCTATGGGAAATACTTTTTGTTTTTAACTGAGGAATTTGAATCAATTGCTGATGGCAATTTCTTCGCCTTAAAGAGAGATAAGCCTCTTTTCAGGTAATTTTGGCATGTAACACTCCTAACATTTTAAAATATTTGCAGCGTTCTTATGTAAAACCACTGACATTTAAAATATGGACTGACTACGTCCATAGAAATACACTGCAGAAAGTGGGCTCATTTCTATATAGCGTTCTCTTTCGATCTAAGCACCAACTACTAATTCGCACGTCACATAGAAATGTGACCTAACTCAAAATTTGTCGTTTTTGAGTTAATTACACCATGAAATTGGCATATTTCTATCTGATTGTTTTTGCCGCTAGATAGCGATAGTGTCACTTTTCTGTTACTGTAGAGCAGAGATATTCTTCATAGAACAGTGTGTCAGTGTCACTTTTTGACTTGTGACGATCTTCATAACAAACGACATTTTAACAGTATTATTTTAAATTGTGTCACTTTTCCACAAAACAGCATTTATTTCTTACAAATTTTATTATGAGTTATGGAATTTTACCACACAGTTCAAAGTACGGAATTTAATTCTTAAAAATCGTATTTTGAGTTGTGCCACTTAAAAAAACACTTGTAAAAATATTTATTTCGCAACAAAGAAAAGCGACACAACTTAAGAGGATGCGGAATTAACAGCTAACCTCGCCAACTGCGGTAACAAAAACTTAAAATTTCTTTTATATAAATCTTCAGAAATAAATTTACTAACAAATTTAAGAGTTCAGACTATTTTTAGCAAACAATTACTACGTTAAGCTAGAATTAATTCTATGTACAGCTTTTCGTTTTTTCGCTCTCCTGAAAAGTTGCAATTTTTGAGTTGGGTCACTTTTCTATGTAACGTGCGAACTGAGAAAGGGCTGTAAACAATAAATAAATAAGTGGGTTTGTCGAAATAAATGTTTTTAAATTAATTATTTGGGTTAATAGAAATTCGAGAGGTTTCACTTTTCAACTTTCCGCCGGATTTTTCAATGTTGGCACCGACGTATGAACTATTTTTGACACAAAAAATTGTACCCGCATGAAATAGCATATCGAGCAGTCCATATTATATATGCCAGTGTGTAAAACTGAGAAAAGTTGGGCTTGAATGACTCCTGCAGTTTGCACTCTATTCTATTAAAAAAATTAGTTTTTGTAAAAAAAAAAGGAATACTAAAAAATGACACATCATCCACACCGCTTAATGCGGATTTCCTAGTTCCAAGTACTGCAGTACTGCGGTGGCTATGCGAACTGACCAAGCTTTTTGAAAGCATTACCTGTGGCATTTCAAATGCATCAAGTTCTCTGTTTGGTATACGATCAACAGTGTAAGCAAATTTGGAATTTTTAGAAGAGTATTTTTATGATTTTGCACCAAAAGGAAATAAAACGTCAGGACTAGGTGCATTATTTTCCGATTTAAAGAATATAAAGGCCTGATTTTTTTATTTTGTGTTGAACATCCACTCACAATTAAGAAATTTAAAAGGTTATGTTTTTTTTAGTCTTAAGAACTATGGACTCAACTAAACATTTGTGTACTTTCCCTGTTCGGAACATCTCGCTGATATTAATACATATATTCTACATTTAAAGCTTATACACAAATTATGTAGCACTTCAACATTTAAATGCAGTTTTTGTCCACAATTATTTCAGACTTTGTATTCTTTTAAAAGGCATATAAGTAAACAACATCACAGTAATTTTCTTAACGAATTGACTTATACAGTTCGAGCAAAGTAAATGTACTTGAATTCGCCTTGGAGCTTTATTCCAAACTATCACCTGAGACAACTTATATCTAGATGTGAAAAACTCACAAAAAAGCGGTCGAATTAAAATGAGCTAATGGTCCTCTAATAGAAAGCTCTATACATTCTCTCTCTCTCTCTCTCTCTTTCTCTCTCTCTCTGTCTCTCTCTATCTCTCTCTCTCTTGCTGCATTATGCCACATAAATTCTTCGCAATAATAGCTTTCTTTGGTTGAATAAAAAGTTAAAGAGCTTTGAAAAAGTGATTAGGGTTTATATGGAGATTTTCTTATCTAGTTGAAAGCTGTCGCATCTATCACTAACCAAGAAAGTAGCAATCAATATAATATCAAGCGTTAAAATATGATTTTAAAACCTATTATTCATATCATAGATCATGAATTTAAAAATGCCGATTTTTCCCAATTGATTACGAATATTAAAAGTACTTTAAATGAAGTTAAAAAAAAATTTGGCGATTTAAATTCAAAAAGCTCTTGAATGAAGAAGACCTTTTTACAGAACCAGAGGAATTTTTAATAAATGAAAGCATAACAGTAGATAATGTGGCAGCCTCGACAACAAAGGGAATGCTATTTCCCTTAAAACAAAATTTCAGGCGCTACCTTGAACTACCTAATGTTTTAGCAAATATGCTTGTTTATTTAGAAAAAACGAGGAATGATAACAAATTGCGAAATATATGTCAAGGATCTTCCTGGCAGAAAAAAATACAAAACTTTGACGGTAAAATCGTACTTCCATTTATATTTTATCAGGACGACTTAGAGATTAACAACCCTTTAGGATCCAAAAGTGGAGTACAAAAAATTTCTGCATTTTACTTATAACGTTTCCTTTATTAGATTGTTTTGATATTTCAAAATTACATAATATTTTTGTATGTTGCTTAACAAAGTAACACAAGTTTACAATTTGGATCTTCCTTTAATTTTGGACCGCTCTGCTCTACACCTAAAGGTCTGGAGGAAGAAAATGGCATAACCGTTAATATTTCAGGGCTATCAATATGACCATACATATGGTACTAGGTCCAATTACAGGAGATAATGGTGTTTTAGTCTTTACAAAATCATTTTCAGCAAGCTTTTTTAGCAGGATATGGTAAAGATCACAAATAATCCATGCGAAAGCAAACAGAATAGATTGAATTGCTTTTACGAAATGAGGAAAAAAAATTTTAATCATCTACTTTCCAATGATATTTCTGCTACAAGTATTAGAGAATATTGCATTTTTGCTAATTTAAAAACCTTTTCTGTAACTGATAATGTGTCGGTAGATATAATGCATGACCTATTCGAAGGTATCTGCCACTGCGAATTAAGTCAAATTATGAGTTATTTTATTTTTGATAAAAAGTTTTTCGATCTATCGCAACTTAACAATAGAAAGCTTAACTTCAATTACAATCACTGCGATTTAAGAAACTTATCTGTTGAAATTAGTACAGCTCCTTTAAACAATAAAATGTTTAAGATGACAGCAAGCGAAATACAATGCTTTTTACATGGCCTTCCTTTAACCCTTTGATGCCCGCGCCTAGATCCCGCAGTAGGAATTTTTTTTTATACACATATATTTATTGCATAGGTGTTAAATATGCTATAAAAAAATAAATTATGCTTCTCGGAAGCTAAGTATACATTTTAGAGATTGTTGCCTATAGGCAACAAGTGGCATGAAGACCTAAGAAAAGAGCTTTTATTGCTTTATAATTTTTTCGAAAGAAAACATATTTATTTAAGTATGGTAAGCCACAAAACAGTTTTTCTGGGGATTACAACATAAATAGGCATTACATTTATTACATTTACTCCTTGGCCAGCCTGTTTTGCAGAGAGCACATCGATGCTTAGTTCCCCATTGTGGCCAATGTCCTATTTGATCGTAACGGATGTCACTGCTGATGGGTGTAAATCGCTTTCTTGGAGTAGAACTGGTTGACGCTAATGATTCTTTTTTACAGCTCTCACTGCAAGTTTCAGTTAAGGTAGGAACAGCACTCGTATCTGTAGTTGGACGACCTCTCTTACGAGTAGATGCTGGTGGTAATTTTTGGCTATGTATTAATCCTTTGGCAATATCGGATTGAAAGTTTATGAGTTTCATGAATTTTTCATCACTATGAAGCATTTGGTATTCTCTACGATACACCAGCCAAGCATTTACGATTGCAACATTTATGCACCAGTAAATAATTCTCGTGTAATACTTCCTTGATTTGTGATCAATTCTATATAATTCGATTAGCATGTCTGCTAAATCAACACCTCCCATATATTTATTATAGTCTGCTACAATTTTAGGCCGATCAACTTCGATGAATTCTTTTCTATCTTTGCTCCAACGACGGCATTTTGTAACGGGCTCTACCCCGAGATGTGTGGATAGTAGTAGTACACCCTTATTATCAAACCACCGTACACAGGTTAAATCATTATCAACGTTTGTTTGGTAGTCAAATGACCCCCTTCCTTTTTTTGACAAATCTTTATCTGAATGTAAAGTTAGAGAGCCAAGTCAGTTTGGGCGTGCTGTGCCAGTACAGTGAAAACCACGCTCTTTTAGTGAAACAGCTAGATTGTTGTGGTTTCCGAGTATCTTTCGAGTATCTTCCGGAATAGGCGTTGTTAAATAAATGGCGAAGCCAATTGAGGCTTTGCACCTATTTATTTAACGTACAAGTTGTTGTTCAATAAATGGCGAAGCCAAATAAGGCTTTGCACCTATTTATTAAATGTTCAACTTGTTGTTGCCTGAAGAATAGGCGAAGCCAAGTAAGGCTTTGCACCTATTTAATTTCTGAAGACCTGGTTGGAGATCGATCAATAGGCGAAGCCGAATGAGGCTTTGCACCTATTTAATCACTGAAGACTACTTTAAAACTCAACTCTAGGCGAAGCCAAATAAGGCTTTGCACCTATTTAATATAGAAAGACTTCTTTACGACTGAACTCTATGTACTTTATTCTGTACTATATTTATACAGAAATTGTCTTACTCTAAGACTACTAATACTACACAGAATAATGTATAAAATACCTCCGACCCAGCACTTTATTTATTTAACATATAATTCATACAAAGTGTAAGTCGGAAGTATTTCATTAACAACTATTACTTAATTTTACTACTTACGGAAGTATGCAAGTCACGGCACTCGTTGCTTTTTATAAATTTATACATATATCTTACCCAATCTATGTTGCGGGCTTTCAACTCATTGTTTATTTTAATTTCTTTCCTACTCAAATTACACTCAGTACTTTGCGGCTTATTACAAAACAATTTAGTTACTTACAAACATATGTTCTACCTCTGGTGCAAGGTCGTCGTATTTCAACGTGCGAATTCTTGCGCGCAGCGGTATTATCACATCATTCACTGAAATAATTGAGGTAGATCAGTGATGATTAATTATGTATGTACGTATACTGTTTGTTTTTACATGCAGTGAAAACTGATGTAGGTATACCATGCCGTAAACTTTTCGTTTTATTTCCTGATCGGAATACGTGAAATGTTTAATGTACTGATGTAGGTAGGTAGGTAGGTAGGCAATTGATATTTTTAGATTTTGAGTTTTTTATGTATGTAACAAGATGAACAGATGTGAACCAATTATCGAAAAATATTTTGAAATTTTTGTGTTTTGGCAAAGTCTCAGTCAAATGTAAAACGATATCTGCAGAAATTCTGAGGCCATATTTTGGACATGTTCCTTCCCCGACGTATATCTCAAAATCGTACAGAATACCGGACGCCCGTGCTCGAGATATAACCTTGAAGCCCCACTTATGTGGTTTCTTTGGTAGATATTGCCTCAATTGTGAACGGCCTGTAAAAATAAATTAGTAGAAACATTAGTACTACGTGAATGCAAAACTGGAGAAACAATCACCTTTAAATGGTATAATCTGTTCATCTACAGAATTGAATTCTTCTGGAGCAATATTATTACAATTTCTTTTCAGCTCTGCTAATAGTGGTCGAACTTTGTGTAGTTTGTCATATCTTGGATCATCTCGTGAGAATTGCGTTTGATTATCATTTATGTGTAAACATTTTTTGATTTCTTCAAAACGATTGCGCCCCATTGTATCAGCAATCAATGGGATGCGTAACGAAGATGACCAATACATGCGATATTGAGGCACATGTATTATACCTGTATATATCAATTTACCAAAATATCTTTCAATTTCTTCAATAGATATTTTTACTTCTTTTCCAAATTGTTGTATACTATATTTATTTGACTCTTCGCAAATTTTTTCGATTATTTCGTTATCAATAAATTCTCTAAAATAATATAGAGGTGTTCTCTGCTGTTCTGAAATATTTTCTGGATATGGTATAATGCAATCGCATTGTAAATCAACCAATTCCAATGATCGTCTCCTCCATTTAATTTTTTTTTAAATCAATTTTATGGGCTGGAGCGCAAGACGACGCATTAGTACTTGTCTGAATCTCCATTTCTGGTCCAGGTTCCGCTTCTTCTTCAACTTCCAATTCATTCACAATTAGATAATTATGATTAGGAATTAGTTCATTGAAGAGATGAATTTCATTCCATTGTTCTTCTTTTTCTAATCTTTCCCTAAACCCATCCCGTATAGAATCCTCCACAATGTTCTCCACCTCATCATCCATAAACTCATCAGCAGAATCATCCCAATTTTCTATCATATTCTCTATTTCGGTATCAAGAACTGACTTTTTTCTGTACGACATTATAGTTCTCAGCTGTAAATGAAACCAAACAAAAAAAAACCCAAAATTCATCCCTGCGTGACACTAGTTGCCTATAGGCAACAGGAACTTCAGAAAAATCCACAAGCTAAATTAACCAACATAAATAAAAAATAATTCCACAAAACAGACATCTACATACTCTACTAATAATCCCTACAAGTTTCAGTTCTAAAAATAATATTTATGATAAAAAAACCAAATAAATATACTCACATATTTTGACCAAAAAAGAATATATTGTTCCAACTTGAAATTCAAACACAAAGTGACACATCTTTAAAACGAATTTAATCAGAATGTATAAACGGCTCTTTCACGAACACATAAATTCTATGAAAAATATTGACGGTTGTAAAATAGAGAAGCAGTGCGATTTTAAAGTTTTGTTGCCTGTAGGCAACGTCGGGCAAGGCGATTACGTTCCAAGAAGTGAATCTGTTTGGAAATTTTTAATAATACTTACTAAACTGACTGAATTTTGTATCCTATCGTCATTTGACGACAAAAAGATAGATAGGTTCAAAATCCTTATAAATAAACATAATCAGTTGTACTTAAAATTATTTTAGGGTCAATTGCTCCCAAAACACAATTTTATACTTCATTATCCGACGGTAATTAGAAAAATGGGTCCACTTAAATATTTATGGGCAATGCGCCTACAAGCTAAGTATAAAGAACTGAAAACATATGCAGTAGCTATAACATCTAGAAAGAATATTAATTTTAGTTTGGCCACAAAATTGCAATTTAATTTCGCTTTTCAAATATATTTCAAAGGTATTAAGGAATAACAAATAAATCATTTCAATTTTAAAATTGTTGATCTCAGTGAAAAGATAGATTGCATTAAATATAAGTTAGTATGTATAGAAAACATCAAACAAGTATACAGTACATTAGTGAAATAGATATAAATAACACATTGTATAGAAAAGATGATGTTATTATTATGGAAGAGCCTGATAAACTTTCATTTTTTATAATCGAATTCATAATCTTCGACAAATTTGAAAATTCAAGGCCATTTTTTGTTAAAGAATTTGATACTCATTTTCATTCTTATATTATAAGTAATCAGAAAACCAAATATTTAAAACAAATTTGTTAAAATATCCTCCTTTACATCCGTTTTAATATATGTTAATAAAATCTAAAATCTTAATTTGTGTTTTTATTTAAAATATTTTGAAACTATCAAAATTCAATTATATATTGAAAAGAAGAATATATGGACGAAAATCATTCTTCTTCCAGTGAATATTACCATAAAGAGTAACAAATTAATTGGGTGAAAGAATAACTTTCATCTAATATTATAGCTACTAAAGTTTCTTTAAAAAAAATAATTGTCTACAATTTTAGTTAGTTTATTGATTTTATTCGGTGGGGTCTCTTTTATATTATGAAAAAGCGTCTATTTACTTAGGTCGTATTCAATTTCAATTTTAATAAATCAATTACCTACTTGTTTAGATGATATTTTCTTTTAAGCATCTAATGAATGAAGTCGAGGCAACTACATTAATAGCTAACCCACCTCTTCTTCATTAAGAAAAAAATACCGATTTCTAGAACAGTCACCTATTTCTATAGAGTTTTCAACTACTTGAAAAAGATATTATGCAGCTAGTTATAAATAGGTAGTTCACCTAATCAGAGTCATAGGCTGAAAAACAAAGACAAATAATAGCTGTGCCACCTATTACATGTGGTAAATATTCTAGCATTTTTTCTCAGTGTAGATGCAAGTAAATATTTCAGATAGATTATGTACCGTTATATGAATTTTTAGCGAAAATGTAATTAGTTGATTTTGATCTTTAGACGAATAAAAAATTGGAAATATAAATCTACTACAATTAAGAGGAAAAAACCATGCAATACTGATGTTCTTGAAGAAATGCAGCGTGTTAGAAAATTACCTCCTGCATTTGAAAATTGATCAATTTAAAAATTTCTTAATTATTTATAGTTATGACTTAAAAGTAGAACATAAAAAATATTTAAAAAAAAAACTTTTGAAAAAATAACTTTTATAAATCAAATGCACCAAAAAGCATGGACCGTAAATAACTGTTATTATTTTTTTGTAAGCGAAAAACTCGTTCATAAGTTTTCTAGGAAGTAGCGTAGTACAAAAGGGGTCTATATACAGCACTTATAATAGAAATTAAGAAAGTTTCGATTTTAATATATATATCCAATCCTAAATGTTATAGCAAGACATACACAGATGGCCAAAATAATAGGTAAGAGTAAAATAAAAAAATGCTTCACTCTATTGTGATTATCGTTCAGTACTCTCGAAAACACTTCTCATACAGTTCGATGCTTTGTCTAATTACACCCATTTTTTACATGGTAAGTTCCTCTGCGAATTTGGCGCCATTAGTTTACAAATTTCAAGAAATGGGCTTATGTTATGTGGTCAAAATAATAGGTAATTCACTGTAAACGTGTTTCTTGCTGTGCATACTATTGGATGATTTAAAACTCTTATTGTTATTTTTCAAAAGTGAGTTCAATTAAATTATTTGTAAACAAAATGAAGTTGTCCAATCGTTAATTACTGCTTTTAGATGGGTCGAAATATTCACTGTTCTTCGGAGGAACGTAAAATCATTAAAAAATTCAGAGAAAGTGGCAAAACGTACAACTTTATTGCAAATTTGTTGGATGGATCAATAAATTTTGTTGCAAATGTGTTAAAACCCAAAGAAGCACGGGAAACCAGAGGGAGACCTAAGAAAACGTCGACTACCATGGATGACCGCATAGTACTAATGGCAAAAAAAAGAGCCGTTTACTTCATCAAGAACAATTTCTGCTGCCATAAACAACGAAATTATGGCTAGAACTGTTCGAAGACGTCTCCAAGACAAAAAATTAACTGGTAGAATCGCCCGAAAAATTCCTTTGTTAAGGAAACCAAATGTTAATGCACGAAAAGAGTTCGTTCGCTTTACATTTTAAAGATCACTCAAGCGCAATGTTTAGGAACATTTTATGGAGTGATGAAACTAAAATTAATTTGTTTGGTTACGGTAGTAACCGTAATGTGCGAAGATCACCAGGAAAAGAATTTCATGTTCGTTTTACCAAGAAAACGGTCAAACATGGCCGCGGAAATATAATGATATGGGGCTGCTTTTCTTGTTATAAAGTCTATCCAATTTTCAAAATTAATGATATCATGACCAAGGAGCTATACAAAAGTATCCTCGAGGAAATTATGTTGCCGTATGCAGAAGAAAATATGCCACTGATGTGGCATTTTCAGCAGGACAATGATCCTGAGCACACATCCAATTTAGTGATGGCATGGCTTAAGGATCATAAAGTCCAAATGATAAAATGGCCCTCTCAATCCACTGATCTGAACCCAATTGAGAATTTATGGGGTGAATTGAAGAAAACTCTGGCAAAGCAACAATTCCACAGCAGGCGAGTGTTGTGGGAAACAGTTCAAGCAGCCTGGTATGCAATTCTAATTGAAAAGTGCCAAAAATTAGTTCTGTCCATGCCCAGGCGAATTAGCGCCGTCATTGCTAATAACGGAGGTCACTCTGAATGCGAATTACTTCTTTATAGATTATTATTATTCAACATTATATAAATTCATATTTTTCTGTATTAGATGTTAGTTTTTAAATTGTTAATTGAAAAGTCCTTATTATTTTGACCAGCTTTTTTAGCAATTTTGTTATCTAGAGCGCAAAGAATTAGGGTTAGGCTAATAATCTATAGCTAACTAAGATAAAGGAAAAATTTTTGAAAAAATTAACGGAAAATCATATTATTTTTAAGTTTTTCTCTTTTACCTATTATTTTGGCCATCTGATATTTCAATTTTAACTGTTAAAAAAAAATAATTATATTATTTTACAGTGATATAAAACTCTGCCAGAGTTTTACATATTTCGTATATTAAAAGAATTAAAAATGAATTTTATTTTTCTCAAAAAATAAAATTCATAATTCGAGTTTTTCATTTTTCTCAGCATTTAACAGTTAAAAATGAGTTTTATTTTTTTCCTCAGGAAATAAAACTCATAATTCGAGTTTCATATTTTCCTCAGGAAATAAAACTTATTAATGGACGTTTTCTACGTACGAAGAAGTTGCCCGATTGATCCTATTATTGAAATTAAATTTACATTTTTTTTAAAAACGCTGTTTACTGTAAAAAAACAAAGCTATAATAAAAGGTTGCCGAGTCCAATTTTCCTTTCCCTAAGAACCTTATTAGGACAGGTTTACTTCTTGAGGAAAAAAAAACTCATTTATAACTGTTAAATGCTGAGAAAAATGAAAAACTCGAATTATGAGTTTTAATTTTTGAGAAAAAAAGTAAAACTCATTTTTAAATGTTAAACCGAGAGAGAAATACAAAACTTAATATAAGACTGTTATTTACTCACACGAAAATAAAATTCTTTTTTTAAGTATTTCATCAGATTAGATCTTAAAATTATATTATCTTGTTTGACTTTAAATGTTTGAACTCTGATCAATAATTTGCGTAAATTTACAGTTTTTTACGTGTATTAATAAAAAGTTGGGAATGAGTTGCAGTTAGACAATTTTGATTATAATTATAGATGACCAAACGTTTTTAAACACCATTACTATCAGAGGAAAATGCTGTTCCAACAACTTTTTTTTCCGTTTTAAAAATTTCATTCACATTAAAATAGCAAGCAAGATTTGGAAGTCAAAGAGCAAATTTAATATTGTTCAGAAAATTCCCTGTATGATAGGACGCACATTATTCAGAAGACAAACAATTCCGTCGGGATAATTTTTCTATATTACTGTATGCCCAATGTTTGTATATCTATAAGTATATTAAGGAATAGGGACGACCTGAAAACCCTAAATATCTACTTTAAAACTTTTCTTAATACATACACACAAACATAAAGAAAAGATATACGTCGACATAGGTAGCGATTAGTTTTCTTGTTACCAGGTTTTTATCTCAAAAGTGTAATGTGTGCCCATCCATTATTTAATATGCTACTTAGTACAGTTAATAAGTCTACATTTGTTCCGTATTTATTTATATATACATATATATAGGTAGATATGTACGAGGATAACGTCTTCTTAGAAACCTTTTTATTACATTTATTTCTTGTAATCTCTGATATGTGTTTCACTCAATTCTACGAACGAATTTTTGGCCTCTTCTTTCAACCGAAACTTGTAAAGATAATCCTCTTTCTGCTAAATTAAATTGTGTAAGACGTAAGAAGTCATCTTTAATGCAACGAAATATGGCCTCTTGGGATCAAGGAAGATTATCGAAGCTATGGACTGGATTATTTTTGTATATTTAACGAAAATTCATTTGATGGCTGTGGAAAAACAGTTGTATACCTTTGAGTTTATTTTTTCTAAATTGAAAGAATTAATAATTGAATTTATGCAGTTAGAAAGGATTCCGACTTTGTTGTATAAAATTTTTATATAATTTTATGGGCAAAAAAAAGTCAATAGAAAATATTTCCAACTAAAGTTATATCCAGAAACATACACAGCTAAGTATAGGTATATTAACTTAGTAATAGTATTAGTTTAATAGTGATTTCATTTTATTTATATTGGAAACAGGACTAACGAGTTTGATGAAATAGGATACGGTATCGTTTTTGAGTGTACGAAAGGGATTTTCTCCACTTTCTGAAATTTATTTAGGGGTTAATAGTTGTTGCCCCATAAATGAGTTTCCAAAAGTTTAAGGCATTTTAATGGAAATGGATGAATCTGCTGTTTTTTGCTACGGAAGGAAGCAATTTAAACAAGTTTATGCTCTCAGAAAATTTATTTGAAAGGTTTTGAGGGGAGGGGGTAATTTGGGGTTAAAAATTAGCTTACGTGATATTTCGATGGAATTAGGTAATTTTGATGAAATTTGATAAATCAAGACGGGATGAAGGAGCGATTTAGTTATGTATATGTATGCTTTCGAAAGGCTTATTTCATAATATTTAAGGGCAAAGAAGAGAGTAAAAAAACCAATATAGGCATAATACTGGATTTTTATAAGCTTTATTCAAGTAAAATGAAGCAGTTCAGTTTAACTAAATCGCGACTTTGAATATTAGACTTATTTAGGAGAATAACTAAACAAAAAATATTATTGCATATTTGTAAATTTATTAACCCCTCGAGCAGCCTCGGCAAGTACAGACATCTGCCCGGCCGAAGAGTCCACTGAGTTATTACTCAATTCCTGTAAAGTAACGACCATTTTTTGTCATGTCATATGTTGCCCGCATTTTTGAAAAAAAATAATAAGGTCAAAAGTAACAAGGGAATATGGCATTGCATACATTTCAGTGAGATAAACGATAAATCCCCCTTAACGCTTTACTACAGTATACCCCATGGCTGTATTCTCGGTCCTCTTCTCCTCTCACTATACATAAATGATCGACCCACGTTTTTCAAAGATACTTCGGTCCACCTTTACGCTAATGATGTACAAATTTATTTAGATAGGCCAATTGGCTTAATCGAGGATAGGGTCATTCGGCGATAACTTTGATAGGATATATGACTGGGATAATCGAATCAAAGTTAATCGAATTGTCTATTTGTGAGGCAGCTGCAAAAGGAGTTAGTGATGAAGAGAGCTGCCAAGGAAGGATACAAGCAAGGGAAAGGCCGTATACATGCTTGGTGATGAAAGAACACAGCTATTCAGAACGCTGATGATTATGCATGTTCATAGTGATGCCTGCACGTATACGATCTAGTAGTCTTGACTTGGAATTAGTACTTTGGTAAACTATAAGACTACTGACTGTAAACTCAACTTGAAGGGCGGATCATAACCTTCCCGTGGTTTACTGCTGTCACTTATGTGCTAATATTATTAAACCCGAACGGAGTAACTAGGCTCGTATAAGAATGAAGATACACTAGGAGTACACATGGCGTTATGGTCATGAACTACGCAGCCATACCAATTGGGTAGCGGACGTTGCTAACTTGGTACCACGAGGTTGAGGAGCCCCGAATAGTGCTACTATAGTAGTACTATTTGCTTCAACATGGAGAAGACCCCTTGATGGGAGCATCGCGGTGGTCTGAGTCTGCATGACTTAGGCAGACATTCTTCTGTGAAGAGGGGAATATGTCCTTTGTTTAATTGCATACTACGTCCGAGGATCTGAAGGATAGTCTCTTATTACTATATGCTTAGATAACTAACTTTCGGCTTGGAGCTAGGCTAAATAAACTGGGTGCCTTGACTCACAGGACGAATTTTTAAGAACTTTTATTTTTAACGATTCTAAATAATATTCATAAATTCAGGAAGAAGAAACAACCTCCTCGTCCGGGGTTTGAAACCGGGACCTTCCGCTTGCCGGGCGACTGCTCTTACCACTGAACTAACGAGACAGATGATTTTCCCACCTTCATTTATCAATTATAATTAATGAATAGTAAATGCCGCTGAGTATGCTATATGTATGGTAATCTGATAAGTTATAAGATAGTTATTGCAATATTTAATGAATAGTAAATATGAAGGAGTAGGCTATACCAATATGGGAAGTTATGTAAAAAATATTGCCAAAAACCAATTTTCGGAATGATTAACCAGCAGAATACATATCATATATAATTAATGTATAAATAATGCCAGATAACAGCTTATTCGGCTACAGCGATTGAATAAAAGTGGATACGTTCCACAGTCTCCTGAAGGAACAAGACAAATCCTACGCTTCAAACTTAGCTTTGCCGTCGCAGGCCTCCTCCACAGTGCCCTTTCACCTTTAGTCTCCTTTTAGGTACGTAATGCACAGTTATTCAATCATACATAAGAACGTTCCATGGAGCTTGCCAAGCGACTAACAACGCAACAGGACTGAGGGGTAGATGCACGGGAAGCAACGCCTTGGGTAAACTAATCTTCATATAATTTCTACTTCTATTTCTTCTTATAAGTTATGTGCAATTCGTCTCATGTAGTTCTGCGCACTTCATCAACCAAGTTAGTGAATTAGTTTATCAAGGATTTAAATTGAATTAACTTGTTTTCGAAGATGGCGTCCTTGTAGCGCCTCCCTGGCGGCCTCGCTTTTCGAAATCTAATTTCCCTAGAGCAATCTGACGAATAAAACTCAACTAAATTTTATCTTCTATAGATACTCAAAAGATCACTTTATTCCAATTTCTAAACTCAGTACCATTAGTTGCAGATATGATGAGCTCCATGAAGGATCAAGGCATAATAGAGGAACCTAATAGCCCTTGGACATCGCCAGTTTTTCTGGTCACGAAAAAGGATGGCAGCACCAGATTCAGTGTAGACTACCGCCAACTAAATAAAATACCGAGAAAAGATAGCTCCCCGTTATCAAGGATTAATGACACATTGGTTACTACTGCCGGAGCGTAATGGTTTTCCACACGAGATTTGAAGAGTGGTTACTGGGAAGTGGAAATACATCATAAGGGCCGAGAGAAGACTGCTTTCTCAGTTGGAAGTGGCTTATGGCAATTAAAATTTATGCCATTTGGATTATTTAATGATCCAGCCACATTCAAACGATTCATGGAACTTGTTTTAAATGGATTAACCTGACAAACATGTCTTGTATAATTAGACGACATAATAGTAATCGGAGGGACGTCCAAGGTATATAAAACAATTTACGGGACGTAATTCAAAGACGGAGAGATGCCAAACTGAAGCTGAGCTCAATACGAATAAATGGCTCTGTTTAAAAATGAAGTTAAATATTCGTGGCACATAGTTTCAGTACAAGGAGTTAGAACTGATCCAGGGAAGATACCAGCTGTCAAAAATTGTCCACTTCCAAAAGACAAACATCAATTAAGGAGTTTTCTTGGTCTAGCTACCTACTACAGGCGATTCTTAAGAGATTTTGCAGATATAGCAAGGATCCTACATCAACTTACAGAAAAAAGAAAGCCGTTCAAGTGGTCAGATAAATGTAACGGGAGTTTCGATAATTTGAAGCAACAACTCTGTAAAACTCCAGTATTTCACTATCCACAGCTGGGAAAAACTTTTATACTGGACACGGATGCCAGCAATGAAGGTATCGGGGTAGTGATTTCACAAGAGGAGGATGGTCAGATAGTGCCAGTGCGCTACAAGAAAAGAGCTACTAGCTATTGTAAATTCAACCAGAACATTTCCACAGGTATCTCTACGGGCAGATCGCACCGACCACGCAGCGCTTAAGTGGCATTTGCAGATCAAAAACCCTGAAGGACAAGTGGATAGAGCGACTCCAAGCTTATGACTTTGAAATCCAACACCGAAGAGGACGTATCCATGGAAATGCAGACGCCCTTTCACGACGTCCATGCAAACTTGAATGCTTAAAAAGTTAATTATACAGCTGATAACGGTGGAATCGACGGGCTCGGACAACGAGAGCTTGCGAACAGCACAATGAGAAGACTCAGACATATCACCCATTCTTGCTTGGAAAGAAGAGATGGAAAGACCACAATGGAAGGATATTTCGGAGGAGAGCGAGAAGATGAAGAGCTCCTGGGCTCAATGGAATTCTTTTCACGTAGAATCCGGTATATTAAAACGCAAGTGGGAGGCAACTAACGGCGAGTCATTCTGAATGCAGTTAGTCATACCAGCATCAAAAGTCTACAATGTTGTAGAAGGAATGCATAGTGGATCATCCGGAGGATATTTAGGGGTGAATAAAACAATTTTCAAAATACGAGAAAGGTTTTATTGGTTACATATGCGAGAGGATGTGGAGGATGCAGATGCACTATCTGTGCTTCTTGCAAAGGACCGCCACCCAGAAGCAGAGGAGAAACGCATAGGTATAATGTAGAGGTCCCATTAAAGAGGATAGCCGTATGCATCGCTGGACCTTTTCCAGAAAGAAATAACGGTAACCGTTAGATATTAGTTTCTATTGACTATTTCAGTACCTGTCCTAAAGCTTATGCAATCCCCAATCAAGAGGAAACCACGGTGGCGGAACAAATAATAATGAATTAAGATAGGAGATTTGGTGTACCTGAGGAACTGCACTCGGACCAAGGACGGAACTTCGAATCACGAACTTTCCAGGAGATAAATTGCTAGGAATAAGAAAAACCAGAACAACTCCTCTGCACTCACAATCTGATGAAATGGTAGAGCGCTTCAAAACAACATTAGTCGAGCATCTAAAGAAAGTCGTCAACTATCATCAACGTGATTGGGATCGACATATTCCCATATTCCTAATTGTTCTTCGATCAGCTGTTGACAAAACGACCGGACAAACCCCAGTTAAGGTCATATTCGGAAGGGAGATGCGTTTACCTTAAGTTCGGTAATCAAAATTTACCAGCGACTGTATGTCAGAACTTAGACGCCAATTAGCTGATGTGCACGAAGCCACGAGAGCAAAATTAACAGCCAATACTGATCGAACGTAGACCTGCTATGACTTACGTGCGAATTCAGTCGGATTTAATGAAGGTGACCTAGTTTGGTTGTACAACCCGAAACCATGTAAGGAACGTTCTCCAAAATTACAACAACACTGGGAAGGACCATATTCAGTGATAACTAGAATTAATGACGTAGAATACAGGACTTAGCGTGGTACAAGAGACAAACCGTTCACCTGGATCGTTTTTGTCAATACTGCGGGCATCAAGATCGTGAACCACCTGTTGTTGGGGTCGAACAATCTTAAGAAGGGGACAGTGCTACGCCCAACAAAGTGACACAACTGGCATCTATTGGAAATGAAAACAACTTTAGATCAGTGATATCTTAGTAAACTTTGGGTTCGGATAATAGAATTTACGGGAAGGATCTAGGATAATTTGTAGAGTATAAATGCGAGGCTTCTCACATCCAGAAGGCGAGTCTTATTTCAGGCAGTCAAGTGAGCGAAGTAAACTAATTGGATTGCGATAATTATAAGTACAGTACTGATATAAGAAGTTTATTTGATTGATTAAGAATTTTGTGAAAGTAGTTAAAAAAACAGAACTTGTGAGTTATAATAGAAATATTGTGTTTATAATAATATCATCACGTGCTGGCACAGAAGTGCCTTGCAGAAGGATTAACTCGTTGTGGGGCAAAAACTACTGCTAGGCTTTACTAAAATATTCCTGATATAAAGGTCATATTTCAGATAGTTTTTTCTTCGAAAATTTCACACATAATAAAACTATTATCGCTAGAATTTTTTTCACGTGTTCGTCAGAGCTCCTTAATCGGATCAAAAAACCTTTGCCTGTAACTGATCTCTTCTCTAAGATGATTCATCTCTTCACTAACTCTACTAAAACATGCTTTGATGTAGTGGATTTGATCGAAACATGGCTATGCGGAAAAGTCTCAGAGTTTCTTTTATAAAATTTTTGGTTTTGATACAGATTGTGGGCTGACTGCAAGCGATGCAACTAAAGTTGTGAATAGTATGAGTGCCCATATAGAGTTTAAGTATTCTGTTGACACTATAAATAATACGGACAACTTTCGGCTCTCATATGGTCCTTATTCAATCTTCATTCGCAATAGAAACAACATATACATAATTCTTAACTCACTCGATATAGTTATAGTTGTTATTCCAAGGCACACAATTTTGTTTTAATGTAAAATTTTTACAGGTTCCACACAACCACTTAAATTTTCATATATTGCAATTGATTTACATATACTCGAGTATTCACACCATACAGATAATCGTACCGCCACAAAATCAAACCACCCACCAAGACACCGCAGAATATGCTGACAATTTTCCAAATGTGCAGGAAAGCATTTTATAATTCTCAGACGAGATAAAATGTCGTTATAAAGACTTCTTTAATTAAATGTTCAACAGCCTAGCCTTAATCGTAGAGTAACCTATATTGTATACCTATGTATGTACGTACATCCTTAGCAATTTAGAAGGGCGACTATTACTGTGGTTTTCTTAATAGCCATGGTATATCCCTTTTCTGGCAGTTGCACTCTCAGCATAAACTCCCATCCTATATAGGAATATTAAAATGCAATTTAATTGGAATGCTTAGGACTAATGACAACGAGAATGAGGCGCAAATTTATAAGATGACATTAATTTTGTGAAACGTTGGACTCTTATTATTTGGTCTCAAGAACAGCTATATGTATGTAGGCAAATTTATTATTGAATTTCTGCGATTTTCTCAAGTATTTAAAGCTGAAACTCAGAGTTTTATATAGCGATATGGCAATTGACTTGGTTTTTAATTGAAAGATTATTTTACCAAGAACTGAAACTCGTTTTGTCAATGGAAAATACTCATGGAACTCGCCGGATATGAACTCACATTCATTGGGCTGACCAAATTTGAGATATTCAAAAGACTTTCTGTCTTTTCTTTTAAAAGATGATATGTCACCCATCAAATCTTTTTTATATCTTTTTTATACAAACAGCATTTCAAGAGATATGTTACGCAATTAATTAAAATACAATTGAATGGAAAAAACTCTTTTTGCAAACGAAAATCTTTGAAAAAAAATTTCATTGCAAAAAGAGGGCGTTTCATATAAGAAAGAACTGTATAATCGTCAGTACGGCTTGGTTCCTGCCTGCCGTATACGCCGAAGCAAACAGCCAAGCTGACCTCATATATAGACTTAAAATAAATTTTAAGTGTGGATTATATTAGGCGAAATACTACGTATTTACTTGAATGCCTAGCAAGATTTAGCCCTATGCGGGACTAGCATTTCATAGAGAGTTTTATTATGAAAATCCTTTTTGCAATGAAATTTCTTTTTTCAAAGATTTACAGGAATTTTAATTATAATTACTCGAAATGTAATTGGCAATTATTTCAGTAATTTTAATTGACAAGTACTTCACAGATGCTGCCATCTCAATTACTAGGACTGCAATTCAAATAAAATGATACCTAGCTAGCAGTCTGGTGAGTTGTCTTCGTTTATTAGGATATAAAATAAGGAACGGTGTTATACGCTATATTTCCAACAGCATAAATTAAATTAAAAGATGATTACTTTCAACACAGTAAAGATCACAAAAATGCAAGTGAACCAATCGAACATTAAGCGCCATAACGCGAGTGTTTTGTGGTAATAAGGCTTATCCCGTTAGATATTGCTCATACTACTTGCTATGTATTGTGAATAGGAAAAAAAAGTAAATTTAGGATGAAACCCTAGGCGTGTCAATCTTCGATGCTGTCTATGCTTGTTGTTGTACATAAATTGGACTGATATCAAAGGACGGAGACGTGGTTCTCTAATAAGCGAGTGTAAGAGACGTAAGCTATCGTTATCCAAAATGGCCCATAAGTAAGTTATGTATTCTGTGATACCGAGTAGTGATATGGATTATCAATTCTTGCGAACGACTTGCATTGTGATTGCATCACACAGAATTTGGCTTTTACTGAAGAATTTATACTTTTGTCGTGTATGTCGTCATAAATATATCTTTAGAGTTTAAGCTAGGAAAGTAGGGTAACTTAAGAAATTTCCCATACTTTGTACATGGGCTTATTATATAAAAACGAAGAACATTTTTGAAATAAATCATTCTTTCTCGAGACGGAAAAGTAAAACCAGTTTTCTTTGAAACTCCCTCTCATCCCACAAATCGGCAGTTCAAGTTATTCTTGAACGCCTTAATAACATCGGTAACTATACCTGGGCATTGGCCATTAGCTTCCGAAATATTTCGTCCGGCCGTATCCACTCTAGACGAGGATTGCAGCACTGCTAACTAATTAGCAATAATAGCATCAGATTAATTACAAACTACGGGTAATCATTGTAAATCAGCATATTAGAAAACACTTCTCCAGCGAAAACATTCAAATTTAAGTCACGCTCTATCCAAGACCTAAGGTCGGCAGGCTAAACAAAAGAATAATACATAACTTATTCTGAAAGTTTCATCGAAATCGGAGGTGGTCCAATGGTGATCGTTTTCGTATGGAATTGCTGTATAAAAGATATTGTGGTCAGTAATGAACATAAATCAGAGACATCGACCATAATGATTTCGAATCAGAGCAATAATTAAAGATGAAGATTAGAAGAATATTAAGAACTTTTATGTTTAACGATTCTAAATCAAATCATAAATACAAGAGGAAAAAACAACCGCCTCGTTCAGGGTTTGAAGCCAGGACCTTCCGCTTCCCGGGCGACTACTCTTATCACTGAGCTAACGAGACAGATGATTTCCCTCTTGTATTTCTTAATTTGTGGCTACCCTATTAAGCCACATTGCTTTCAGCTGGCGTTAACGAGTAACGATGAAAGCGCACAAATAAATTATAAATTCAATTTTTATTTATTTTTTCTCAGACGGGAATCGAACCCACACTTGTTAGAATCAGTCAAAGATGAAGAAAAGAAGAGTTTTAAGAACTTTTATTTTTAACGATTCTAAATCAAATCATTAACACAAGAGGTAAACGCGGTAAGAGCAGTCGCCCCGCAAGCGGAAGGTCCCGGTTTCAAACCCCGGACAAGGCGGTTGTTTTTTCCTCTTGTATTTTTGATTTGATTCAGAATCGTTAAAAATAAAACTTTTTTAAATTCTTCTATTCTCCATATTTGACCGATTCTAACAAGTGTGGGTTTGATTCCCGTCCGGGAAAAAATAGGCAATAAATAAACTCTATTACCAAGAGTTACTCCTATTTCTAGGCCAGTAAATAGAAACAATTAAATTCCCAAATTTAACATTAATTGTAGAAATTTTTAATTTTTGATAGAATGTTAGATGAGGTGAAAAAAATTAAATTAAATTTTGCAATTATCACAGATCCAGAACATCCGAAAAATTTCAAAAAAGCAAAATATCAAGGTCCTGCAAACACAAGGTAATGTTTACCCTGATATTTACCACAATGTGTAAACGTTCAGATCGTTGTTCGTTACAATTTGATAAGTTTACAACCTTAGACAAGACTCGAAAACTTCAAATATGTAAAAAAATTTAACAACAATTATATTTTACACTTTTACAGTCGTGAAAATGTTGGAAAAGTTTTGGAATTTTTACATAGTCCTTCGAATGTTCTATCCTGTCAGTATATAAATTTGCTAGCCTTTATTAGTTACGCAAATTTTTGCATATTGCAAATAACAAATTAAGTTGTACGGAGATAAGCAATAATTTTTTTCTTATCAATTTACTTGAAATTTTTTCATTAGTTTTTATGCTGGCCGACAATGTAAGTCAATGTAAGTAAAATTCAGCTGTCGTCCAAATAACCCAATGACAGCGACATTCTTATGTATCGTAGTTATTTTTGCGAAGCGTTCAATGTGTCACGTTAAGCTATCATGAAGTATTAGTATCAGCTGAACCGCTGTTTTACTTTTTATCCATGAAAGAAGATTCATCTGTGGACAAAGATTCCTTTTGATACTTATAAAGCAGAAAACGAATGGTCATATGTATTATTTCAATACTTATAATTGACAAGAAATATCAGTTGCTTGTCTCTCCTATAAAATTATAATTTTGCCTCATAGGAGGTTTCATAAGAACAGCGACGGTATATTTACATCAATATAGGTCCTAAGATTATGTATTTATTGATAAAACAAATGGAAAAGATATATAAAAATAAGCTATTAAATATATTAAAGTAAGGGGACATTCTGGGCATGCTACAAAGATTAACAAGCTTTGACCGAGTAACTATATGTTGATTGAAAGTCGCTTTGAATTGTGCAGTTTATCTGCAAAAGCAACACACGTTTAAATATTTAATAAAATTTTTAGTTTCTTCTTATAAATCAGTTCGGGGAAAGTAGTTAAGTGCTGCTGAGAAAACAAAGTATTTCTAAACTAAACTAACTATTGCTAAACTTAAACTACGACGACAAAAGTTCAATTATTCCCAACTCGGCGACAAATTCGACCGGTGGTGATTGGGCACAGTAGCATTGTGTTGCCATTAGGTAAACATTTAATTTGTCATTGTATTTCAGGTGTTATACAGGAATTCATTGCTTTAAGTTTGTAGGAATTTTTAAAGTTTTATATAAGTTATAAGAAGTTATTTTTGTAATTTTTCGTATGTTTCGGGCTTCGGTGATGGTTGCAAAATTAAATTTATAATTTTTTTACTCATTCCCAACATTCCCAATATTACACGATGATTAAAAAATTTTTGAATTAAAGTGAGCTGACTGTCTTTATTGACGGGTCTACTATCGCATTTTCCTCTCTTACCTTTTTAATAAAATAAACTCAATACGTTTTTTAAATAAAAAAATTTGTCTTTTTCTACTTTTTATTAAATAAAAAATTAATCAAGTACTACATTCATAAAATTCTCCATCTAAGAGAATATTCTTGAGAAAAATTACTGAGAATACAACAACACTAGAGTAAGCTACTAATTCCAAAATAATCTGTTTTCTATTTATAATTTTTAATACATAATTTAATTACAGATAAGTTCCTACCTATCTTAACTATTTTTTTTTTTTTTATTTTATACTATTTTATTTATTTATCTTTTATATTCTGAAATGTTAGTATTCACCCAAATTAAAATCCTTCGTTAAAGAAAAAAAAAATAAAAGATAACAAAAATTTTCCATGCTTCCTTAACTTCCAAGCTTTCGGGGAGAAAAATCAATTCTGATGTGACTAAGAATGGCGCCATGATGTCGCGCCTAAGATTACGAGTCACATCCACAAGTGGTTTTTCCCCCATGAAAATAAAATGAACGGATACATGGCGCTATCGTCTCTGTGTTTATGAGCGAAAACTTTTGATGGAAAAATCAATATTGTTTGCGGTCTCATTTAGAAAATAAAGTGGATAGGAACTAATATTAGTTGTTGAGATGTTTTGTTTTTCTTTTGTACTATTTTTACGAGTTTTAGGAGTTTTGTTGTGAGAGGTGCCTAGGCAAACAATAAATTAGATGTCACGAGGAGAGGAAATCAGTTACGTAGTGATTAAGAAAAAGTGCTAGTTTTTCACGAAACACCCTTCATCTAAAAAAATACGGGCACATTTAATACCTCATTATATGCAGATCCTCATTGCTTTTACATTGACCGCTTTTCAAGCTTGTACTCCCTCCTGCCCGGAGTAATGGCGCTCTAAATTAAAGATTTCGAATTTTTATTTTTATTTTATTATTTCGGTCATTTTTGAAAAAAAAAGAGACTTATTATTAGCGTAAACTCCCATCTTTAATTTGCCTTGTTACACCTATGTCCTAACTGTGGCCGGGACACATTCTGTATTATGTAAATCGAAAATATATTTTTTGTAAAAATGAACCAGTATGCATCGTATTCAAGAAGAATCTGGTACATTAGTATTCCAGGAATCATATTGTATACGTAATTTGGATATGGAATACAAGTATACATCACACTCCGCATAAACTTAACGACCATCAGAAACCCCATCGATATGGGAAGATTCAATATTCCTACACGTTCTGACAACGTTGAAATCGAGTGCAACGATTAAAAACTCCAGCCTTCAAGGAACGCCTTCAGTAATCTGTTGTCAACAAACATGCCAAACTGGTCATGAGGAAAACCTAATTATGCCAACTCCTTATTAAACCCAATTATTAAAAGGAGAAACGGTTTCTTTTAAGATATAAAGCTGTAGATAGTAGTTTATTCACCCAGTTATCATTTAGGTATATTAGCACTCTTCAAAGAAGAATCCTGAGGGCTTGTACAGAACTGTACAGGAAAATCTGACGATACCTATTTTCCTACCAGTTTTTTGTACGAAAGTGCAAGCAAGGACTAGCCTTGAGATCGCTCGATTAAAAAACTCAAGATGATATCTCAACCCACAAACAGCTTCATTAGTCAGCTTGCTATAGAAATACTTGTGAAAAGTTTCCGTTTTCTATCACCTCTTCATTTTATTTACTCGGAAACGAGGAACATTTATACTTGGGTGAAACATTCACGTTTTTCACCAGCACGGAAAATCATCATCGTTGGTAGGAGGCCATCCTGAACGGAACGTAACAGAAGGATTGGTGCCGAAGCGCCAAATATTGACTTACGACAACTCCAACATCCTCATTCCATTAAATCCATACAATCCCATAATTCACTTCAATTCAATTAATTTATTAGTGGCATCTACACAATTAAGTTTCTTGGTAAACTTATATCTATACGCAGGAGATAATTAAAAAACAAATAACTCAACAATAATACAATAATAAGAAACAAAATAATAATAGTAAAATGAAAAAATAAAAATAAAATAAACTAAAGATCAAATTAGAAAGGGAAAAAATAAATAAAATTTAAAACAAAAACGAAAATGAAACAAATAGCTATCTATCTCTCAGGAAGTCCAACAAACCCACACACAAAAACTATGACCGCAGCTATCACTACTGAGTTCAAGGGAAAGAGTGTTCGATAGTGTGATGTGTTGGACAAGGAATTGACGCTCAGAAACTCGATTACTGTGCTTGGAATAATTAAATTCATTGCCCTCTTAGACCGTAAGAAACTAAGCTTATGTTTTGCGATATTGAATCAAGTTACGTAAAAAAAGTATAATGCAAAAGTCCAAAAATGTACGAAGTGTGCAACCAAAGATTGAATTCACATAAGAAGACATATCACCGAAGCCCAAAACAATAACGAACCGTGATGTGAGTTGAAAGCTACATTAAGTTTTCTCTGGGAAATTGAGTCAACTGAACAGAATAGCTCACAGCCGTAAATAAGTAGTGGTACTACAAGGGCTTTAGTTAAAAATACTCGAGTCTGAACCGGCGTATACGATGCAGATAAAGATAATTTTCGAAGAGTTGCATATATCCTTGACACAATAGATTTAACATGATCCGACCAAATTAAAGTTCGATTCTATCTTACACCAAGATCTTTTACCACGTTTATAGGGAATCACCTCATTGTTCATACTGAGTACAGGGCAGCTGGATATGTGAATTACGATTTCATGTATGATTATGGTACTGGACTTAGAATTGTTCAGAACCAGTTTATTTTCAACAGCCCAATTACAGGCGTTTCTTAAACCAGAATTCATGCACCCGACTGCATCACCAATTTGATTCTTATGCCTAGAAATGTATAACTGAACATCGTCAGCATACAAGTGGTATCTACAATGCAGAATAACACCAGTAAGATCGTTGATGAAGATGGTAAACAGTAAAGGTCCTGGAATAGATCCCTGGGGCACACCACTAAATACTGGCAGAAAACAGAGACTCTGCTGTCACAACAAACCTGTTGCTGCCGGCCTGTGATGTAACTATTAATAAGCTTACATGCTGGAGTAGAAAAATCAAAATGTGTAATGAGTTTATTAATTAAGACGGCATGATCAATTTTATCAAATGCTTTGGAGAAATCTAATAGGCTTAGAATAGTTAAATTATTTGGCCGCCATTACTTCGCGAATGTCATCGTTTATTTTTATTAAGGCTGTGATGGAGCTATGCTTTGACCTAAAGCCAGATTGATAGCATGATAATAGACCACTACTTTCAATATCATGAAGCAGCTGATTGTGCATTAATTTTTTGAGCACTTTTGAAAAGAAAGGAAGTATTGAAGTAGCTCGATATTCCTGGGTTGCTAATTTTTTTAGAACTGGAACGATTTTAGACAATTTTCATTTAAAGGGAGATGTGGAAGATGAAATAATATTATTAAAGATTATTTTTATAACCCTCGGGTGAATACTATCAATTCCTACGGCATTGGATCTAATGGCCATTATTGCTGTATATACTTCAATCTCCATTACATTTATGAATGACTAACCGTTATTTGGATCATCCCGGTGAAATGTTGTTAAAACTTCTCCCATTTCTGCCGCCATAGATTCATTGGAGTGAGTGAACTCAAGATTTAGTTCATTCAAATCCGTAGAAATGATTTACCCACCCCGATGTCTCTTAAATTCAGTCAGAGCTTTTTATTATGGAGCTTCGCATTGAACTTTGATCTGTACAAAATTGTTTTTAATCGACGGATTTCTCGGTCTTACTGAATTATGGACAGTACAAGAAATGCTCCAACATTCAGGAGTTCTAAAGCGTTTCCACCTTCTATAGGCCAAATTACGTTGATAGATTAAATTTTTAATTCTCTGTGTAACTCAGGGACAGATTGGATCAATGATATAATGGTTTTCGTGTTTTCGTAAGCAATAGACAACAACTCAGCTTGTCGTGGCGCAACAAGCTGTTACAACATCGTTATCGCATAATTAAAAGGTTATATTCGGATAATTGAAATCTTAAAATATAATGAAGTCACATGTGAAACCAAGGCCAAAATTATCTATGGTAGATCAATGAATATTCCAAAGTCGGAAGAACATTCATGAGTTGGGACAACACCAAAGTAGAAATGATTTTCTATATGTTTTGGGAACTAACGATTTTCGTGTCATCACTCGTCAAACCACGATTTTAATTGCTCTAATTTTGAATTAGTCCAAATATTGCATTACCACCTTTGAATCACTTTTGGAGGTACCGTTCGACAAATATTTTCAAATTAAAATTAAAAAAAAAAATTATCAAGGTCCACAGATCAATTAAAATAAATTTCTCATATATTCTAATTTTCAATTCAATTTAATTTAAGTTACTCAAACACTTATTGCTGTCGTCGACATCACAGGCATCGTCCACCAGTTTTTGTAAAACTATGTAAATCTCAAAAAAGTCTTGTCTCAATTTGCTGAATTAATTTTGTGGTGCATTCCATTAATTGGATTCAAATTAAATCTTGTCTCAAGTTTTCAACTACTTCAAAATAATTGAGCGGAAAGCATCGCATCAATCTAGGTGTCCAAAAGGTCCATTTGCTGCAAATAACAGCCGTCTTGTAATTACCTAAGCCAATTTGGGTAAAGACGAAACTGAATTAAATTAACCAGAAGCGCCGATAAAAGTCCCCACAGACCACTCCAAAAGAATAGGAAAGCTTTGTTTTTGCATTCTTCTACACATATAACAAGAAATAAAGGAAGTTTTTAATGCTCTTGATTTTTTTCGCTTTTGTTATTTTTTACAAAAATGCAATGATAAGGAAATATTTTGGGAGAAAGAGTATTTGCGCGGGATAATGAACAGGACTTGCAGAAATGGCTTATTTGACCAAACTGTCATTCCGTTGGTAGTGCTTAGAACTAATTATAGTATGGAAAAATAGATTGGATGGACATGCATATGTATAGCATGCACGTTCCAAAAGACATGTTTTAAGGGGTCAGCTAAGAATTATATTTCTATATTGGCTCATGTGATCGAAACATTGAAATCCATAAAGGAATCTTATGCAATTATTAAATGCCATCTCGAATTTCCGCGAGCAGTCAGAGTCTAGGTAGTGGGAGTCAAATGCAATGATTAAAGCAACTACCATTTGTTAGTTTTTTTTTCACTTTTACCAGTTTTTAAAATTGAACACATAAAACGTCATTAGGGCACTGTGAATTAATAGAAGGCACAAAACTTCAATTACATCAACTTCCATTTGTTAATTTTTTCACTTTTACCAATTTTTAAAATTGAAAACATTAAATATCAAGATAATAGCTCTTACGGTATGTGATAAAAATATCAATTTTTCGTAAGTAAACCTCAGTTTCGTTTAATTTCGTAAAGTTTTTACTTCTATTGTAGTTTGGCCTTTATTCTTTTATACTCCCATGGAGGAAGAACTACGATTTTATTTTTAAAAGGTTCCACAGAAAAATGAAGTTAAAACAAATTGCAGCCCAATATGTTTTCTTTCTAATGTCATTAAAAAAAAATAGAATGTAGAAAGAATTTATGGAAATTATGGTGTTTGAACGAAATCCAAGCTACTTTTGTATGAAAAACTCTAGTAGTAATGTAAGGCAAGAATTGTGCAATGTCAGCGGCTACCCGGCCCATAATCCTTCCCTCGCATTTAAGTCGTACTTCATTGCTTGTTTTGTGTTCCGGGAATCCCCATTGATTATTGTGGCTGTTTCCAATAAATGCGGTATTTGATTTGTGTGTAATTTTACATTTTCTCTATAGTAAATAAATTGATTTGTGGTGATTATTTAGAGTTAAATCATTTATTAGCGTAGTGGTTCTGTATATCATTAATTAATATTTTCTTGGTGACTCATTTTGTTCTTCTGACGATTTCTCTGTTTATTTTAAGTTAGTAAAATTTTCATCTGTTAACTAAAATTTTTGGTTGTTTTAATATATTTGCATCTGAATTTCCTTTTATTATACACTTCTCTGTATAATATTTTGCTTGAAAATACATTAAAAAAAACATGTCCCGTTCTTGTCGATATAAATATTGCATGAACATGTATTCTTCCTGTTCTTCCGTAAGTTTCTTTAATATTACAAAATACAACCGAAAATCAATTTGGTTGAAACATTCTGGGGATATATACCTTCAATTTAGTATTCTTCCAACTGATAATCTCCGGTTTTGTGAAGAACATTTTCACGAGAAGGATATTAAAACAAGGACAGAAGAAAAGTATTAAGCTCAATAGCGATTCCAAAACAGGCCGATCTATTAATTTGTTCGTGTACAGAATCGGTTAAAGATCCGATTTGCGAAGCAATGTTGGAAAGCACTCCTGCGCCAAAAAAAGTACCTCGTCGTGTTTAAATAAAAACAATCGGTTCCTACATGTACTGCAGTTGCCCACGAAACTCTTACAGATTCTTTATCCATATTCTCTACTAAAGCTCTTCAGATGAAGAATTGGTTGGCTGTAAGTCCGGCAACAAGACGTATAGCAACAAATGGAAACTACCTTCATAATCCGAAACTATAGCAATATCTCCAGAGCAGTTCCTTTCACCACCAAGAAGAAGATTCTCAATAGATGCTGAGAAGACCGACGAGAATCAGAATGAAAATAGATCCTTTTATAATTACCCGAAAAGATCCAAGAAAAATAACGGAAATGTTGATGAATTCAACTGAAAAGAAAAAATAAATGAATTACTAAATTCATCCAATCCCAATTGTTTCATTCTGCGAAAGGCCATTGGAGTTACAAAGAAAAGAGTTTTGCTTTGAGAATATATTATAAATCACACGCGTTATATAAGACTCTCTTAAATACCGGTTTTGCTCTACATTCAGTAAGTACAATTTTTAATTGGCATTCCTCCCTTAGATTTAACACTGGAATTTCAGATGTGATTAGGAATATGATGCTTAAAAGCAAGATTAAAGTTATGAATGGTTTAAATATTAGATGTTTTAAATTTTCCAAAAATCCAGCAAGATGTGCTATCTCCGAGAACAGCACGCAAGTATTACAAAATTTAGCTAATATGAAAGAATGATTTAAAACATGGACTAGTACAGGCAAAATAAAACGACCACCAAGTTTTTATGGTCTTATAACAACAATACGTTCAATTGAAATGCTATGGGAAGATTTAAAAGTCTCGCAAGGATACATTTTGACTGCACATTTAAATACGGATTCTATTGAAAACTTATTTTGCATGATTCGGGGTTTTAAAGAGACCTATGAAAAAAATCCATCTCCTTACCGATTTTATATAAATTTGAAGCAGCTTATGTTTCATAGTGTTTTACCTTCGGAATATTCAAGTTACACTAATTCTGACTCAGTCAATCTAATTAGTGATTTGCATCTAGATTCAGATTTAACTATTGCTGAAGGAAGTGAAGTGTGATAGTTGCAAAAATTATATGATACACAAAAATCCTCTAAAGTCCAATGAATTACAATTTACATTTTAGAACAGTTTTTGCCGAAAAACTGCATCACCAGATAATGCAGTTAGTAGTTTCAAAAGTCCATTAAAAGTACCTAGTGATGAATTCAAAAATGACTTTAAAAAAGTGTATACAGGGTGTTCCGTAAATGTCTTTAATCCTTTAAGGGGATGAAAGTAGAGGTCATTTGGGTCAAAAAAGTCTAGATACTTTCATATCGAACTCCGCTTGGTTTTCGAGTAAATCGATAATATCGATTTTCGAGATTTTGCATACCTTGTCAGAGTAATTTCGTTATAAGTTCTATTGTAATTAATGGATTGTGACGTTCAATCTTTTGTTTAAAAGAACACATATTGGCCTTTCTAAAAATGTATAATAACTTATAATTGTGCCTTCAATTACTAAAAAAAAAAAAAAACAGTTATCTCTAGAATTTTTTATTTCAACAAAATTTTTGTCGCGCTTCAGTGTACATTTACAATATCACCATTGCACGAACTGGGCAAAACTATGAAAAAATTTGCGAATTATGTCCCCTTTCCAAAATGACCTCCGTAAGCGCTATCAACAATAACAATCAAAAGTTATAAGCAAACATTTGGAAGATGTGCCCATCGAGTTAATCTTCAGTTTGTTCGTAGGATTCTATCTCCTCCTACAGTGTTTAACCTACTACAACCATTTATATGTCATTGTACGGGAATCTTAACTGGCTATTAGATAGGGTACTTTTCTATTTCGAATTTCGAAAATGGAGGGGGTAATTTCGAAAAAACACTTTTTTACCAAACTTGATATTTACGTAGATTTCGTTATTCCGCATCTTGATTTTTGCGGGAGGGGCAAGCTCTGGGAGGGGCGGGGGTTCAAAGTTTCAACTTTAAGCGGCTATATTTGAATAAAAACCACCAAAAATGTCTTTTCCATTTATGAATTTAGACATTTAGACATTTTTGTCAGCATAAAGATTTTGTAATAAAACATACATTAATTTGTTTTATAAGAGCAACAATTAAAAACATAAAATACTTTTCTCAAAACAACTGATAAAGCACTTCGGTTGAAAATTGTAAAAAGCCGAGAGTGACTATTACCATATTATTATTTCACTATAACCAATAATGGATTTAAAATTTGTATGGTACTAATTTTTAGAAGAGGCCTTTTTCTTAGCGATATTATTTGTATCTTTCCAGCTTCCATAATTCACCGATTTATACTTACATATAAGCCTATTGCATGCATAAGTCCTCTCTACTCCCTGACAGAAGCGGTGAATATTTAAAAGCCAATTCCTTTGATCAGCCGGAGAAAGCAAAGTGAGGATCATAACATTTTGATTTAATACCCTGAAATTCTGCTTTGGCAAGATCGGTGGTTCCCTAGAAAGTAACATTAGTGCCGCATTTCCGTTCATTGGAGTAAAAGTAACACGGCATATTTAAGTTATTTTGGTTTTTATGAGAGCGGAAAGATTTTGTAAAAGACATCTCTGTGGTCTACATTTCTTATCTGATAATGTATTTTTATACCCTAATTATTTAGTTATTATCTAATTTTTGTTTCAATAGTACCTACTATTGCGTTTAAATTACATTTACGTTTGACTTCACGCAAATATGTGACTATTATATAAATGAACTATCCTCGATATATAATACATATACATACATACAACAAAATATGTATATATATATATAATATCAATTATTCATATATTATTTTTAATTGTTTTATAATTGTTTGTTTGTTTATAATTGTTTTATCTCTTAAAATTATGTAAGTTAGTCATAGTACTTAGTACAAAAGGGGATTAGGGCTACAAGCAACACCCGTCTAAATAAAAACGAGTGGAGACACATACCTCCGCGGTCACTTGGAAATACTGTTTTACTTTCATTATTCATTTTTTTATTCTTTGCGAAATTACATAATCAACAGTTTCTTGATATTAGTTGTTTCAAATTCTAGCACTACTAGATATGGGCATACGAGAAATCGGTGCATACTCTTATCTTTGCTTTGTTGCTAAGCTTACACAAACATAATGTGTTACCCTCAGAATTTTCGAGTTATACCAACTCCGACTGTCAGTAGGTACGTTTACATAAATACTTCAAGTATACTTCAAGTAGAGATCAAGTAATCAAAATATCATGTAAACGCGCATTGACTTCGTATACTTGAGTCAAGTAAATAACAAAATTTTCTTCGATTTACTTGAAAAATTCATGTAAACGCAACTTCAGTACTTGAAAATTTTTCATTTATGCGTGATATGAAAACGACAAAGAAGAACAAGAAGAAGATTATTGTTGATAATTCAGGCAGTGATTTTGAGCACTTTTCTCAAGATATTTATCTAAAAATCCGCAATTATATATTGAACTTAATGCAGATTTGTCAAAGCTAAAATGTCACTTCAAATAAATTTGAAGTCATAAGTAATTGGAATTAATTCAACCAAAAACCCTACTTGAGTTTCGAGTAGATTTCAAGTCAAGTTCTCAAGTATTTATGTAAACGTTCTGTGTGTTAATCTTATTGATTTCGATTCCTTGAAAAATTCAAAATTTTATGCCAATAAAATTGAGGAATTAGATCAAGATGAAATTGATTTATATACAATACTGTATATGATTTATCACGGGAGAATAAATTGGAAATTCTACCAGACATAGATCAAACTGGAAATTCTGTTGTTGACAAATTTAAATATAACTGTCTAATGTAGTTTTGTGGTTATCTAGTTAATAAAATGGTAATAACTGGCAAAGTGTGAACATACAAAAATTATATGGTACGTTACAACCATTGATTATAGAAACTAGTAAATATACTTTCCGAGTTTGCAACTCAGAGTTCTCGGAAGAGTTCTATTTGATGACTAGCTTCAGTACACATTTTGTTCGCCTCCTTGCCTGCCCCTCATGCAAAAGGTTTTATAAGTTCCAAAAAAATCTATGAAAAATCCGACAGCCAGTCTAAACTCTCGCCATGCCTATGCAATCCTACTGCTCTGCAGACGCCTGCAGCAAAATGCCTTGGAACACAATAAGCAAAGCATCATAATAGCTGAAAAAATGCATGTATATTATTGAAAGGATAGCAGTGATTTCATCCAAACTAATCATTAAGATGTGCCTCTGCTTTAATGTCGATTCGATACTAGTATCGTCATCTCTTAGGTTAATGACACATTGGAGTTTGTATATCTACTAGTTTCTATAATCTGCTTTCATGCTCTAGATACGAATTCAAGGTATTTGCAAGAACTGTTTTCGCTCAAGATCACTATTGACTTTAAAAGTACAATCTCTAGACAAGCGACTAGGATAACTGATAAACCTTTACACATCCTTCGCATATACTCATTTGTTTAGCAGCACAACGAATAGCTTCTATGAAGACTATATTATAGTAGCCCTAGAATAGAATCTTGGGGGAATCCACATATCAAATCTGTTCCATTAGAAAGGTAGTTATTAATTTTGACTTAGTGTATGTTCGTTAGGATTTCACAATATGCGTCAAAAATGGAGTTTAGTTGAGAATGTCTCTCTAAACTTTTCAAATGTACAAATACTTCAATCCATTTCACCGTTTGTCAAGGTTACACATGCCTACGATTTAAAGAAAAGAACAAATGGGAATAATTTAATTCCTACTTCTGTCAATTCTGAAAATACCAACGAAATGTAGTCGACCGCACGCCGCACGCTGGTCATTGCCATCCATTCAGTTGGATTTGGTTGTGCATGAATTTCTTTTTATATCAGTATAACCGCGATTTGTTGCAGTTCATAGAAAAGCGATAACTACACAAATAACACTTGTGAGCCAAAAACATGCTAAAATGTTGTATTCTGTATCAATCAAGACATTTTTAAGTTCATGCCAATAACAAATAAACGTGTCAACAGGAGAAGTAATGACAGAGAGAAAAATGAAATTAATAATTCATGTCTCATGCAAATAATATCAGGTTTGGTCTGCTAAACATCCTGAAAGACGGTAAGTCCTTTTTGTCACTTACCGCTGTGAACCGAATACGTAATACTATCAAGGATCCCAGTAACCCAAAAGGTTTCGAATTCCTCTATTGAAAAAGCATGGAATAAGGAATGCTACATACTTACATCATCTTATCCTCCAAGGCTCTTTTATGAAAAAAATATTCATCCACCACCCTAAAAACTGTCTTGACTGGATAATGTGCTACCTTTATGTCCGTAACAGATATGGTGGAACAAAATTTTTGAAGTATAATGGTCAGAGAAAATAACTATAATTGAAACCATAAAAACTCCACATCTTATTAGTAAGAAAAGAAAATATTTCATTTTTACAATTGCTTGTGCGTGCTTTTGTGTTATAATTTTACACTTTACTAAGGTAATGTACCTGCATACATACATATATAACGACTATACACATATTCATGTGTCAGTAGTAAATATGACATAAAAATCAAGCTTTGTATAACACACCTAAGAATTTTGGTGGGAACAATGATGAGGAGGACCTTTAATTCATTACCCCTATAAATCATAATGGTATATAGGCTGAAAGTGAATGATAGAGGTCCTATGTGATATTAAGTTCTGTAGGGCCTTTTCTCTTAAGAATGTACGAAGGTGTTTTTGCAGTGGATCACATTTCTGTATGATTTGATGTAATATATCAACTTCTAGATAAGCACTATCTAACAAACATCAATTTATATGAAACGATGGAAATAAATGTATTCACGTTGTTTGTTTTTATGATGCTTAAAGATAAACCCAACCTTACTACCCTTAGCAGATTTTTATGTAACACTCTTTGGTTTTTTATGATTGCTCGCAAAATTTTATTATAGAAATGTTGTTCACAAAAATATTAATGAAATTATTTGCAATTCGGCAACTATACAGGGTATTCCAGACTAATATGACTATATTTTGCTAAATAATTCGTCTCGTCTAAACAAGTAAAAAAATTGTATGGCAAACTGTCAAACTGAGTTACAGGGTAATTAGTAAAATATTTTTTTTTTTATTAAATACCCTATATCTTCAAAAGTACAGGGTGTACGGTATATTTTATGACGACATGGTGTGTACAACCTTGGGGTCTTTTCTATCAATGCTCAACCATCATACGCTTCAACAGTACAGAGTTATGATGCTTCAAATTCAAAAATTTTTTTTTAATACTCCCTTTAACATACACTTTTTTACAAAATTTCGAAAGTCCAGTCTCCTCTTTAATATAACCTAGAACACCCTATATGCTAACTGTAGCCGTTAAATAGTTCAGGTGATACCGAAATTAGACAATATTTTTGTAAAATTAAGTGTTTGCAGTTACTAAGTAAGGGAATAAATTATCTGCGACCTGAATGGGGTTAAGAGCTAATAACTGCTTAACCGTCAAAGATACAACATAAGTGTATAGTATAGGTTAAAATAAAGATGATACTCGGGCTTTCAAAATATTGTAAAAAAAGTTTATCTTAGTGGGGGTATTTAAGAAAAAAAAATCGTTTTGATTTAGAATGAATGAGTGAGCTTTCCGATGGTCAAAATTTTCTTTCCTTTCGGGGGGTTTGGGGTTGCCTGGGTAAACTACGACCCTTGCGGTTGTCCAATTTGAGCCGTGTGTGATATCAAAGTAAAGCACTTGCTTAGTACTATTAAATGCCATATTTCTTTTCTTCTGTAAGAAGTTTTATAACAGACTTTTTCATCCGAATATCATTAAAATCCATGCTTTTGTGTAGTAAACATGGATGGATTTACATGGTTTTGTGTGATTAGAAAAAGAGAGAATGAGAGTGGAGATTCGAGAAGCGAGATTCAAGGGCCGAGGTTTGAGAGTCGAGAGTGCAGCAGAGTAGAGAGTAGGAGTGAAGAGAGTGTATAGAATTTATGACTAAAAAGTAGCTCGCCAAAATAAATTCTTACTATTGGTTCACCACGGATATCGACTCTATAATAGTGGGAATACTTCGATTTTAGACATTCTTAGAATAAGAGAAGTTCATCACAAATCATATACCACCTTAATAAATAGAATTAAATCTGCATATTTACACACTAAACGTACATGTTATAAACATAAAAATTAAATTTGATTGTACTATCCAAAACACTATGGTATAAAAATTTATAATAGAACTCTGTGGAGTCTGTAATAGCGATACAACGAAAATTGGTTAATGTCTTCACTGACCATATATATTTCGTTGGTAATTAAAAAATACGAAGTGATGAACTGTTTTATCCCCCATTAATTACAATATGTGAAACCATCTGCAACAGGGTATAGTTGTGGAGAAATTGATGAAATTGATGTACTTAATGCCATTTTCACTGTTGAATCAAATGCTACTTGCCCTGATGAAAATTCACTGCCATTTTTTGAATTAATCTTATAATTGGAACATAATTTATACCGTTTTCAATAATTCCATTACCAAATCCGAAGTCCTTTGTATCTGAAATATATCAGGGGGTCTTCAGAGACCATGCAGTTTTTTTACCAAAGTAAACACTGGCAAATTCAACAAAACACATTTATGAAAATCCTCTCCCTAAGGTGAGAATTCATATCCGCTCAATGCTCGATAAACGATCAATTCCATGTAAACCATGTAATTTTTAATTTTTGTGTTTTTCTCATAGTCAGACATTTTCAATGTCAAAAATCATCAAACAGGTAACTGCTCTTATCTCCTCTCACTAACCTATGGGGTTTCTCAGGCATCAATTCTTCAATTGCTTTTTGGTCTGTATTTTTATAGGTCTGCTGGAAGTTATAAGCCATATAAATATTCACATTCACCCCATTGATATGGAAATTTATTTTAGTCGTCCCATGGATCTCGTGGAATAAACTTTACAGGAGATTTTGGACCTCAATTCAAGAAGTATCTTACACTGTCGATTTCAGAAAATTTCCCCTGGTGGCATTCAGATGAACAGCACGTACTTTCAGTGCATTCAGACTCCTCTTTAAAGATTTTTCTTAATTATGTCCAACACTTTTAGTTCTACAAATTTTTTCCGTTCAATGAGCATTCTGTCTGCAGATAATGTAGTATCAATTTAATAACAAACTGGACGCTAGGACATCATCTATCGTATATCTGCTTAAAATCGTTCTACTTTTTGGTACAATTGACAGCCACAAGCCTCTGAATAAATAATACAGATCTGCAGATCACTTTCAAGTTAAATGCACTTTAGAAAATCTGTTCGGAGAGTATTTATTGTCTATGCTATCAGTTAAGTTAATAGAAAGCTTTTTGGCGTACCCATAACTAAGTTATAAAAACTTAATAACAGGCTTCCATATTGCCTCTGATATTATTTATTAATGAAAAACTAACCACTATGTAGTCTATCTCCAATCGAGGTATAGACATCGACTCTTATCCCAGGTTTACTGGCTAGGGCCCAAAAATTTATGGACAGATTTAAAACGATACTGATTGAATGTTTTAAGTTCACTTCATACTAATTCAGTTATTAATTTAATCGTTGTTATTATTTTTAAACTAAAATAAATTCATAGTTTTGAAATTCATTTCAACCCCCTTTATAGAACGTCTGCTTTTAACTCCAAACGATGCAGAAGTTTGAGATAATAAAATTCTGTTTTCATCTTTCTGCCAACCCCTTTTGAGTATTTCTCTAATTCAAGTTGACTATGTGAGTACTTGGGATAGGTATGTTATATAGAACTGAAAGACATAAAATCAAATGAGATTTGTAATTTAATGGTTTTGGAGAACATTTAAGATCCTCTAGACATGATAAAGACCATTTAAAGGATATTTTAGTTCACTCGGATATTCAGAATGGTTCTGCCCATATTTTGTCGACATTAGTTCCACTTGAAATCTTCAGAATAAATTCGTAATTCTGCTGAAATATTCTATTCCAAACCTGTGATTTAAAATTTATTACTTTTCTTTTACAAATAAAAAACCAATTTTCAAAAATTCGAAAATAAATTCAAGTGATAAAATGATTAGTATATTCGTTGCAATTAAGATGACGCGCTAAAAGGCGCATAAACATGAATCATAAACAATAAAAAGTAAGTGAAAGTAATCAGAAGAAAAATGGTGTAAATATTGCTATAAAACCAAGCACGCTATCACAACTAATGAAACTTACATGAAAAAGCTTACATGAGACTATGTCCAATACGAGTAGGGGGTAGGTATACAACTATCTAGAACTACATATCTGCACGTACACACGTTTACGTACATATTCTAACTGAAGTGTTGTCACAGCAGTTTAATATTAGTTCCAGGAATTATTATGAAACTTTTGCCCTACATGTGGCAACGGCTGTAGAAAGTTTTTATGACAAGCACAATTTTCGCCTATAAAATCCCTCCGAAATTTTACTCACGAATTTAGATACACACACAGTCAAACACTTTTATAAGGAAATGTATATGTTTTCCTGTAGTTTTATAAGCATACATTTTAATAAAATTCATGCAATTATTCGCTTTTCTATTACGTAATAAAATATATAATTCAAGAAGAAAAAAAAATTTTTTATGTATTGACTTTTTTATTAATTGACTCATATCAACCTGACTTAAAATAAATGACAATAACCTAAAAAAACGGAAAAAACAAAAGTTTTACCAAAATATGTCAAAATAATTAAAACAAATAAATTCACAAAATGAAACAAAAATGGAAACAAACGACACAAGATTCTCAAAAGAGATGAAAAACGGACACAGGAATTTGAATAGTTCTAAAAAAAAAAAAAAAAAAATAATAATTTAAATTTTAACGTAGTCCCAATTTTGGGAAAGTGCCAGTTGCAAGAAATTCCTATACCCTAGACAGAGTACAGGGCGTATGGATATAGAACTCACTAATTATACTTCAAATTCTAATGTGTCATATTTAAGAGGACTGGAACGGATGCTTAGGTCTATTGTACAAAGTATCAAAAATGTTGCTACAAAGCGTGAAAAATTTACATATTAAAATGTACACTGGAATTGCATTTGACAAATCTGACAATTTCATTTGTAAACTGTAATGTCTTACGTACAAAAGATAATGAATTTCCTTTTCACATATTAAATACCACTTCAGTTTGTTGTCTGCCACATGAATTTTCGGGAGGACCTACAGCGTAAGTCTGCTTACTGTAATGAGACTCAGAGGTTGTAGTCTGTCTGGGATATTATTTTTCAAAATGATCTAATAAAAAAATTTTCAACATAAAAATTCTATAATATATCTCCGTGATGAAAACCGAATTAAAAAATGAGAATGGAAGAATGTACACGATACCGTTATATGTAGAGTCCCGCCAGAGCAGCCTATGGTATCATAGACCACTACTTCCAGCCTAAGATCTTTAATGGAATGCGTGTCCTTCCTACAGCCTTCTTACCACAATCCGAAAGCTGGAAGAAGCGCCTTGAAAAATGTCACAAATCTTACAGTCTGTTAGCACCGCCAAGTAACGACGATAGTGGTAGTCGTGTGCAGTTTAATGTGTCTGTGGTCATTGTCAGATATTCAAGATGTAAATATTTCTACAATCTGGCTACAAACTGGATCTTAAGTGCTTGTGCGTGGTGTTGTGGATTATTGATCTGATTGCCGTCTTCGACTCTCATGTAGTACAAATGAATTGTAGATTTGGACAACACCAACACGAAGCTAATCAAACAATGCATCTGACTATAAATTCGTGGTCCTCATAGAAACAAAGTTCTCGTAATTCTAAAATGCCGATGAATCAACTGACATAAGTCACATATTAAGTCCATTCGATCTTGCAAAGCCAGACTAGTGAAGAACATGTGAACCTCTCTATCATATTATAATAAAATATGCACTTCAAGAATAACAGTAATAATTATAATAGATAGTCTGGAATTAAAGGAATGACATTGGCACAAGTTTTTTAAAATTTGTAATCTTGCATCAAATAGAAGTTGAGAGTTTGTAAGAGATCCTATAAATTCTAGATACAAAGTTATTTCTGAATTTACGGGAAGTAGATTATTTCCAAGTAATCCGTCGTTATACACTACTGATAAAAAAACAAAGTGAGCAGCCTCAGTTTTTTTTTTTTTTTTTTTAATCTGAAAGTGGATTAGAGCGTTAAAATAAATGCTGATATTTATACAAACATTTTGGCTAACAGCTTTTGAAGATATTAAGAATAGAAACGAATATATATTTCAACTGGTTTCAAGAACACAACAATTTTCAACAACTCGCCTGCTCAAAGTCAGGATTTGAACTCTATCGTAAATCTCTGGATCACATTCATAGGAAAATTCACAAAACTCATGTTCGCATTATCCACGAACTTTGACCAGCTCTTGAATAGGCTTGGAAGGAAATTCAATCAAGTTTAATTAAAAATCTAATGTCGTCTATTCCAAGCAGGCTAGAGAACATAACAAATAAAGGAGTAAAGTTAGAAACTAGGATAATATATGTTCTTGTTTTGATTCAAAATTTTAAATTACCGATAATTTTATATTAAAACTTCAAGCCATTTGTTACAGTAATCAAACGATTTTTAAACATTTTCCTCTGATCACTTTTTTTAAGGTGCAATATCCTAAAGTAAAACGTTTCGATATGACATTCACCTATTTGAAAATAATCTGCACAAATCTGACATTTATAGTAGTTAATAGCTGTGTTTTTTTGTGTCCGCAGAACAGAGCAGAACAAGAGATACATTAAAGAACGCATCATACATTTTCATAGAAACATTTAAATGAAACGAGCAGTACAAACAGTTCGCTTCAATTGACGGAACAATTTGTTCTCTACAGTATGTGGTAGCTCTAGAACAACGTACACAAAAGAAAACAGCTAATATAACACATAGGTAGAAGATGTATAAAGATTGTGAATAACATAGGTCCTACGATTGAGCCCTGAGGAATACCGCACGTGATGTTGATACTTTTTTTTTGTAAACATAGTATGCTAGAGGAACGGACTTCAATTTCATCCTCCTTCGGGCCCCACACTACAGGGGCTTATGGGAAGCCGCAGTGAAATCAGCGAAGTTTTTGCTCCAGAGATCGGTAGTATCAGCTGCACTCACCTTCGAAGAACTATCAGCCGTTACAACTGAAATTGAAGCTATTCTCAATTCTAGAACATTGACACCATTATCTGCCAATCCAAATGACTTAGCGGCCTTAACCCCAGATCATTTTCTAATAGGTGAGCGAACTACCGCAGTAATTGATCCAGGAGCAATTTCACCTCATATAAGTTTAGTTAGAAGGTCGAAACTGTTGTCGCACATTAAACATGAGTTCTGGCGACGCTGGTCACCCGAATACCTCAACGAACTTCAACAAAGGCACAAGTGGAAGCAAGAAAGCAAAAGTGCCAAACCAGGAATGATGGTTCTAATTAAAGACTACAACTTGCCTCCTTTGAAATGGCAGCTTGGAAGAATTGAAAAGACCATACAAGGCGGATTTGTACGAGTCGCCGATGTCCGAACGAATTCTGGTATTATGAGACGGCCAATTCATAAATTAGCTCCACTACCAATCGAAGAAACTGAGAAATCTAGCATTCCTATCCTACGACTCGACCTGGCACTTCTCGAAATGATGAAACTACTTCCGACATGACCAAGAATCCATATAATCGGCCCAAAAGAAGAAAACTTTGAGCATCGTCAAGTTCAGTTACAAGCATTCTCCTACTAACATGTTTAATCATGCCCATTCTTGGAAATCCCTTAGCTCAGATTATTCCATTCAAATCACAACCGGGGATATATTTTGAGAATCTCGGTTCTGCTAACTTGGTCAGCAGTAAGTGGTCCCTTATAGTGTACTACAACATGGTAGGATATTGGAAGGAGGCTGACGCAATTAGCACTGGCATAGGTAACCTACAACATACATATATGTAGTTTGCTCAGAAACGTTTGCTACTGTTCTCTGATCACCGATCAACTTGTCTCATTGAAAGAACAGCTCGCCACAGTAATCAGCTACTCCAAATTTCATCATCAAAGAGACCAAGGCGAACCCCACTTAACGTAAACGGCAACATAGCGGGAGCTCTTTTTGGGATCCTAGATTCAGAATATGCCGAAAAATTATCAACAACCATCGACCAAATAAGAACCAATGAAAATCATTTATTGCAGTTGATCAAAGATCAAACATTTGTGATAGACTCCACTGTAAATGTATTAAAACACGATCAGGAAAGCATGACTAGCCATTTAAAGGCCATCAAGAATCATATAATGATCATAGCTACCCAACTCAACAATATTACCGAAGAGATATACCCGCGGAAAGTGGCTGAGACATTTTCCACTTGGGCTTCCCAGATAACATTGCTAACTATTAATTACCAACGAGCTCAAACAGCAATTTTGAATGTACTGACTGACACTCACCACGGGAAAATAAACCCCCAGCTATTGTCTCCACGACAGATAAAGGAAGAATTAAATACAATAAAAGATCACTTACCATCAACAATCAGATTACCCACAAAAACAAATAACTTCGAGTAAAGATCCCCTTGTTTACCTTTGAGGAGTTTGAACTATATCGCATCATTTCAGTTCCAGTAATAATCAATGGCAGTGTTGTAGCTCTCAAACCATCAGCTGAATTTCTGGTCATCAATCTTCACAAAGACAGATATTATCCGCTCAACAACCAGGAATTTCATTTATGTCAAACCATTGAAGAGACACAACACATGTGCATTAAAAACCATCCAATGTATCGAAGAGGAGCCAATCTCAACCCCTGTGAGCTGAACTTCCTGACATATGCACAAACATTCAGCAACTGCGAACTAATTAATGCGAAAAACCTTCCCAAATGGATTCAGCTCTATAATCCAAACAAATATGGAATTATTCCATAAAAGGAAACATCAGTACCACTGTCGTCTGTCACACCAACACCGTTCAACAGATACTACAAGGTGCAGGAATTCTGGGAATGACAACCAATTGCGAAATTAGCCATGATTATTTATCTTTGCAAGCCCACAACACCTATCCACGTACAATGAAATCATCGTTCAATCCCACACAAAGTCTTACCGATTTCATATACCCAGAAGGCTCTGAATCTACTCCCAAACTTCCAACATCCATCGAACATACAGAAGCAGATCCAGGAACTCAAAAGGAATGAAATATTACCCGAAGAAATTCGTACCAATGACGTATATCGTTTTACCTTGGGATACACCGCACTCCTGCTGAGCATCACCATCGCATCAGTTTTGCTATACATTAAATGCGCAAGAAGTTAACATAATTCATCAAGAAATGCACCAATTGCAGCCTAACGGACATTGGTTGCAAGACAATTCGAAATAGATCCGGAACTCGTCAGCCAAGAAGTTTGCCCAGAAGCTGGTCAAGGCGGGGGAGGATGTTAATAATTCTCAAGCAGCTTACTCCGATAAACAATTTCATTGTCATAAGAAAAATTAGAAAAGAATCGTTCTCACGCCATACACGGTAAATTTTTCCTTTTTTTTTGTTTATTGTCTTGTGAGAAATATTATTCCACCGATTTTTAAAATAGAAAAATATTAGTTAGAAAGTGTTTCATTTAGATCATAAATTTTCTTTCTGTGCTGCTTAAGTGTTGCACTTACTGCACCATTCATCAGGCGTACAAGTGATACACCTTACTGGCATGCAACGCGAATAATCAAAAGAGTTTATCCGCTCAAAAAAATACAATACTGATACTTGCCTCCTCACAACTCCAATATATAAATGGGTTATAAAACTACTAGACCCTCCGGCTGATGCCATTCAATTAGATTAGAGAACATTCCCTCTTAAATTTATGCTATTCAAAGCCATCCTTCATTATATATTTCTTAATTAGATATTTTTTTATCACTGTTAACCCTTGTGTCAATACCTACATACCTGGGATGTTTGCAATTTTGAGAATGAAAAAACTTTATCTAAGCTTTGAAATTTTTCATCCATCACTATAGTTATCCTTAAGGGCTCTATTTGTAGCTAATATATGCTATAAAATTTCGAAACGTATTCTGTGGTTCCTCAGAAAATAGACCTGAATTATAAATATACGTTACCAAGCTGAAAGCATACCCAGGTATGTAATACATTTTTTAGGAATGGGGGTTGAAAGGAATAAAAGAATAGATTTATTTTTAAAAAATTTTATAGAATTTATTATGATAAACATTTTTTACATTGCACATAGAGGCTTAGTGCGCATTGTGCAAGAATTTCGAGTGGGTCGCCGCTTACCTTCCTCTTTGCAAATACCGCAGTTACCTTTTACTTTCAGTCTGCCTGTTTGATCCCGTGCTGCTGGTTCACTTGACGTGGATGTAGATGGGATTGGTATTGGGTGTCCCGTCATGCATTCGATAGCAGATCTGGTCCCGAAGTTCCTCATAATGTTCGAATTCGCTGCTCTGATCTGCACAGCTGGCATGGTGAGGGCTTCAGCAAGATCTTGCAGAAACGTACGCCTCTTATTTGTCTTTTGGTTAGGATTGTGCGTATCGTATATAATGAAGGCTGCCAGAGCAGCCACATACAAAATATTATAAAAAAATGCTAGGGTCCAGCGCAAAGTACGTCTCTTGATGGTATAATGTCCTACCATCTTATCCATATTGTCTACGCCCCCTTGCATTTGTTGTAAAAGGATATGATTTCAGGCTTTTGGAGGACACCACTAACACTTTTATCGTAATGGACTGTTGAAAGCAAAATTACAGATTTTCTCTTTTTTGGTACGTAAGAGCAAATCGTGGTTTTGTCACAAAATCCAAACTCGGTAGAAAGCGGTATACGTGAAGGTATAGCTTGCATTTCTGTAGGAATGTATGGTTTATTTTTTTTTTTTTCAAAGTTCCGACCAGTCCAAGATTCCACGATATCAATAAACGGGCAAGCGGTAATGTTGTGAAAAAATTATCAACAATAATAGTTCGCCCAGAGTTCTTGTATCGCTGCACTAAATCTTTTACTACTCGTTCTCCTTGGTTTACATCGCGCTGATTATTTATTTTGCCAGTATAAATTTGACCTGTCAGCGGATACGGTGGACTCGAATCACAGGCCCACCAAACTTTTATACCGTATTTTGTAGGTTTTGATGGTATATATTGAGTTAACTTTGTCCTTCCTCAGTATGGGAACAGCTGCTCATCAATGGTTATACAATCATGAGGTATGTAGTTTTTCCGCAAATTTCCGTTTAGTATTTCCCATATATCTCGAATAGGGGCCGCTTTATCAGTCAACGCTCTGCTGGCCCGTGATAATTCGTTGTCAAAGCGAATACACCTTGAAATGCTCCAGAAACGATTTAACGACATACTTGCTGGATACAGAGGGTATGAACTCATTTTCCATAAATCTGATGTATTTTCAGAATTTGAATGATGAACACCACAGGTGATTAAAATTCCCAAATATGCTTCAAATTCTAAAGGAGTAATCGGTTTCCAAACCTTCGGTATACTTGACAAATGCTCTTCATTCCACTTAGCATAGCTCCTTTGAGCTTTTCTGTTGCTTTCTCTGATAATTACATCGCACATTTCTGCTGTTATATTTTTTTTGAATGTTTCAAGTGTCGATAGTAATGCCGTTTCCTTTGTAGGCCCACCTAATTGGCGATCAATATTGTGACTTCTTATTCGGCTGGATGCAGGAGCGTCCTTGTACCAATGTGTTCCATCGCGTGCAACGAAGTATTCCTCAGAGCATTCTCTTGCTACATTCTCTGCTTGCTCATCGTAATCACTATCGTCGGTATCGCTATTTACTTCTGGTGGAATAATTTCATTTTCCGCGTCCGAAAATATATTGTCATCAACCAACTCGTGTTCAGAATCCAGAACCGCTTCATGATCTGATTCATCTTCCTGTTCTATTTCATCTAGTAAACGCTCAACAGAAGCACTCTGTTCCTCAGCACTCATACTAAAAAATATAAATGAATATGAAGAAAAGGTTTGGTATAATTACAGTCCAAATCGCGTACGATGAGTTAATGCATTCAATTCCATTTCAAACAATGTTGCTGAAGAAAATAATATATCGAAAAAATCACTAATAAGTTTGAATTATTTACTTCGCTGTAGGTTTTAACTGAACTGTGAATAAAACTGCAGTGAAATGATCTTTTGAACATTTCTGCAGTTCACAACTGATAAAAGCATATTACCGCAAGTACGAGGGAATTAGTGACGGTCCGAAAAGAATATATTACCTGAGTGGTATCGATATTGCTTATAATGACCATGATTAGACAGTTCCAGTATGAGGTATGCTTTCAGTCCTTTTGCTACCCTTGTCAGTCAGTGGAAAAAGTAAAAACCGGTCTCAGGAATGAAAATTTACACTTAATATGAACACATAGTCAAATTTTCCTTGAAATACTCGAAAAACTGCATTCCTGCCATCAACAATTATCCTACCTCCAAGTTTTGTAAGCCATATGCAGCATACCCACCTTTTGAAATAGGTCTAATCATAAAAATAAATTCTTAGGAACTGTTTGACTAAATATTCTCCTTATATATAAAGCAAAAAAATGAAACAGTTCCACAGAAATATACGTAAATATGGTTACATACCCGGGTATGTTATGGGTTCGTTTACGTCATTTATTTTATTCATTGACACAAGGGTTAACTAGGTACCCACTAATATTTAAAATATCACTCACACGGAACAACTCGCTTTTAAAACTTTTCATGCATATGTCCCAACATATGTATACTCATGTAATAAAGCCCCATATAATTAATCCACCACATAACTTCCGAGTATAGATTAGTTTTGAATAAATTATCCTTCAACATAGAAAATCCTTTCCACTGCATAGTGACATCTCAATCTCTGCAAAACATTTATGTAACCCTGCTTTGCTTCATCCAGAGACCACAACATGCCACCACTAAAACTTTTAATAGTTTTGCTTTGCCGGAAGATATCCTTGCTACTCTGGCTTATTTAGATGAATGGACGTGGAATGCCCCACATCATGAGAGTTAAAACACAAAATGTTTTCGTGTTTCCGCTACACGTTATACTTAATCTCCCATCATGGCTTTAGTTGTTATGTACAACGTTCCAAAGTTGAACTCCTGACAACCAGATAAAGCATATTATGGAGAATGCTATTTTTTTTTAGAGGATAATGCTTGAGTTGAGGTGATGCTTCAAAAAAAAAAAAAAAAATTTGATTATTTCCTATGAAATTATGGTGGATATGAATATGAGTAATTGTAGTCCTCAAATAGACATAGTTAAACTGGATTGTTATGTAAATTGGAACTTGTGTGTACATTCTTTTTTTTTTCAAAATTTGTAAAGTTTTCCAGGGCATGCAGATTGCTGGATTGATTTCATGAAAAAATTTCTAGTAACAACCATGTCGAAAAATAGGTATACCGTCAACAGTCAACATCGACAATCATCAAACTCCTTACATTATGCCTCAACAACATTTCGCAAGAACCCTGCATAATAATTATCTACCATTTTTTCAAAAAATTTGCTTTTCTATTAGCACTAATATAAGAGACGAAGTCGTGAAGACCAAAACCATTCAAGTGATTAATGGTTGACTGGAAGGGGTGGAAGTGTAAATGTGTTATTTTTTGGTATTGGTCTTGATCGTCGTCAAATTTCTGGAGTTTATCTAAGAAAAGAATTACATATCGTCACAGGGCATATCGTTCAGGTGTTTTAGGATAATTCATAGCAAGGAAAAATCTATTAAGTCTTCCTACCTCTCCAATAACGAATTTCACATCCCCACTGCATCCCGTGGCATTTTCTCGTTCCTCTCGATACGTAATTTTACCACCGCCATTAGTTCAATTCAGAGTTGGTGCAGATCTCCCTGTACATCTGATGTATTCATATAATCGACTAATAAGGACTATACCGCACCTGACAGAAAATTTTGCAGAAGAGACACCACGCAAGACCGACAATCTGTCAAACATCTACACTTCAATGGTACCACTATAATTATTCTTAGCTGAATTTTCCGCGTGGATTTGGGGCAGTAGATCACTTTTGACAACTCTTAAATTTTGGGGCACACCATGACTGAAGTTTAAAATTTTATTATTGGCCGCATAAAGTATGGAAAATTACCAAATTTAATCTGAAGTAATATTTTTATTATAAGTTAATAAAATTAATACAAGTTGATTTTTTGCGACAATAAGCAGTTGCAGCATTGAGTTGTGGAATTGGCTAGATGTTACGCATTAGAGAAAAGTTAGCATCCAGCTAGGGGGCTAGATAGTAACACCCGCAAAACATCCTGTTCAAACCTTTAAACTGACTACTGTAATATGCGACAACACATTCTACTGACAGACGTTAATTTATTTTAAAACATGGCAAATCTTGTTGTCAATCGGTCATTTTAGTTTGATCGATCTGTGGCGACGCATCAACGTCTGTTTGCCACCTTTCTGAACGTGTGACCAATCAGCGTGTAAATCGGGCAATTTTGGGCATATAAATGATTCACTATTAATACCTTGATGAGTGTAGAAAGTTGTAATTAGGTAGGCGTGTTTCTGAATTTTCAGATTATTTTGTAAACAAGAGAATTATTAATTTGGCAGACTTCAAGCTAGCAAGTTCTATAATAAGTTAGAAATATTTATTGTAATATTTTCTTTTGTTGGCACGACATTAATTAATATAAAGAAGAAAAGAATAAAGAAGTTGGAGAGACCTTCCATAAATTACATCGCTTTGTTTGACATCAAGACTTTGCAGATTATGATGATTATGCCTGAACGGTAGTCAGGATTCTATCATTTTCCCTTTTTTAGATAGGTCCTCAAGACAGCTGTAAGATCGAAGAGATTTTACTCCATTGTTTACCCTGCTGGAAGCGCAGCATATAAACACAATCGGATGACGTACATTGAAGAGATTTTGCGCCGTCATTTATCCTGCTAGGATCGCAGAATCATTGAAGAGATTCTTTTTCCCATTGTTTATCCTACTGGGATCGCAGAACATGAGCACAATCTGATGGCACACGCATCGACCTAACATAGCGTAGTTCAATCTCATCAGTACGCCTATTAGATCTGTTGAGAAACACTGCAACCATATTGGCATAGGGACAATTGGTTTCGTTCTTTATGTGTATACTCTTTATTCAATTTATAGGTTGTTCCTTGATGTAAGAAGTACTTATCGCGGTACAGAGTTATCACCTCCTCAAAGAAGATTAACTCTCCTGTACCTAAGAACGTCCGCAAGATATCACTCAGGACATTCTTTTATTACTTGGCCCAATTACTTCAGCATACTACGGTGTTGTCACGTTCACGCCAAACACCGGGTAGCAAGAGTATCCTTGTGTTTAGTTCCAGACCTTAAGGTTCAAACCACGATCAAGCACGTCAGCTACAACATCTGCTACACCATCAGCCTAGCCATTTGGTAGCGACTTTCATCAAGTACAACAAGGAGTTGTAAGTGCTCACGACTGTACCCTTCAGTTCGTGCATTACCCAACTCGACCCAACTCAATATCTAGTGGGGTCCTGCCATCCTCATACAGGGCACTCACTAAAGATCCATCTTATTAGTAGGTTGTCTGTGGTATCCTGTACGAGTCCATTATAAGTATTCTTATACCAACAAATTGTAGGACATAATTTCGCATATTTCAAACCACTTTTCTCCAATCTGCTATATATTCAATAGGATTGCCCGATAAAAACGCAGTGTAAGTTTTCCACTCCAATATTTATCCAGGTTTTTGTGCACTCATCGAACAAATTATTTGAATTTAGAATAAACCTAGTGTAATGACATTTCTCTGACAATTTTCCTGAATAATTAATTGTGAAAAGTTATTTATAAAATGAGTGAGGAAAAATAAAATGTGCTCTAGCTATTTTTCGATTTATTTGCATCTAATTTTTGCTTATATTTGCTTAAGAAGTAATTTATATGTATGTCTCAATCAGCGACAAATTTCAAGTGACAGTTCTCAAGTGACCTCTTCCCACAAGAAAGTTTTAGTGTAAGTTCGGGGTAGCCCCAGGTTTAAAAAAAAACAAGACAGTGTAGCCATCGAGTGTCCTAGGCACAGTATATTCATACAGTAGAACTATCAAAACTATCCCATGAATAAGATGCTTCTATAATGTGACTATACTTTCTCTTTCAATATTTTCAACTGACACACTAGTCAAGTTTTAATACAAAGATTCCTGTTTAATCTAAAGTGAAAGCAACAGAGCTTACAGCATACACAAGCTTGTACTAGAGGAAAATGGGCAAAAATTCAAGCAAAAAGCTAATAAACATTCGTTACACTGTCCATGGCATATCTATGAATGAACACAACTTTAGGGTCAAACAATTCATTTGTAAGTAGATTATCGAGATATGTACTTACATAAAACTAATACTTCTTCCTGTAGATTGTGCAACTAGCTACCGTTCGCCCATTTACTTCCGTATCATACTTAACAGTTACATCTTATGAGAGAAATTTTGAGGTTTCTTTCGTAATTAAAATTCTAAAATTCACTTTTTAGTAGTTTGTTCTAAGCTGTTCTACTGTATGTATATTTCAAACTTCTTTGTTTCTACAGAATACATATTTAACTTAATTCAGACTATTAAGACTTGCGTCAACACTCAATACAAAGCTTTAATGAAGAATTAAATTTCTATTTTGAGGATAGATTTTCCCCATTCCAAGCATAACGGAAACTTTGCTAGGCAATGAAGTGGCATTTTAGGACTGTAACTTTCTCAAACTTTCCCATTTAAGTGGTCAATAAGCTTCCTTCATTTCCTATTGAAAGTTTTTAGCCAGACAAATTCCTCCTTCAGTGTAGCTCTGCAGCTAAGACACGATACGATAGTATCAGTACAGTAGAAGTTACATCTGCAAGTGGAATTTATTATATGAGAATAAATTACGAGATTGAGGTTAACCATTTTATCTAAAGATGAGTTTCTCTGGTATCAGACAAATGTTAGATAAAATGTTATTGACTGGTTGTTCTTGCTGTTTTTTTTTTCTCTTTATGCGACTTTATGGTGCTTATGGTTTTGAGAATTTTTTTTTGTTGCTGTTGAAGTATAACCTGACAAACGATGTCTTGGTGTAAATTAATATTTAATATTACCGTCGCTTTTTCAAAATGGACATGATTCGTATTATATATTCCATTATGAATTAAATATTGTCAGAGAAATAATGCCTAAGACAGGCATAAGATAACGATACCTAGATATTCGGAATACCTCGTTCAAACACCATCTGTAGTCAAATCCTCCTAATATATATCCAAAAAGCTAGTGAGGCACAGAGGAAAGTATCGATCGATACCTAAAAATTGTTAGGTTTATAGCCTGATCATTGGTACCTCTTATTTTACGCAGTGCCATCCAGTTGTTAGTAATAATATAAAAATGTTTCAAATTAAGTAGAAATATATCTGTATTTTTTCCCGAGAAAGCAAAACAGAAGAAGAAGAGGAAGAATCAAACAATTTTGTTTTTCAGTTTGCCGCACATTACAATTATACTTGTTGTCATTTAGCCTGCATTAAAGCTAATATATTTGCCACTTCCGCTTAAAATTTGTCAACTCACAGTCTAAATACAGTTTGTTACACCAATACCCGTTTTATGTCTGTTTAATACTTAGCTATTCGGTTTCCTGTTTTCTTTTTTTTTTCGAGTAGCAGCTGGAAGATAGATCCCAAGCACGGATGCCAAGGCAGCCTATTATGATAAACTGCTAAAAGCACTCACCAAAACCTTGCTGTCCACTTAATGAAGCTTATCAGATGCCGGTGAGGTGAGGTTTTCAGCTCATCCACAGATAGAAGGACAGACCGAAGCGTATTCAGCCTGCTCCTCGCAAAGGCCGGATAAACACACAAAAAGTGTTCGGTTGTCTTAAGCTCATCTTCCAGGAAGGACAGACACTCAGGGCTATCAATAACTCCCACCCTTGTTAGATGAGCATGAAGCGAGTTATGGCCGGTGATGATGCCAACCATAGTGCTGCATTTTTTTCTTCCGAGCCGCAAGAGAAAACCAGACAAATTGCTATTAAAGAAAATGTTTTGTACATCTGCAAGAGCTCACGTTCACATATGCTTATGTTTCGTGTGAACATTCGCTTTGATAATTGACTTAACCACCGAAGCGCCAACGTCTACAGCCGGTTCCGGTCAAAGAAAGGGAGAACAAGAGCCGGGCCTGCTTTCTCCATGTGCCCAGGAGCATATTCACTGACAGTCTGTAGTTTACTAGTAACTTAGATCTTATGCGAGAGCCATCAAGGCTACCTGACTCTCAGAGAGGATAGCAATTCCCTTTCCCTTTATTTTCATATCAAGGACTATCTCCGATGGCATGGTGATGGCAAAGACTACAGCCTGGAAGACAGTGGTGTCCATTCCAAGAGAGTTCTCCAACCCAATGCCAGGTTCAAGAAAGTAAACACCAGCACCAGCTGCCTCATTAGGGACGGAGCAGTCGGTGACAATTTTTCGAGCGAACCAGGGAAAGCTCGATAATGCATTTATTTTCGGTCACGATTGCCTTTCAGGAAAACGCACAGAGAAGCGACGCCCAAAACGAAAATCTGGAGCCATCACATCAAGTGGTATGCGGGCCAGAGGACTTTTCCATTCCAGTCCACACGCAATTGAGGAGTGGGAAGAATAAGTCCAGCCATCCTAGTAATTTGGTATATCCCGATATGAATACACAGGTATGGTACATAATGTCTATTATGAACACAAACCAATTGAAAATCACCATTACATACTTGTCAATACCTCGTAACGCCTCATCCAGAATATTTTCCCAGGTAGAAGAAACTAAACCCCTAAAGACTACTTATGCATGGTTGGTCAAATGTGAATCCCTTACTGCAAAAGCGAGAGCAAACAAAATATACCAAAGAATCTGGAGTTATATGCAGAAGCATTTTTTTGAAAATGCATTTTAGTACATAAGACCCAATCCATTTTGCCTATATACTTCTTGAGTGTTTGAGAAATGCTTTCTCTTTTCTACAGGGTGTTCGGTAATTCTTAGTGGCTCGTGAAATACACTGTAGTAATGGTCAAAGCACGAAAAAAAAATTGGTGGTATGTACAAAAAAAAAATTCGACATACTTACAATTGAAAAAGAGTGAGTAAAATATTAAAAATTCTTCTTCTTCCTTTTTTTTTAGTATCTCTTCATTATGAGTCTCCGCTGTCATAGCTTTTTTTTATATTATTATGCTAAGCTCAGGGGAAACCCTATGATTCAAAGCACAGGATGGCAGGAAGGAGATAGGAGGATAGTGGCGGAGGTGACGATGTATGTCGCCATTAAGCTTTCGCAGATTGTATGCCGGAGGAAAAACAGAAGATGGTAAACTTCTTCCACATTCGCACTCTTCGGGATAAAAACGCATCACTGAATTTTACTGTACGGCCAAAAGTAATTTGAAGGGTAAAAGGATGTGCACGGTTTGCAGCGCGAGTATTTCGTGCAGGAATTACTCTACAAGGGATTGAACTTCAGAGCATTGGCCACGCATGTAGCGATAAAGGAGCAAAAGGCAACCAACATTGAGGTGGTGCTCGAGTGAGTCGATATGACAAGTTATTGTCATATCACCTACCAATGAGCTTGAAGGAGAATGGAGACTAGCTGAAATTTAGTTTGGCGCGCTCCTTAGTACTAGGCGTTTTGCCTTTTCTTTTCTTTTGAATCCAACAAATAAACATCAATAAATGCTTTAAAGTGGAAACTTTTAAATAGTGGTTTGTTTCCTTCCTTAGATTTCTGCCTGTTATAAGCAAACTTAGCCAATTCGTCAATTCATTTAATTATTGCGTGGCGACATCTATTGTTTCATTCTTAAGGTGAATGTTCGAATTGATATTTTGGTATCCGAGTTAATCAACAAAAAAAATCACAATTTTCAGAGGATAATTCTAGAAATAAAAAGATTTAATTTGTAATAATTCCGGTAAGTTGCGTAGAGTGGTCCACAGAGTGTGATGGACTATTTTAACCCTTTCGTTCCCTGAATATAAGTTTCTTCTCCCAAGTCGAAGATTCAAAGGTAAACCAGCTTTTATTAAAATAAATAAAATTGTTTGCTGGGGATAGTAATATGAGGTTTGGTGTAACATGAAGCATGCTTTACACGAAGGACTATTGTATTCCTGACAAATTGACTTAGTTCTCTATTAATGCCTCGCTTCTGTATAATGAGCCCATCTTGTTTTTGGACGTCTTCCACCGGAAGATGAAAATATGGTTTCCAAAAGGTATGTTCTTTTCGGCATAAGATCTACCGTAATTTTAAGGAAAAAAACTTTTTTGTTTCGTTGTCTAAAGTCATTGTAGGTACACAATCAATGCGTTGGGTACAAACACATTGAGGCAAGTATAAAATACCTTTTTCCAATACTTTATAGACTTTCTGTCCTGATTGTAAATTCTTAGAATCAGCTTCAACTCGATCCATTTTCTCTCGATAAAATCCAATTGCTTGCGAACAGTCAATTTTTAAATATTCCCGTAGCAATGTGTGGTTTCCAAAATTGCGTTTATTACAAAATAAAAACGAGAAAAATTTATTAATTTCATAAAACCGATCTTGATTACGATGGACTTGCCATCCTGAAACTGCCATTTCCTAGTTGTATATGTGCTCTTTACAGGAGGAAAACAGAGGTCAATACTTCTGTCGTTATTATTCTTTATATACATATATGATTTCCCTGAAGTTGTACGCCATTTTCTTTATATGTAAGTGATCTACACATTTATCTCTAATTGATAAACTAGATAATATGAAAAATTGCAATTATCAATAAATGGCCAGAATAGGGCCATTACTCTTACACATTATACATTATCCTAACTTTGGCGCGTCTCAACTTTGGCCAATGCTTCTTATTGGATCCAATTATTGGAGCGCGAATAGGTTCAATATATTAAAAAAGTGAAAAATTTTGAGGTTTCTATTAGGTTGTCCGGAAAATAATTGCGGAGGGTCGTGGACGTCTTTCAACTACTGACGACGACAGTTTGAAGGGTTTAATTGTAGTAAAACTATTCGAGAGCTTATGGATGAGATTGACGTAAGCAAAACAACAGTTTCTGATCACTTAAAGCGCCGTTCTGAAATGTTAACGGCCCTTCTATTACGCAACTAAAACGACCCTTTCTTCTTCTCTACGGCAACCGGCGAAGTTCGGCTCGCACGACGTTTATCATGATGTATATATTTATATATGGGGATAGGCTGACCACCCACTAAACAGAAATCATTAAGACGTGAAGACGACGATTAAGATCTGATGCGTGATACAGATAGAGGACTTTGCAAGGATTAAATGGTGATCCCTGCATAAATAACATCCCATTCAACGCATTGACCTATAGAGTAAATGTCCTCGAACTAAATCAAAATCCACTAGTTCGAGCCATCACCTGTTGCTGTAGATTCGTTGATCGGGGATAATGATTCGGCGTATATACTTCGGCTCCTTTTCAAACAATCTACCGCATCATTTGTTACTTTAAAGACAATTTATCAAATATATACAGGGTGTTTCCTCCATGGTGGTCCATAGATGGGAGGTGATAGTACTCACCTAGATGAACAAAACATTTTATGGGAGCGGGACTCCACATCAACCGTTTGGGAGATACAGGGTGATTAAGAAATTATACTAGTCTTTCACAAAACATCCCGTATTTCAAAAAGTACAAGGTGTACGATAGCTATCAAAAGCTCATTGTATGAAATATCTCATGGCCCTTCCGACGACTGCTTAACCAACCCCGTGCACCGCTCCCCTCAGGAATTATTGAGGTCTACACTAAAAATTTTGGATTTTCATGACTTTTCTTTTTTTAACCTCGTCAAGCTCGTTGCGCTCCTATTCGCTATTTGCAGCCGTTAAGGAGTTATTAGCTCTTAGCCTACTCTCACACCTATTCTCAAACATATTCTCAAAGATAATTTGTTCCTTATTGACTGAAAAAACGTCATTTTAAACAAATAACTTCAAATTTTTGTATAACCTGAACAGGTTATGAGTTAATAACTGTTTAACGGCTACAGTTAGCATATTGGGTGTAATAGGTCAAAGAAGCGTCTAGAGTTTTCAAGTTATTTTAATAAGCTTTTTACAAAAAAAATTGAGGTCAAAATAACAAAAATGTTAAGAAAATCCAAATTTTTTACTTTAGACCACAATAACTCCTGAGGGGAAAAGACTACGAAGCTGGTTGGGGAGTCCTTGGAAAGGCCATAAAGATTTGCATACAACCAGATGGTGACCATACAACCATGTACTTTTTAAGATACAGGGTCTTTTGTAAAAACCTAGCATAATTTCTTAATCACCCTGTATCTCCCAAACGGCTCGTGTGGACCACACCCCATCCCTTCCTTTCAATTTTTTTTTCATATAGTTGAGTGCTATAACCTCCCGCTATATGGACTACCATGGGTGCAATACCCGGTATATTATATACATACATTTAAAAAACTCTAGTTTACAATTTGGGTCTCGAAGTATATACACCAAGCTCTTATCGCCGACGACTACGACCAGCCTCTACAATTCTTCCAGAAGCCAAAACTGCACCAAAAAATGTCATGGTGACGGTTTGGTGGCTTGCAGCGGGTCTTATCAACCATAGCTTTCTCAATGCGGTGGAAACAATTAAGGCGGAGAAGTACCTGACAACTAATCAACGAGATGCGCCTAAAACTTCTGCGCATGTGCCCGCCATTGCTCAAGAGAAAAGGACCACTTCTCCTCTACGACAACGCCAGGCCTTTTACATTGCAATGATGACACGACATAAACTGTATGATTTGAGCTATGAAACTCTCCACCACCCGCCATACTCACCGGACCTCTCGCCTACCGATTACCATTTTTTCAAGCATCTCGACAACTTCTTGAGCGAAAAATCCTTCCAAAACCAAAACAATACCAAAAACGCCTTCAACGACTTCATCGCTTTCAGAACTCCGAAATTCTGTGCTACAGGCATAGATAAATTTGTTTCTTGTTGACAAAAGTGTACTGATTCTGATGGTTTTTATTTTGATTAAAGTAGTTATTCTTGAGCTGAGTCAAATGTGCTTAAAGTGAAGTATTTAAAACTGCAATTATATTCCGGACAACCTGATATTAGCACTAATCTCATCATGTCATCTCATGATTGGGGAAAATCCATGAAGGTTTAAGAATGTTGTAGTTGTACTGCGTACTACCTTTGGGATGCGTTAATAAGATACTATTTTACTCCTGTAAGGCTCTCCCTATATTAGACTGCGCACATACACATTCTAGCGTAGATCTTTTTATACAATATTATCCTCACTAGGTGGTTACACACTATCTTCTCGATAAGTTACCCTTTCTTCCATCGAACAGACTTACATTGCTTGTTTTTGAAAAAAAAACTTTTTTTTTATGTTCACTTTTGCCAGTCATTACCCATAATATTTGTTAATTTTTCCTGAAATTTCAATAATTCTCATACCTGCTATAATTTCTTTAGAGCTTACTTTTAATTCGAAAGCTATAATTTAGTCTTCATGAACTATTCAAAACGAAATTTTTATTCTTTTTAATGAGCTCTTTTTGAACTCGAAAGTGCTAAATTTAATCGATAAATAAAGTTCCGTCAATACCATCTCAACTCTAGATCTATTCTAACTCTGAAATAATTTTAGTAGGGTGAATTCAAATCTCCAATTTCTCTACATTCAACTACAAAATTCAGTCAAAATACAGTTTTGAAAGTGCTACTTTATATCTACAGAGGTGTAGTTAATATACAAATCCAAGTAAAGTAGCACATCAACCGTTTTCAACACACAAAAAGAAGTTTGATTGATCTCAGGTTGATTATGTTATTCACGTCACGTAGAGTGCCTTATTCTATGGAGTACTATTCCCCGAAAATCATAGAAGAAGAGAGTAAGAGTCCAAAAGAAGTGAAAATAAATTGGTATCCCAGGGGATAGCATAAATGGCATCCTGTCATTTCATTAACAGAATAGCTTTTTCATAACGCGCGCTCCTGACGGATGTTAGAGAGGGGCCTCTGAAAGTTGTCATGGAAATATGTACATCATCGTCACGTTTCACCAAGCTTTAGGTTGAAATATTTGGATACGTATGTATGTTCGTGTACGTATACGATTTTTTCCTTCAGCGATAACTCAATTACCTGCCATTGTTTGCTTGAAAAGGCCTTAGTTACTTCATTGCCTTGATGCATGCTCTTCACGTGCTGAGGTCCGAAATTTATTTTTATTTGTGAATAGTTTCTAAATTGCCACGGCGATGACTAACTTAGAAAAAACTGTACTTTTATAGAAACTCTTGAATCGAACAAAAAAACAACTTTCCTGATTACGATGTTGGAATTCATTCAATTAGGTTTAAGAGGAGTCAGTACTCGGCAAAATTTTCACTTTAGATACCAGCGAGCCTGTATGAAGTGAGAAAATTCATATAAAATGCTACAAAATTATACAATTTAAGGCGAAAAATAAATATTTCCAGTTCAAATAACTTGAAATTTATCCTAAATTTTGTTTGCCTATAATTAATTGTTAAACATACTATTTTGCTTTGTATTTGAATAACTTTCAATGAAATATTGCAATTTCCTGTCGGTGAAATATCGGGAGAAAAAGCAAGTATTATTAGAATCAAATAATTAAAAATGCTCCACTAAAAATAAAAAAACCCGACGTTATTTGCTAGATCTAGGCTTTGTCTTTTTAAAATAGTCACAATCTAAAGGAATGAGAATACCTACTAACGGGAATTTTATTTAAAAAACTTCAATTTTTTTTTTCTGAGGTAATATCTCCAACCCAATCAATTTATTTTTTATTTTCCCGACACCAGACCTCTTCGTTATCTTTGATTTAGGGTACAAATCTTTATTCTACTACATATAGTTTTCCGGAAATTCGCATTGAAAATTGCATGAAACTTGCAAACCTTGACTCCTCTTAAGTAAATGTCCCAAAATCCCCAAAACTAACGAGTTGTTATTTATTTTTTTCTCTTTGATATAAAATCAGATAAGATCTTCAGATTTTTTTATCAATCTTTTGCATAAGCCTAAAATTTAATTTATTCAAAAAATAATAATAGCTTTATTAAGATAAACAAAACAAAAATCAAATTTGAATCTAAATCTGCACAAAATTTGGGGGTTTGACCCTAAATCCGAACAAAAGCGTACATACATAAAGGAAGGGTTGAAAAGTAATGTTGATATATATATACGCAAGGCGTTTTGCATCTGATAGACAACCCCGACCAAGCATTGAGTGATAGGTCTTGGTGAGTTGTACACAAAAATTATTTGGACGGTGGATTCCCGAGGGGTGCTGAAAATGTTTTCCTCTCATCTTTCATGACAACCTGTCTATTCGGAAATTCAAAACTGCCCCAGCTGGGGATACCTGTAATGTCATCAAATGTAGAACGTCTTATTCCATTCAACCATTGTAGCATCACTTCCTGAGTTACGTTTTGAACTGGAAATTTTGTTTTTTTTTCTTTTAAATTTAACCATAATTTTTCCAAAGAAAAAAATCGCATTATCATGACTTCTCCTAAATTTGCGCTATATTACACTCACGTCTCCAAAATTTACCCTCTTACTTAACAAATTTCAAAAGTTATTTTTATTTTATGTTCGGTATAGCTTACACTATACAAAAAAGGGGGAGCTTAACAAATTTTAGAAATCATACTCCCAAAAGTCGTTCAAAATTTAACTTCCTTAGCATATATGTAGATGTTGTTATGTTTTTTACCAACTTATGGGCGGATATTCCGAAGTCCACAAATCTGTGCATGATGAAATTTTTATTGAATAAATGGTGTATCGCCGCAATATTCGTAAAAAGGCTAAAGAGCGACAATTACTTCCGGATCTGGCTGAGTGCTTCAATCCACACTAAATATTTGGCCGGATTGCCTCTATATCTTTTCAGCCCAAATGTAGTTTGGGTAGCCACACGTGAAAATATTTTAGAAAAATTAAAATCATACATAAATATAACCCTATAGAGTAGTAATTAACAGTAACTTTGTTTAAAAAAATTTATTGAAACAAAAATATTACATAATTCTAATATTCTTCTGACTTAAAAATTAAATAAATAAATAAAAGTAAATGGTGCATTCATAATGTATACGTAAGATGAAAACAGAGGAATTGTACATGGATATAATTAATTAAATTTAACTTGAGAGCTTACGTCTATCACTCATGATAAAAAAATTTTATATATTGTTTAAGTAAAATTCCATAATTAATCACGTCGTAATTCAATAGGTTCCTTTTTTAATTTTTTACATCATTTAAAAAAGAAAAAATCTTTCAACACTTCCGCTGCTAAGGGTCAGTGTTAATAATTATAAGGCAAAAGTCTGCAATGTCGTTATATATTCCCCCATAACATATTTTTGATTTATAAATGAACCCAGAAACGTGAGCTACTTTCAAATCGCTTCTCATTTACAATACTTAATTCTTACAATGTTCTCATTTCAGTTGGTATTACTTTTTTAAATCGACTACATATATAGGAAAGATAGATCTAGTAAGATATCAGAAAAATGTTTGTCTCTTATATATTAGTAATATAAAATACGTAAAGCTATCAAAATAGGATAATCTAAATTTACTCTTTTTCGAATTTGGTGTACAAGTTCCTGATAATATTCTCTAACATTAATTAAATTTTTTTTAAAATAAAACAACTTCGTTTATTGGAGTTGAGTCTACATAGGCATCTTTGAGAAATTTTTTTATTAATATCTTAATTTGCATTTAATACCTCTAGCCATTACATGAATTATAGGTAATTCAAGGCACTTTGATATTAAAAACAAGAACCCGAAAAATGTAAACCGAAAAACTCAATTTATTCCACTTTAAAACAAGATTTGTGCTTCAATGATTAATAAAATCACGGGAAATGGGATAAACTAAGAATTTACTGAGATAATAATATATTTATTTCAGATTTTTAAGAAAAACACAACTTTTATGTTTTACCGACCGAATTTTTCCGCCGAAAAAAATTTTGGAACGATAAAACATACAAATTGTGTTTTCTTAAAAATTAAATTCGAAATTTCGTTTAACGTAAAATTGAATTTTTCGAAAATCACCATTTTTTCCCGTTTTTTTCTTCGTCAAATAACAACCAGTAGCTATCTTACGCTACTATCCGTTATTCAATATCAATATCTGGGTACTGTATGTATGTATATACTGAGTCTGCCCTTAGACGAGATTTAAAATCCGATTTGAAACGTGTTAAGCTTTCGTTCATATCCTTAAGACTAACTTCAGGATATTTTGTTCTATTCATCATCTCTTCTATCAAAACGAACGGATTTGACGACCGTACGCTTTCGGTTTTAGGCGCGCAGGACAGTACGGTATAATAATAAAAACAATCGCGCATGTGCAATTTAATTTTTTGATTTATGACCAAATTGATAGGTAAATTGGACCACTGTGTGACGTCCCAATTTCCTACCAATCACATTTATTTACAGAAATGTATAAAAACTTCATTATGTACTTTCAATAAAAATAAATAAAATAACACAAACTTATCTAAATCATATCCGCAACCAGTATATTCACAATTCTGTAATGACATTCAATAACATTAGGTCAAACAGCTGGTGTCATCACAATCAGAATTGAAATGAACGAAACTAGTGTTGCCAGGGCAACACATCATGGAATAGAGACATAGTTGTTCACGGCATCTAAAAAATCTGTTCCAGAAATTACTCTGAACAGATTATCCATCATCGTGCTTATTTTCTCTGAAATGTTTTAACAAATTCATTTCAGAATATTTAACACGATTTAGTGACCAGTTTTTAGCCCAAGTTCTTTCTTCTTCTTCCTTTGATTCAAACTCAAAACAGCACCTAATAAAATAATGATCTGTTTTTTTTTTTTTAATTAACGGCGGTGCCATCTTTATTAAGATTCAACAGCAACTGATTTGAGGTTTATGGGGATGTTGTCAAGTTGATCAACCATTTTGTCAACTTCAGGTTGAGCAACAGATTGATAAGTGTGTTTGCCGCTTTAAAGATTGCCACAAAGATCTTGGAGATGATCACAGTGAACTAATTATAAAGCAAGTGAGACGCGGACTTCCCTAAAAGGCTCTCCTCGCACTAATCCGACACCAATTAAGGGAATTATACCCAGGAAAAATTCCAAGCGCTTCGACAAAAGCAGATTATAAATATGCTTCCAAAAAAAGTGCTTATCTGGAAGCAATCTTAAGCAATTTCGAAGCAAATATTGAATGTGAACGTGATCATGCAAGTTTCTCATGTTAACGCTTTAACCCCTGTTCACGAGCGCGATACGATACCGTGAGATTTTTTTTTTAGTGGCGTCTTGCTCTTTATATAGGTCTATCTCTATTTGAGACTAGTTTGTATCGCACGATACGTTCACAAGGTTGACAGCGTCCTTAACTTAGTTTGTTTAATTTTGTAGTGGCAAAGAGATATTAGTGTGAAATTTACATATATTTATGTGTTTACATATTATAGTAAATTTCGACATCACTGCGAAGTTTTAGCATCCAATTACAAATGTAAACAAACATAAACGTAGAAAGAGTAAGCATGTTCAGCGACAATCATATTGCTGCAGCCAACCAGAGGTCTGTTGCATGTGATAAATCGCGCTCATGAACAATCCCTTACGATTAATCATTGTGATTCGCAGAGTTTCAGAAGAAATTTAATTTGTGAAGTTGAATATTTATAATATATATAATGTTAAAGTTTAAACTATGTGATTTTCTTTTACTTCACACAATCATAATCGTCGAACTTTAGATTTTCTGTTATTAAAAGTGAAACATTGGTAACTATTTGTGCCGACACTGTAGCAGCTGAAATCAGTCAGAGCTTCCAATTTGCTTCGCACAAAGTGCTTTAAAAGCGATTGAAATGAAGCTAAAAGGAGGTGCTTGTTGATGCGGACATGCAATGTTAAAATTTATATAAACTGAAGCACAATCAAAGTGCATTGTGCTTCCGTTGATGGTGAGGTGTATTATCGTAACAGATAAAAACAACAAGTATTTACAAATGGAAGATAAAAACTGTTACTTACAACTTAAATACCTGTTACAAGAAATACTAGGCTTAAAAACAGCTGTTACGGATAATATGAAATCGTAACTGTTACGTATCATAATCTATTATCCCTCACCAGGGTTTAAAAGCACCAGCAAATTCCCATGTGCTTGCGCTATACTTGCTATGCTATCAGCTTGCTGCTGCTATTTGAAATTTGACTGCTAGGCATGCTGTGCTATTGCAAGTTCACTTTTTGCCAATGATAATAAGACCATAAGACAATTACAATACATCAAAGAATAGAACAAAGTATTTAAAATAGGCATAATGGAATGTATTAACTAGAGCTAAGTACAAAATTATTTACTTGATACACTACATACAATTGAATAATAATATGATAAAATTTGAAGAAGCTCAACAAGCTGTTAACCCATGAAATGATCACAAGTTCAATTTATGAGAATGAAATCATAAAGCTACTTACAGATTTATGAGTAGAGCACCTATTGTCAACAAAGTCAATCATGCCACTACAAAGATTAAATTGTGGAATACAGCGACTAATTGGACCAGTAAGGCAGTAATTTGTTCTGTGAAGGGATTCGTACAGAATGCAGAAGAATCTCATATTCCTAGATTGTATGTAAAAATGAATGTGCTCAAGCAGGGAAGGAGAAACAATTTTATAAGCCAACAGATCTCTTATGAACATATCACTGCGGGTCTTCTGTCTGGTAGACAATTTTTGTAAGTCAATTAATTGGCATCTTGCATTATACCGAGGCACTCCAGTTAAGCTTCCTTAGGGCGAACCTGGTGAACCTCCGCTGAACGCCCTCGACTCTATTGCTATGAACAGCATAGTAAGGATCCCACAAAACAGAACAATACTCAAGGATTAGTCTTACCAAAGAAATGCATAAACTTTTGAGTGTATAAGGGTCCAAAAATTCTGCAGCCCGACGCCTGACGAAGCCAAGACGAGAGTAAGCCTTGCTCACAATGAAATCTATATGCTGGGAGAATGACATTTGAGAATCAAGCAAAACCCCAAGATCAGATGAAAGATTACATTTGGCAATTGGGGATCCATTAATGCATAAATCAAGTAGTACCGGTGAGGACCTTCTAGTGAAGGTAACATGCTTGCACTTTAATAAATTCAAAGATAAATGATTTAGGCAGCACCATCTAGCAAAACTAACAAGGTCGTGTTTAAAGTCAGCTACATCTTGAGTATTAACAATCCTCATGAAAACCTTTAAGTCATCAGCAAAACTAAAATTTGTAAAAACATCGTTAATAAAAATTATAAAAAGAATAGGACCCAAATGACTGTCCTGAGGTACACCAGAGGGTACAAAAATAGAACGAGATGTTATATCTGTTTTGTAATGTAGCTGCAATCGGTAACTACAGCTACATATATTACGGCATTTAGGTGGACAGTGTAGCGGTATGAAAAAAAGATATGTATGCTTATGTTTACTGTTGTATTTATTAAATAACTCTAATGTTTGAAACACTTCAATTTATAAATTCACTACAAAGTAATATTTTCACTAATTTATTATTAATTGTTCGATTGCATATGTAGTTATTATGCGGTATTTTGGCATGTATTTAACTAAATGCAATTTGTAGCTTTTTCTAGTTTTACGCGTTATACACTTATTCACTTTGCGCTTAATTTAACTTACTTACTAATTTGTTTCTTTGCATGTATCATTAAAATGCCGAAAGCTGGCATGTATTTAATTTTTATGCAAGAAACTTATTTACTAAATTAATTGACACAATACTTATCTGTAGAATACAATAACCCAAAAACTTCCTGTCCTCTGCCAACACCCACTGCACACAAAGTTCAAGCATGTAAAAATGTTGTACCTTTAATATGGCACGTTTATTTTTATGTTTCTTTGCTGAAAAAATGAAAAAAAAACTATTTGCTGTTGAGGAACTGTCAAAAACTGAGAAAAAAACTTGGTTAGAATTATACTGCCGTGAATTATACTTGATGATCGCTGTCGAAAAACTGGGAGATCTTAGAAATTGCCCTCTTTTTTTATAGGCTCTAAGCGGCCATTTTGACATATGTTCCACAAGAAAAATGCAAATTAAGCATATTTTTCGACTTGACTTGTATGCTTATGTCAAAATGTGCCAATTTCCTTCAACTAATTTATTTTAAATTATCCATGAATTTTCGTAATTTATTTTGTTAAATATTTTAATTTTTCTGAAATTTATCAAGATGGCGACTTCCTGCCATATTATGACAATTTCCAATGTGGAACGCAAATATTGCTCATTTTTCTTGCATCTCGTTTTCGCATCTTTCTCTTTCCCACTTATTATGGGAATTTAATTTACCTTTTTTCGCGAATATTTGCTTACCTGGTAACTTTCGCAGTTTCTAAGCATTACCAACAGGTAGCGCGTAGCCAACTTCGTTTAATTGACTTTCTCGCGAGTCAATTTGACATTCGCGATCGCGGTGTTTTAGTTCGAAAGTGCCGTGTTGTTTTTGTGTTTTCTCGTCGCAATTAAAGGATTAATTGTCCAGGTAAGTGTAGTTTATTACTTTCTAAGTGTTTAATTTTAATTATATGTCCGTTCCAGCATAAATAATTTGCAGGAAATAAGCAAATTCTGCTAAATTATTTATGTTGGAAAATGATTTGTGAAATGTCAACAATGGTATAAATTGTTGATTTTTTATTAATTATAATGTATGTGCGTGTTGCAAGTTTTTACGCTTTGCATATTTAAGCATATTTGCATGTTTTGCAAATGTTTATTATGCAGAGCATATGAATTTTGCAACGAAATTACATTATTTACATTTGCATGTTTTTGTTGTTGTACTGCCAAGAAATTCGTTTCTTGGCAGTTTTACATGTAATTCGTGGAATTTATTCTTGTTTTGTTTGTTAGTTTTTTATATTGATGCATTTAAAAACTAATTTATGCGTTTTTATTAATTTCAGATCAGTTCCTGACATTGTGGGATGACCTGGAGGGAATTACCTGGTAGATTCAGGGAAGTATTAAATACATTATTTTATGAAATGCTAATGTTTTTTATATTATTTTAACCTGTGATCAACAATATCATTAATAACAACCATTTGCCTCCGGTCCGATAGATAGGAAAAAATCCATTTTAGCAAAGAAGAATGAAAACCAGAGACACTCAGCTTCTCAAGAAGCAGGAGAATGTTTACCCTATCGAAAGCTTTACTGAAATCATTGTAAAGAGTATCAACTTGACCAGAATCCTCCATAACCTTCAGTGAGAAATTAGCAAAGGATACAAGATTAGTCTCACAAGATCTACCCTTAATGAAGCCATGTTGATGGGTCTGAAATATGCTCCTTAACACGGAAAGAAATTTTATTAGTTACAATACTTTCGAATAGCTTGGGAATAATAGAAAGTTTACAGATTGGACGATAGTTAGAAACATCATTTTTAGCGCCAGATTTATGTATAGGACGCAGTAGGGAAAGCTTCCACTGGTCGAGAAAAACACATGACGATAAAGAAGTATTGAAGATATGGTATAATGGTTGAGATAAAGCCTCACGACAGCCAAGGAGGAGGATGTGCCAAGCAGGCTTAGGGCTTCAATAACATCATCAATCGATATATACAATGACACTAAATCAACGGAGGAAGGTATGCTCGCCATGAGGTCACTATCTAATAGTTGACCCGTATTCATACCATAAACAGATTCAAAGTAATCCGCAAAGATATTACAAGTATGAGTAATATTACCTACTATCCTATCATTATAATGGACGCATGAGGGGATTCCATAAGAGTTCCTTTTCCCATTAAGGTAGGACCAGAACTTTTTAGCATTATGCTTAATATCAGATTCTATGGAATTCAGATATTGATTATATAGGAATTTGTTTAAGAATTCCTACTCCTTACGAAGTCTTTTGAATAGAATACCAGCATTAGTATTACCAGTGGCCTTGTATTTCTTATAGGCTACATTGCGAGCATTCTTTAAGTTAGCCAATCTACGATTTCTACACGGATGGCCTGAGCTGCCCCTCCTCGATGCTATGGGCACATGAGCAACAATAATGTTATCAAGAGTTGCAACAAATTTAGAGTACGCAAGCATTAAATCACATTCAGAGAACAAGCTCTGCCAATCAATTAAATTAATCTCATCATTTATGGTAGCATAATTGGCTTTTTTAAAATTGTAAAAGTGTACAGAATCACCTAAATCAAGACTACTAATAGCATTATTGTGTAGAACAAATCTCATGTCAATTTCAAGTGCACAATAATTAAAAGTATCTTTAGAAAAGTTAAAAGAGGCTACATCGACAGTACAAACTAAGTTATCAATAACAAACACTATGTCAAGAAATCTACCTATCGAATTAGCTACATTGTTGATCTGATAAAGACCCAATGACATCAATCCATCAATTAAACAGCGTTCGAAGTCCTTCAATACATTATGAGGAACAAGCATCTTTTCATTATCACTCCACAGCCAGTGAATATTGCCAGCATTAAAGTCTCCGAGTATGAAAACCTGATCATTCTCGTGAACCACAGTCTCCAAAATCGAACCATTATTCGAGATATGCTTCTCATAGATCTCCACATGAGAGTTAGGTGGGATGTACGAGACAAAGAAAAAAACAGCGAGATTTGCAGATGATACACGAACACAGATCTGTTCAATTTCATAGGACGAATGAAGCAATGGAATTTCCCGTGATTGAATTGTTGAATTTATTGCCAGCAAGACACCTTCACCGCGGATAAGTCCAGATTCAGGAGCACGATCTTTACGGTATACCAGATAAGCTGGGTTAAAAATTTCAGACGAATGAAAATATGGGTTAAGCCAAGTTTCAACCATCGCATTTATATCATAAGAATGTTAAGTAGAGCTCAGGTAGATGTCATTGACTTTAGTCCTAAGACCGCTCACATTATGAAAATAGCATCATAAGGAGAAGTTTGTTTTTAAAAAAGCATTATGAGTCACATAGCAGCTATCAGTTACAGCATCATCATATTAATATTGGAGCCGCTCATTAGGTTTTTAGGTGATGTGATTGCTGGGCATTTAAGTTTTTTGGCATATTAACAAATTTCCGCACGATTATCCCACATGGCCAGACATCACCCTTTATGAGGTCAAGATATATGTATTCAGGAACTCCGAGCTTGAAGTTAAGAAATCTCAATGAAGACAAATCCACGTCTTTTTTAGATAAACGCTTGAAGACTAAAATATTGGGGTCAATATTAAATTTGGATGATATAAACTGGATAATCTTATCTTCAGTAGTATTGCTTGGATCGAGACGAGATAAGTGAAGGCACTTGAGCTTATTAACAGCTGAAATATCCTGGCAAGACGAAGAGCCAATTATTTTAAACTGTCGTCCTCTGGTGATACCAACTTAAGCTTTAGCCTGATCGAGATCACTGGTGTGCAACAACAGAAGAAATTCCATCTGTGACTTCAACAATCGAGCCCGTATCAGCATTAAGGACCGTATCATTAACAACCACCCTAGTGGGGTCAACGGAATTTTGAATATCAATAAATGTACTTACAACTTTTGGATTTGTTTTCGGCGTTATAATAGACTGTGGTTGGTGCAATAACTAATCAGCATATGACTCCTTGGTATTTCTTGCTATATTACTGATTACACTCACCATTATATTGCCATGTGTAGATAAGGCTTTTAATTCATTTAAAATTTTTTCAATAACACACTCTTGCTGGGATAAACGATTTTTGCTTTCCGCAATATCACCTAACAATTTGTCAAACCTCTCGAGAACCATTATTTTAAAATCAATGCATTCATCACAAAGATAAAGCATGTTTTTTTTATAAGAACACTCTTAACATCATAATCGGTTAGGTTAGCACATTTCGCACAAAAAGTCTCGCATAGTCTTGCGACACACACCATCACATTTTACAATTAAACCGTTTCTAATTGATTGGTTACATTTAGCACAGCTAGCTGGCATTTCAGCAAATATTTTATTGTACAAAAGTACAGAAACACAAGATTTTGTTTTTTTTTTTTGTTTCCTTTTTCTTTCTTTTTTAATAGTTAGATTATAAGATTTACGCGTACACAATTAAGGGAAACTATTTGTGCGGAAGTAAAAATGAATTAATCACAACATCAAAGCAGAAGAATTGAGAAGAAAAACTGTCAATTCATAATGACGAGCAAAGTACACTATTATATATTGCAAGTACCGTTGTATATTTTTGATAATTAGAATATAAAAATTACGCGAATACAATTAAGGAAAACAAGTTTTTATGAAATTATAAATGATAATGATCACATTTCACTATTTAAAGGCCAGAGCAATAGACAGTAGAAACAATAAAATTGTTAAAAATTGCAGCGAGAACAGATGTGCAATAACGGACGATGATAGAACAAAAATTTATGGAAGAAGAAAAAAAAAAAACTAGTTGATTATAAATTATAATTGATTATAAGTACACTGCACTATTTATACAATAAAATAACTTTGCACAATATACAAGAGAACAATGATATAAATTTTAGGAGCTCAAATCAGGTGCGACTGCACTCAGCGGCGACTCACTTATTTCCCATTGCTGTTGCTACAGAATGCTGTGGAAGGCAGTGATAGGCACTGTCGATTGCTGTAATACAGCGAAAATCGAAATTTGAAAGCACCAGTAAATTCTTATGTACTGATCACTATATATACAACGGGTGCTTGGGACGCTAACAATTTTTATGAGCGTAGACGCGTAGATTAGCAATACGCATTCATTTGTTCTTAGAAATTTACAGAAAATGTTTCGGCAGAATCTTTATAACATTTGGTCTGAGTTATTTTCAGATACAATGCTTTCTCATATGTTGTCGGCCTCCAAAAATACATAAGAATTCTAAAGAAAAAATTTCCAGTAAATTAGTGGGAAAAAATTGAGGCCTTCCCTACATCAGGGCGAAGCATTGTTGATTTTATATATTTCGTTGTATTACAGCAATCGACTCGATAGTAAAGGGTCTTCCAATAAGAGGTGTTATTTTAACTAGCCCGCTATTTAGGTAGATGTCACTTATGGAGCTGTCATTTTTTGACATTTGACAAGTAGAAACTACGCCATTAATAAAAATGGAACGATACACGATTCAACAACGCATTGAAATTATTAAAATTCACTATAAAAATGGTGAAAATGTGGCAGAGACCGTTCGTAAAACTCGAACATTTTTGCGTCGTCGTGAAGCACCTTGTCGGACCGCAATACAGAAATTGGTAGAAAAATTCGAGCTGTCGGGACAAGTTAGTGATGTGAAGAATAAAACCCGTGCACGTCGCTCAGGAACAGCCGAGAATATTGCTGCTGTAGCCGAAAGTGTTGAAGAAAACCCAGGTTTGTCCATTCCTGGTCGTTCTTTGGAATTAGGCATTCCACAAACGTCATTACACCGTATTTTGCATAAAGATTTTGGTCTTAAGGCTTATAAAGTTCAGTTAACACAAGAACTCAAGCCGGCCGATCATCAACAACGTCGAGTCTTTGCTGATTGGGTCCTTGAAATGCATGAAAATGATCCGGAATTCCATCGAAAACTCATCTTGAGTGATGAGGCCCATTTCCACCTCGATGGCTTCGTCAACAAGCAAAATTGTTGCATCTGGGGCTCGGAAAACCCAAGAGTTATTGTTGAAAAGCCTCTCTATCCTCAACGTGTGACTGTTTGGTGCGGTTTATGGTCCCGCGGGGTCATTGGACCTTACTTTTTCGAAAATGAGGCTGGAGCAACAGTTACGGTGAATGGATTGCGCTATCGACAGATGATTAATGATTTTTTATGGCCGGAATTGGATCGAATTGATCTGGACAACGTTTACTTTCAACAAGATGGCGCTACGTGCCATACAAGCAACGAAACCATTGATCTTTTACGGGAAAAGTTACCGGACCGTGTTATCTCTCGAAGAGGTGATCACAATTGGCCACCGAGATCTTGTGACTTAACACCTCGCAACTTCTTCCTTTGGGGCCACGTGAAAGAGAAGGTCAACGCCAACAGCCAGTGTCGATTCAAGACCTCAAAGATGGAATTCGTGAGTCTATCGAGGACATAGGGCAGCCACTTTGCGATTTGGTTATGGAAAATTGCATGAAAAGGATATGGTCCTGTAGGCGTGGTCGTGGTGGTCATTTGGCTGATGTTATTTTCCATTATTAACGGCATACCTTCCTCTTTATAATGAAATAAAGATCCGATCCTTTATCTCTAAAAATGGTCTTTTTGTTTGAATATCAAAATAACACCTCTTATTGAAAAACCCTTCACTATCCCTACTTTTCACAGCATGTTGTAGCAACAGCAATGGCAAAATGAACTTGCAATAGCACAGCATGCCTACCAGTGAAATTTCAAATAGCAAGTTTAAGCATGAATTTTTGTGCTGTGCTCGCTGTCTGCCCTTTTTTTTAGACCCTGATTTGAACACGTCTTCTTTTATAATATTGAACAAAATATTATTTGGGATTTTAAAATATTTTTATAATGGCGAGTGTAAATAAAAAAAAGTGTTGTTTGGGACCATTTTACAGACATTGGTGGTTATTATGCAGTTTGTAACATATGTAAGACAAAACTAAATTATAAATCTTCAGTGACGAATTTAAAAAAAACATGTGGACAAAAAAATCCTACGGATAGTGAGGAAGCCTCGAGGCGTTGTTAAAATTTCCAACACGGGTTTTTAAATGATGCAACACAAAACCAAGCCAGCAGCAAGCCTCAAAGCGCGCTTTGCTCATTGTTGGATATTTTTCTCTCCCAGGCCTACTTCATTTCTCTAAGGCAAGCATTGATGCGAGCTGCGAGGAAGCCTGAGAGAGGCCAGGCCTGAGGCTTGCTTGGATGTATTTCTGCGTTTAGAGATGATGAAGTAACCTCCAGCCGACCAACTGACCTCGCAGGCGAGCTATTATCACCAGAACATCCACAGCTGGTACTAGCACCAGGAGCACAGCATCCGGCGCAGTGTGCCCTTCAGCAGGCAGCTCAGCACTGGCAGCAGGCAGCCGGGACAGCCACACATTCTTGTGCCAAGACGCAATAATTAAAAGAGCTACTTAACAGTGCCTTGGTAAACTTGGGTATGGTGCCACTCACACCGTACGAGTGGACAACTTGTGACGAAATGTGTCTGGTACTTCAGCCTTGTGACGAGTTAACGCGTGAACTGAGTGGCCAGAAGTATATTACGGGTAGTCTTGTCATTCCAATCACCATAGGGTTGACAAAAGCAATACAAAATATCTCTACCGCCCTAATGCCAATGGTCGATAGCTTGCGGTAGGACCTCATAGGCAATCTCAAGACAAGGTTTACGAACTTAGACTGCAGCAAAACATTTTATAACTGCATGTTTCTAGACCCCAGGTTTAAATTTTATTTTGAGGATCAGCGCGTGGAGGAAGAAACTATAAAATGAATTATTTCATTCGTCGCCGCTTACGATTTCGCACAACGATTGTAGGAACCGCCAGAGACATCTGTACCAGAGGCAACTTCGCAGCCAGAGACAACACTATCCACTACAAAATCTATTTGGGAAGATTATGACACCAAGATGCAAGGCATCCCACCATAGAGAACAGCCTATTCACGAGCCATAGTGGAGGTCCATCGATACGTCGAGGATAAAATGATACCCAGGACGGAATGTCCCATGACTTGGTGGAGACCCCAAAAATTCCTTTATCCGACCTTGTACAAAATCGCGGTAACGAAAATGAATGCAATGGCGTCCTCTGTACCATGCGAGAGAGTTTTTTCAACAGCAAAGTATATTGTGAATGAAAGACGAACACGGCTAGGCATTAAAAAATTGCAACAATTAATAGTTTTGCAACAAAATTTGTAAGCCTACATATGTAAAAATCCCATGTAAAACTTTTGTCCGCGATGGTCTCATGTAAACAGAAACAAACAAAATGGTAATATGAGCGTGTGTAAAGCCATGACCACGGTCAATAATAATAAACAAAAATCAAATCGAAAAATAATTGAAAACAAACAAAGTTTGCTCGACCTCAAAAAGAATTTGCAACGCAAGCAATTTCCGCTATGCAAGCATAATTCTTCATGGAGAAAATATACACACCTGAGGTCATTGCTTTACAATATCAATACATTATGATTCATTCAGAAATTGTGTGATCAGAAATGCTGACACTACAATTTCTGATTTTTAATTTTAAGTATTGCAATTCTGCAATAATCCCCCCTTTAGAATTGTAAAGAAATGTTGATTCCTTTGTAATCATTTTTATATAAATAAGCTGCCACTGTTCAATAAAAATTAGACTTAAACTGACTATCGAAAGGTGTCTTTTTATTTCTCAAAATTCAACATCGGCATACTCTGCCATCATGCTATTACAGCGGCATACTCTGCCTTAGCAAAATTCAAGATCGGCATACTCTGCCATCCCTCCATAATAGCGGCATACTCTGCCATACATTATAAAGCGGCATATTCTGCCTAAAATATTATAAAGCGGCATACTCTGCCACACAAATTACATTGGCATATTCTGCCTTAAATAATATAACAAGAGAGGCATATTCTGCCATCAAAAGAAAGTTCGGCAGTCTTCTGCCTTTTCTTGATACAAGTCATGACATGTACAAAACATGGATAGATGCTTGCGTAAAAACAATAATATTATTACATGGCGACCCTGCCAGGACATATATTACACGTGATTGTGATTGTTATTATAATTATGTTAGTTTGCTACAATGTTGAATTACTGTACTACATTTCACTAGACTGTACTATGTTTTAAGTGCCAATATCTGTACTTTTATTGTTTATTTTGCTACAATATTAATCTACCATGTAACTCTCTATGAAGTGACCAGCGCTATGCGTGCCTTTGGGACGGGTACTCAAATAAATTGATGTTTATTGTTTATTACTTAATTAACTGTGATACTGATCAAAGGAAAGAAAGATAGTTAAAGATTTTATTTTAATGGCAGCATTTCAGCTAAGGTATAAAATTTTAGGGTACACACAGAAAAAAGTCCTCACTTAAGTTTAAAAATGAACACCGTTGAATTTCGAATATTTGAACGTTCCGAGAAAGCAAAATGAAGGTCTTTCATTCAAAATGATAAAACATTGAATTAAAGCCTTCCATTTTAATAGTTAAAATTTTAACTTTATTTCGAACATGGTTTCATACGTAGAATTTTGAAATGAAGTTGCCATTTTTTAATCAAGTATTCCGATATTAAATTCAAATAAATCTAATATTTGCACGTATTAAATGAGATAATTTTTATATGAGAAACTTTGATCCAAAAATGCAACTTTACTTAAAACATTCTACGAATGCAACCATTTTTGAAATAAAATTAAAATTTTAAATATTAAAATGGGATACTTTGCTTCAATTTTGTCTTATTTTAAACGCAAAATGTTTACTTTGAATTAGTGTGCAAATGCGTTTAGTGATTCAGTCTCAGTTTGTATATAAAGAAACATAAGTCGGCAGATTAAATTTTACACATTTATACCTTTATATGCAATGTGGTGCAGTATATTAAAGTGTGAATTAGTGGACGTGTTATAATATTAAAAAAAAAACTAATTTTACTGACCAATTTACTGGTTATAACGTAAATTTAGTTATTCGATAATAACGGCTCCAAAGGGGATAATGTCAAATGGTTGGAAATAAATTTCTTTTAAAAATGTCATAATTGATTGAAGTTAGTGGTAATTTGCTGAACGTGTTAACAAGAACGCCAAAGTTATTTAATTAAAATTATTTCAATTATTATTTAAAAGTCATGAATGTATTCTATCATATTTGCTTTATACATATATATATTTTATCTACTAATCTAATAAAATAATTTTTGTTGCTCCATTAGAAATAAATAACAATAAAGCTCGAATAATTTCATTTAAGGAAGTACTTAGTTGCTTAATACTCATTTTTGTGTTTTTGAAATGGAAGCAGGAAATCAGAAAAACCCACGAGTGCACACCATTTTCGATGAAAATGGTATGCTTACACGTGGGGAAATACCTTGTAATCAAGGTAATGTAGAAAGAAATGTGGCTGTCGAATATAATTCGTTAGACAACAATACTGCATGTACTAATACCCCCAGTACTAGTATTAATGCTTCATGTAATAACGTAATTATTTACACATTGCCTACCACCCGTGATATTAAACTTGAGAACCTGCTTAAAACATGGAATCTTTGTCCTGTTTTGCCTGAATTGTACGATTATTATTGCAAATATAAAATAATCATTAAAAATATGAAATATACCTGCATTTTCAGAAAGTGGGATAACTTTTAGAAGCCTTCAATATTTCCCAAAAGACGATATTAGAGACTTTATTAAAAATGTTGGATTTCATTCTGAATTTCGAGAAAATTATTCGTATGCAGAAAAAATCGTGAGAGCTAATTGACTCGATAAATTTAATATTTCATACCATTTAAATAACACATGTTATTATAGTTTAAATATTCTGTTTATGTATTTTTTCATATATTCTCTCGTCTACTAGTTTGGCATTGATTGTAAAACTCTATCAATCAATTCAAAAGTCGAACAATGGATTCAAAATAATGTATGTGTAAAGTCCTCTCAAACAAGTAAAACCACTAAATCTGAATGTTCAATATGCTTGAGTCTCACTGCAATGTTGAAAGAAAATACAAAAGAACTTGCTTTACAGAGCTTCTATAAAAAAACAAAAAACAAATTTTTATTAGAAAACTACAGAAAGACCTTGTACCTTTAACAATTGAACACGTAACTTCTTACAATATCCAATTATCGCCGAAAGACTTTCCCCCGATTGTAAACCAAATAATCGAGATATTTCCTATTGCAAAGCAAGTAATATCTAATATTTATGTACATTTAATATATATTCATATTATTATTAGTATTTTTTTAAGGAGTATTATTATACACCCAGCAAAAAGGAAAGGCAATCCTATAGGTGGCCTGTATTTCAAATATGTTAACTTAAAAACTAAAAGTTAAGGAAAATAAATCCACGACCATCTCCTGAAAGAATATCAGAAGTCACTTCTGTCCACCATTCGACTGTTCAAGAAATTGACGAAACAATATATGATAGCTTAAAGAAATCACTAACTTCAAACTTTTCCGATTGGAAAAAATTAACATTTGATTGGGAGAAAACTATTGTATTAAGACGAAATGAAATTCTGAAGGAAAATCTTACAAACTGTCTTACATTTTAGAGCGATTGGCCTTTATACAAGCATTCCAAAACACACGAATTGGTACGACAAAGTATTAATTATTTTAAATTTTAAGTAAAATTCATAAAATCCAGATTGAAATTTATTTCAAATATTTGTAATTTATAAAAAAATGTGATGAATTCAAAAGGCAAATTAGTACTTACTTCGAAAGTAATGTAAAAGTGCAAGGAGATAAGAAATTTAAGTTAGTACATAAAATATTCATTACTTGAATATATTAATAAAATTACTATATTTTCAGACTCTATCGATGCATTTTTAACGGCATTACTGAATTTTATTATATTACCTGTTGCGCGGTTTACGGATGAAACGGAAAATAAGATACGGAAGATATCTATTAAAGACGCAGAAGACAGTTTTATACTGCACCTGATAAATATAAACGATTATAAAAGAAGAATAAATGAACTAAAGGAAAAATTTTACAATGCAGGTCTCACGGTACATCCTATGATTATAGTGTCTTTTTTAATAGAACTCTGTATAAGTTTGACTTATTTTTGGTTTGCGTTGATATTTGTTTTAAGATTTTCCAATGCCTTTCTTTACACTATCCTAAAACTTGTTTCGCTGTATGGTAATTTATTCAAAAATATATTTATGATATTCATTACCCAAAGTATGATAAATCCATAACTTCAGTTACTTCTCTAATTGATTTCTTACAAAATGGTAAAATTTAATTATGTATCCACGCTTTAAGCGCTCAATTGTTTCTCAAACAGTGAATGGAAATATTTACATTTAATGCCATCTAATGTAACAATTGAATGCAAGCAACTCAAATGTAATCAGTTACTTTCAAATTTTAAAGCTTCCAAATCACATTTGGTTTTGACAGTCATTTATAATCCTACGAAGTGGGATCAGCTGAAAATAATATTTACAAAAGCTATAGAAAGCTTCACTAGTCCTCCTTTGCATATTTATCAAATACATAATGGCAAAACATATTTAAGAAATAAATATTTACGATTAGGATATTTTTTTTTCGAATGGAGTTTTTATATTTTCAAAATATGCTTTAGTCAATTAGATTTTCCGATTGAATATATGCAAATGTACACATATTTATAAGAATCAGAAATCAGTCAAATATGCGGAAATGTTTTTTTTTATTCGGAAATAGGAAAAATCAAAAGCTTAAATATAATACATATCCTGTGATACCTACCATATTTACTCTATTCAGATTTATGTAGGTATATTAGTTTTTATATAAGTAAATAATAAATCTTTATTATTTTCTTATTATTAAAAGCAGTGAATATATTCCTATTTTCTTAAAATACAATCAAATGCCGCAGAGTAACGAAATATTTAAATATTATTTTTAAATTAATCGCACTATAAATTATTCTTTATATAAATAATGTACCTATTATTTTTTTAATTTTTATGCAATTGAATGCATTTGTGTAGGTACTATATGTCATACAAAGATACATAAATATTATGAAACGTGTCTGAATACTTTTTGTTAAAAAAATATATACCTATATACGAGAAATGTTTTTCATTATATTTTTAACAGTTCTAGCAGTTTCCATATAAAAGTAAAAGTACTACAACATACTTAATAGAAAAATGTCACATTACATTCAATATTGCCAAATTATTAAAACGAATACATAAAAATATCAATTTAAAAATGCACATGTTGAAATGTTTAAGTTAATTTTGAAGCCAATATTCAAGGTGAACATTTTTTAAATTAATAGACACATAATTAAAACAATAAAACAATCAAAATCAAATTGAATATACCGTTATTGTTAACAATATTGATACAGTTTTAGATAAATTTTAAAAACGATAATATTGGAATAAAGTAATACGTCTTCGAAGCCAAATCATATTGTTTTTCTTTGCTTCAAAGTTATTTTACTTTGATTCTAAACGATTTTTCTCTGAGTGTAGGTAAACCCTAACCTATCCAATACGGTAAGATGGTATGAAAAAATGAAAATAACAGGCTTTTACTTTATAACAGGTTTTGGGAACTGTTAATTTTACATAATAAGAACATTTGTAACAGGTATTCAATTTTACCTGCTACAACCCATCCCTATTTTAAAGCCCCTTTTCCAGCTGGATAGTTACCATAAGGATGAAGGAGACTGTATAATTTCCATCCATAAAAAAATTAACAAGTGTATGCAGGAATTACACACCAATATACATACGAATATGTTTTATAATATACAATAGAAAATAGAAAATTGTTTTTGACTTACCTTTGTGATATCTTTTCAGGTGCAAAACAGCAGATTGAGTCCTCCATGCAAGATTCACTTCACAAGAAAAAAAATACTCGCGCACTTCACAAGAAAAAGATAACAAATTTAGGCTCATATAAGACAAAAAACACTTTCCACAGATTTTCACTAATTCCTACATGTTATTTCGCAAGATTTTTTATGGAAGATTCACTTCATAATAAGAAAAAAATACTCGCTCACTTCACAAGAAAAGAAAAACCAATTTAGGCTCATATTAAACATAAAACACTTTCCACAGATTATCACTAATTCCTACATGTTATATCGCAAGATTTCCTATGGAAATGTAACTAATAATTTTGGTTACATCCCATAAGCCATCGTAGAAAGATGGACGACCTTCACAAAATTTGTCTTATTACCTTTTTAACTGTGGTGGAATTTTCTATTTTATTCAAATATCATAGAAAAAGAATTGCTATTGTCACAAAAACAAAAAAAAACACTAATTCCTTCGCAGCAGAGAGCTTTTTCTTAAGATATTTGCCGTTAATATGATCATTACATCTGATATTTTTAAATAAGGTAAACAAATAAATCTGAACTTTACCGGAAGCCCAGAGCATTTTTTTAAAAATCTGAATTCACTAAAGGAATTGATAAAAAAAAAACACTTTGATTTTTTAAAATAGCCCACTCTCGCTCAAATTAGAAAATTTCACTTTATGATTATAAAAACTGGCTAACTTTCATTAAAATTACACACATAGAGGCTACGCGACCTCGTTATGTTCCCGTATGCAATTTACAACGCATTCTCGTTTTATTTATCGGCACATTCTGTTTCTAATGCAAAAAAATCATTGCAGATAATGTAAACAAAAATGTGCAACCACGTCACTCGAAACACGAAATTTTTAATTCATCAATGAATTTCAAAATGCAAAGAATTTCTTTTTGAGATCATTGCATAAATTGAAAAAGGGTAACTCGCGCAATACCGTTTCACTTCAAACAAGTTTATGAATGATGCACTTCTCCTCTGGCCGGCCAGATTGCAGCAAATACAATACAAATACATTTAACACCGCTTCTTAATTATTACTTGAAATTTTCCTTTTTTAAATCCTTGAAAATTTATAAGAAATTCGCGTTTAGACTGAAACCACGAACCACGAAAAGAAATGCGTCATGCTAGTGAGCGACGCAATGGTAAGGTCACTTTTTAACGGTTAACATACTGAAATTCTCTTTAATCACATTCTCATCGTTCAAGGGCACAAGAAGAACGAAGAAGAAAGTACAAAAATTCGTAATAAAGAAAAATCTATTACGGTGGCAACAAATTCTATTTCATTTTCTTGTTCTCTTTTACATCATCTTTGTTCTGTATTCACTTTAGTCTGTTTCAGCAGAGAATGGAGGGGAAGTCTATAGTCTATCACTTTCTGACTCGTTTCTGAAGCGATAAAATTAAATTTATTTCGTCATTTAAAAGATTTTTTTGTATTTGTTTAAAACATAAAATTCAAATTGAAGAAATTATCGCATTTTGATTAATTTTGTGATTATTGTAATATTGAATCTTTTGTAAATTACGAAATAAATTTAATTTTATCGCTTCAGAAACGCGAAAGAAAGGAATAGATTTCCACTCCATTCTCTTCGGAAACAGACTATAGCGAATGCAGAACAAACTTGACATGAAGCAAAAAAGAACTAAAAATTGAATAAGATTTGTTGCCAACGTATCTAATAGAGTTTTTTTATTACGAATTTTTGTACTTTCTTCTTCGTTTTTCTTGTGCCCTTGAACGATGAGAATGTGATTAAAGAGAATTTCAGTATTTTAAACGTTCAAAAGTGACCTTACCATTGCGTCGCTCACTACATGATGACGTTTCTATCACGAATTAAGACATTTGAGAAAGGTAAAAGCCGTGAAGAATCTAGTTAATAATATAAAATAACCTAGTGCTCTATGTCTGGTTAGTTTCAGTAAAGAAGTGCGTGCAATTGTGCAAAATCTTAAAAGTCATCGGAAACATTTTCTTGTCCGGCAACCAACTACCCTACGTGAGAGTGAACCACTACGTCCGCATGTACTTTACATTTTCAGATAAATTAGTGAGTTATTTAGTCTTAGGTAACGGGATAGTAAAGAATTTTTCTTTTAATAATTTTGTTTTCAGGAAAACTTTGTTCTGTCATTAAACCTCTGTAAATCTGCATTTGGGGTACGTAGAAGAGCCAAGGAAGCGTAGAACGGCGGCAAACCATATATTTGTTCACTTCCACATTTGCTTCTAAATATAAAAACCAAGTATTCGGTGAAAACATCAGTGAAAATTTTTAAGGTTTGTTGTCGAACCCCAAGGAACCCGTATTCCCGGTTGGAACTGCTACATACATAAAGTTGAATAACGGATGAAGACGAGTTATGGCGTGCTTGTTTATATGTATACATATACTATACCTAGTATACTAGTTTTTAGCCTTTAATACCAATAGTAACAGTTTAGATATCTATATATTTTCTTAAAGTTGTCTTCCCGCTAATACTGAAAAAAAAACAAGTAGACTGGATTGGTTAGCAGTCATTATACTTTTTTTTTGTGTGCAGCGTAATAACTCTATTACAGCAGGAATTGATTCAATGGGTGAAGCTTCAATCAATGGGAGGACAATACAAGGAAGTGAATCCTGCTACGACTTATTAGTTCTTTTGTCATTTGGCATCCATATATAAATATCACTAGTATTTTTTTGGTTTTTATAATTAAATTAATCGTTTCTCCAACCGCCGAGCTTGTAATTACAATTTCTGATATACATACATACATCTGTAGTACAACTTCGTCTTAAAATCATTCATCACGATTTTCTTTTCTTTGTCTAAAATTTAATTATTATTATTATATATTATTATCTACAAACATACATTTTAAATCACGATATAACTATACATAAGTAATTTGAGTTCTTCGCGTAGTACTAGGTTCCTTTTTTTTTATCAATTATTGAATTACCGAAGTTTGAAAATTTTTTGTCTGAGTAATCCCAACGAATCAGAAGATAGGTAAGGAAAGCAGTTCATTCTTTGGGTTAATGCGTGGCCTAGTTGGTTCCTAGTCTTTATAACTATAGCCTAAGTGGTCTAGTTTTAAGTATTTCCTTGAATTTTCGCAATGAATATATTAAAAACAATTTAAGTATGCTGGTTTAAATTTCTTTAGCGAAAATACTTGTAGACAAGGAGGATGGTGGCTATCCTTTGGGACCATGTAAGACCCGGGGGCTACAATCTACAGAAGGAGGGACGAGATGTCCAGTTTTAGCTCAAGTTAATCGGGTGAGGAGCAGATGGTTAGAGTGTAGTGATTTGTTTTTTTTTAATTCCTTTTGCTTTTTCTGTCCTACTTTGTTTTTTTCTGAATGCTTTTCGTATTCCCCAGGTACTTACACTGCCTAAGCTCTCAGTTATTAGGTTTCTACACATTTTCGGCTGAGACTGCGTATACATTACATGGCCACATACACATAAAGGCTGAGACGTCGTTACATCCATTTAATTTTTTTTTTCATAGTATTTAATAAAATTAAACGAGACCTCTAAGCTGGATTCCTTTTATATGTACGTCGATGACAGCTATATGTATATAAATATGTACAAAGGTCACCAGGCTCAAACGTAGATGCTATATTTTGCCTGAATGAAAATTTGGCCTTAGTTTTCTCTTGAGCAGTGATGAATGGATTATACTTGAATCTTCAAGACTTTAGTGCGTGAAAGTAGTTGTAGTTTTATTTTTAATACTTTGGCAATACCCATCTTCACTATCCATATTCGTAAATATGGTCGAAAGTGATAAAGAAATACATAATGAGAGAATTTCTAATATTTTTGATATGATAAGATATCTACAACCAAAGAAATTTTAAACTCTACAAAGCTCGCATTTGCAGAAATAGAAGTAATTCATAATTTGGCTACCTGGTCTTGAAATGGATCTACAATTGACATTTTTCTGAGCTTAAATTTTTATTTCCCTTAAATATTAAACTATCACTGCTCTGAAAACGCATTAATTTTCATTTCATTTGCGATAAAGTTTTAAAAGATCTAAGCATCGTCATTTATTTTCCCCTCTTCATCATATGATTGAGAAATTCTAATGACCTTGTGGACCCCATATTCCGTGCATTATAACTTTCCTTTTAAAACTTTTCATCATTAACGTACACATTGTGAGCACCTGTACGTGCGTATTTTCTTAAAAGATCATAAATCCGCTAGTCCATGACGATTTTGATTTATTTTGCTACTTAAGAGATTCTCTGACAAAAAACAAGGCATGGACATGCCAATAGGAATTGAGATGAAGTTATAAAGCCTAGTCACGTAACTCTGCGTAATTACAGGAAACGTGGCAATTACTTTATTTGCGATTTTATTTTTTAAGATGAATTTAAGGGAGGGTGGACTCGTTTTTTTGTATTTTGCTTTCTCTTTAAGGAATACTGTAAGACGGAAAAGTTCACGGAACTGCAACTATACTTTAAACAGTCAAATTAAATGTTGGGTCTTGTATATTTGTATGATATTTTTCTATAGAATCATTATTGAAAGGCAAAGGTTAGGGATAAGCTCGGATTTCTTAGCTGTTTCACAGCGGTTAAAGTTTTTGAAAAACTTTTTAATTTGCTTCACACATAATTTTTAGACCATTAAATTTTCTTAGGCAGGGTTTAAACAATCATGGAATAATGTTGAACTAAATCGACTTTTACCATACGTAAATTACGTATATATGTTTGATACAGGATTGCAATTACATTGGGCATATGCAAACGAATAGTGTTGATAATATTATGCAAGAAGTATGCGCAAACGATACTATTTTATTAATCTGTGATTTCTAATACTCTGAGCAAATTCGAATACAGCGAAAATTATGCCTTTTAATATGTAAAAATAAACCATGAAAAATTGGCATTGATATTCCTCTATTAATCAAAGCTTTTTGCATAATTTAGTTATACTTTTTGCAATTTTTTCAATTCTTTATTATAAATCGTAATTTGGATTTACATATTTGCATTGTCCTGCTATAAATTTTATGTCAATTCATCGCAACCTCTAGTGCCATCCTATTATAAGATTGAAACTCTATTTCCATTTATGTTCATTCGATAGAGCAGTTTTGGTGTCCTAAATTTCTATTTTATATGAAATCCAATTTCACATTTTCCATCATACATTTTTTTTCTAGTGGTTGATTCCGCTAGGAATTCCACCAATATTACAACAGTCAGCCCAGCACTTTTTCTATTTTATCAAATTTACGATGCGCATTTTGACAGAACTGTGTTTCATACCCACAAAAGATATTATCCATTTTTCCTCGCAAATTCAGCACTATTTCCGGCTGACACCTGAGAAAAAAAAATTCTTTTTGCCAACAATCGAATAATGGGGTATGTGTGGTGGCATACCTACTTCTGTGAAACGTAACATATGATATATAGCGCACACATGAGTACATAGAAGTTCACCCACCAGCAGTCAATATGTGCAAATTTTTAATAAATTGTGATGTACATATATCTGTTCAATGCATAAAAAGGATTTTCATATGAAAATGTGTTTTTTTTTGTGATAAATAATTAATTATTTTTCAATATAACGGGATAGGTGGAAAAGATTAGACGGGGCGAGTAAACCATATATATCCGATTTTGACATTTTCTTTTAGTAACAAATTGATAACGTTACACAAATGTTAATTTCAATTCAATTCAATTCAATTTAATTTATTAAGCTGGACTGGTACACAAGATTTAACAATCTTTTGTAAGTACTCTAAATTATAGTTACAGTGAAAACAATGTTCAAATAGTTACTTATACTAAGCGTGAATATCAAATATTAATGAAAATAAAATCACATTGCGAAAACTAAATTCTAGTAGAATTATAATGTGAAGATATTGCTACCACAAATATACTCAAGCAAGAAATAAATACTTATGTTATGTTAAAGTCATTAATCCATAAAGCAAGAAAATAGCTAATTAACTAATTAATTAGCAGCACTCTTGAAACCATTTAGATCTGAATTGAATATAGCAACCTCTTAAATTCACCGACAGTAATCGCTCTCTGCACAATAGCAGGTAATGTGTTCCAAAGCCGTGGGATCTGAATGAAGAAAGAGCTTTCCTGAACCAAGCAGTTATGACGTGGAATCCGAAGATCACAACGACGCCTAGATTGGAGAAACTGAAGCTCATCCATTAAGTAATCAGGGCGTTTAGTACGAATAACCTTGAAGAGGAATAGAATTGCTTGTCGTCGTAGGTAAATGTTCAGTGGACAGCCCGGTATTCTGGGTATAAAATTAGAGACATGGTCAAATCTACGTAAGTTGAAAATAAAGCGGATACAATCATTATAGGCAACATTTATTCTACGAGAGCAGTAGCTATCCAATTTAGGGAAAATTAAGTTCCCGTAAGAGAAGTAAGGCAGGATGAGGGTTTTTACTAATCTACATTTAATGTTCGTGCTTAATAATTTTGCAGAGAGCCAGAGTCGTCGCAAACCTCAATACACCTTACCCAGCACTACGCGTACATGATCACAACATTTCATTCTCCCATTAAGAACAACACCGAGATTCGTAACTTGGCTTACCCTAGTCAGTATTTTACCCACAAAAATGATGTGCGGAATGTCAGTTTCCAAAGTATTATTGGAAAAAACTATATATTTAAACTTATTAGGATTTACCATCAAAAGATTACGCTGGGACCAATCATAGATTCGTACTAAGTCATCATTAATCCTTACAATGGAGTCTTCAATAAGACTGAGAGGTCTACTATTATATATTTGGAGGTCATCAGCATATAAATGGGCACTAACCTCTTGAACAATGTCTGGTAAGTCATTGATGAATAAGGAAAACAGCAATGGGCCTAAGATTGATCCTTGGGGAACGCCACAGAAAAGCGGCTGTAAATTAGAGTAACGATCGTTGACTTGCACTTGTTGATATCTATCACATAAAAAACTCTGTATCAATTGGGCAGCACTAGAAGAAAACCGGAAAAATGTCTGAAGTTTGTTGAGGAGCATCGAGTGATTTACACAGTCAAAAGCCTTAGTAAAGTCGAGTAAAACCAGTATTCCAATCTCACCGTTGTCTAGGCCTCTTCTTAAATCAGTGGTAACCTTTAGGACAGCCGATTCACAGCTATATCCTGGTCTGAAACCTGATTGCCAACGTGAAAGCATTCTGTTGTTCTCAACAAACAATTGGATCTGAGTGTACATCACCTTTTCCAAAGCCTTTGCGAGGAAACACAAAATGCTGATGGGTCTATAATCAGAAAGGTTTACAGCAGATTTTTTCTTAGGGACAGGTAGCACAGTAGCAATTTTCCATCTAGAAGGAAAGGTAGATGATGTTAAGCAGGTGTTAAAAATAAATAATATATAGCGACTAATGTAAGGCAGCAGTAATTTCAGGAATTTTGGTGATATATTATCAGGACCAGTGGCACTAGATTTAATAGAGTCTATAGATTTATAACATTCTGCGTAATCAATACACCAAAAAGAGAAAGAATTAGTATTCTCAGGGTTATTTAAGCAAGGTGTGTTCCCGGGTAATGCTGATTGATTTACATTATGCGACACGAAAAATCTATTCAAGTCGTTAGGGTCGAGTGAAGTTTCTTCTTTGGTGCCCCCATATACTCCAGCTTGTTTCAGATTCTTCCATAGAATCTTGTTAATGCACTGCTTGAAAACGTTGCTGACTGTGTTTTCTTATCAATTACCTACGGATACATAGAGAACAAACTTGTCAAAACTGTAAACCCTCAACAATGAGACTGTGCATACTTCCATGCAAAATAGCCAATTTTTCCAGGATCTCGCCCACTGTGGTTTGCCTGTTTTACTAGACGAATCAATTCATTATTACATTTAATTGTAATTCGTTATTAAAGTTGACCATCTTCCCTGCCAGTAATAATCTCGGATATTCACCCTCCCATTTTCCTGTTATATTTGTATGTATACAAAACCTTAATATACACACCTTGTAAAAAGTTTTTATTTTACTTTTCCTAAAATTCTTAATAATGCTGAAAAGTAGAACTAATGTACTATATATACACACAAACAGACATATTTCTTCCTTAAAAATTATTATAAGCTGACTTATGGCAAAAAGATTTAACGAAATTGTGTCAGCAGGAAAAAACAAAAGCTTACAATGGTACTTGCAATGTGCATAATAAGCTTTCTGTTTTAAAAAGTGTTTATCTTTTCTATTTTCAACGTTCTGTTACGATGTGGGAGTGCTTCCGAATTAAACGGAAAGATCTCCAGCCCTCAGAAATCTATATTGAATTTTTGCACTTGAAAATTTAATTATACACAAATTCAGTTTTGAATAATTAAGAAAAACAACAGCTGTTAGTTAGACTGCCCTTCAAATTTATTTATTACACAATCTTAGATTTTAACTTTTCACTTCGAATTATCGCCAAAAGCTCCACTGCTCTACCTTTCTACTTGACCACTTATAATCACTTCTTTTACATTCTTGTGTATTCTCGATATGCCGGAGGTAACGTCCCTAAATCAATTATTAAGTCATATAGTCATAAATACTTACCCATGATTGCTGAATAATAGTTAAAGTCATTGGCGCATCATAGATACGTAGAAATGTGCAAAAGACCTGGGTGCTGATTAAGCTTTTTGGGTATTTCATAAATTTTTGAAGGCGTCAACGAATAATGCGAGAGCAATTATTGATTGAGAAATTAATTAAGTCGCCAGCTTCTGAAATGTTTGAATAATGGCCTCGAATTAGAGCAAAGAAATTTATTGAAATTATAGGGAATGTTTGAGGTCTTTACCCTGAAAGCTAGGATTAGAATAATGCATCTTTATGAAAGGGGATCGAATGTGAGCAACGAAAATTTAGTGACTCGTTACAAAAGACGTTCATGTCTTTCGTTCGCTTATCATCGGGTCGCGGTATTGAGTTACAATTTAAAGACCGTCGAACGGACTTGTTTTCGGCATGAATAAACATATCCAAAAGAATTGATTTTTTTCTTCCCAGGAAAAAGTGCACAGTAAGCACTTGAGGCCAGCAAAAAGGATTCTTGGGGGCGAGGTAATGAAAGTTAAGTTGGTTTTTCAGGGAGTTGGTTTCTTGTCACAACAATTTCGAGCTAGCAAAAGGAAATAAAAAAATTGTGGTTACACGCTAAATGATCAGTAAAAAGATTTCGATCTGAAAAGAATATATTAACGTCCAATAATCAATCGACAATTTTAGGAACTAAAGTGCTGATTACATAGCGTCCGTTCCATTACATTCCATTTCGGCCCTTTACGACTCAACTATGAAGTGATCACAACGCCCCGGGCCGTCACGTTATTTGACTGTTATCTTCACTTTGTTTTTAAAGAAGTTTGTGAAATAGTATCAGCTAAATGGAGAATTTATTTGCTTTATTTCAATTTCTACATTGAATATAAAATGTTTTGGGGTGTCAGGAGGAGAAGGCGGTGAGTAAAATCACTAAAAATGGAAAGGGATATTTCTGGGTATTTCGTAACAACATACCAAAGGATGAAAAAAACAAAAGTCACAATTAACAAAAGTCTCAATTCGGGCCACAAAGATTTCGAATACAGACTGACGTTATCGTGTTACAAAATTTTATCCCAATGTGTGAGAACTAATTTTTATCATCGAGATTTAAAATGGGCAATAAATAGCACCGTCAGAAATATCATACTAGATATATTACCCATTTTGTCCATTTTATATATGTATATACTGATTTTTAAATTATAAATTAAGTAGCACTACAGTCTGCAATTGTAAACAAACAAACTCCGAATTTTGGAGGTTATGTCTTCCGTCGAAATTCAAATTTGCTCATCTTCTCCGTCCCGTTCCGATCCGTTTCTTACAATGTGAGCAATTACATACCATTGGGTAAGTTCAAATTTGACAGCTTTACGTGACGGAATGGAACGGGCGCTATGTAATCAGCTCTTAATACAATTCGTTTGTTAATTTTGGAAAAGAAAAAGGAAAGAATAAAATTGTGTTTACAGTGTATGAGAACTAAGAAAGCGAAGGAAAAAAGTGGTTTTCTGAATAAAAGTGTATTTTAACCTTGAATGGGATTATCAATTCATCACGGAAAGCATCTCAATCTCAAGGTGAGTGTAAAATAAGGTTGACGAATACAACATTTCGAGCAATGCGCACAATTTTGCGATCGCATAAAGTGAATCTTATACTTTACTCAATTGGCAATGAATTTTAGTGATATAACACTTTTTTACCTACAAAAAAACGACACAGATTTTTTACAAACTGATATCAAACAAATTGTTCCTGCCATATCGAAAACGTGTTAATACAAACTTGAAAATTAAGTGTTTAACCAGTGTTGCCAATTCAGCTAAATTGTATGTGTATACTTACTCACAGCAGACCTAGAAGCATTTACTCGAGTATTCTACGGTTATTATGATTAGATTATCTTCGAAGTTCCAGAGTGTATGCCGCTTAAGGCTGGCATGATAAATTTAATATCATCGGTAATCAAAAAATTCAAGTCACTCTGTATTTCTTTCAAATTTATGGTAGCCGAAATCGCCAACTGAAAATTGTATACACAATCAGTTTTTTTTCGAAAATTTTAATAAGTTCGTAAGCTCGGCAAAAATTTGAGTCCTTTTATGCTCAATATCGTAGAAAAAATTTCCTTTTGATTTTTGCTTACTGACTTTTGTTGTGACAAATTGACTTATATTATAAGCAGACGGAAAAAATCAATGATCATTCATTCGTAATTGGTTTTTTTCAAAAATCAAGTAACCCAAGATTTTGGGAATTAAAACGAAAGTTCTGTCAATTTTTATATGTAATTGACAGCAAATTTTTAATAATTAAAATTACAATTCAAAGGTAAAACGATTTTTGAAAAATTCAATAAGAACGAATGATCATTGATTTTGCCCATCTGCCTAGGGCAGAAAACTTGGTGTAAGTCGTCTCTACGTAATAAAGAAAAATTAGTGCCGGGGATGAGCTCATGTAGAAAATGGTGGGTAGGTAAATGATTAAATTACGAAAATCACAAAGTGTCCCGTTTCGTCGTTTAGATTCCTTGGACACGTCCCTTCTTCTAGAATATTGAGCAAGACACATATTCTTTCCGTAGTCACCAACTTTGTGTCATTTACCGTTATTAAAGTATTAAAAAAAAACACGATTTTTTTTTATAAATTTGCATTTGCTAACTGACGCTACTAGATGGCGTTTTTGCCATAACCTTTATAGTCAGAATCATGATATTTTATAGATTTGTTATGTATTGGTTGTTTTTCAATAGGTCGGGAGCATTTATTGGAAGTTTTTTTTTTTTGATTTTTTTCACATTTAATGGTGCTCTAATATGATTTTATTACTATGCCTCTTTGTTACCAATTTGAGGTTGAAAAATTTCACAATATTAATTTCTTTGAATTATGTTCTTCTTGCCACTGGTGACCAATTTAAACGCCCCCTAGAAATGTTTAACGCTGCGAATTCAACAGAGCATTCAGGATTCTTTTAGCAACTTGCAACATGATGTAATATCTAATACATATCAGAGACCATTGAGCAATTTTTTTTCCGGTCATTTCGATAAATGGGCATTTTGTACAATTTTTTTTTTTTTTATAGAAATTTTGATTTTAGCCATGAAACGTTAGGTTTTATGTTGAATGAAGCATATACAGCAACTACAACGAAAATGCATCACAGGGACACTGAGGGAGTACACCCAAATTTTAGATAAAACACGATGTACCAATTAAGGGAATTTCATCCACAATTCATCCGCAATTAATTCCGATATATAATTCTGTTCCTTGATTTATGAGTGGCGCCTCTGGGGATCAGAGAGAAATGAGAATTTAAATTTGAAAACTCAATCAATTTCAATTAGATGAACGTTTGCTACATATTATATTATACAGTTTCAATAATTATTATACAGTATATGCAATTGCGTATTGAGATAAATGGTAAATATAGATTATAATTTCAATGATTTGATTCAGATTTTTTTTTAATAAACATTGAACTAATTTTTATTAAAATATTAATTAAAAGTTTTATATTACGTGAATTGAATAATTATATTTTCCAAACTAAGTTTATTACTGAAATGACTATGAATTGAATTTAGTTAAAGAGCAGAATGCACTTCATTTTTTCTTTAACTCCTTTTTATTTGCTCTTCTCATGTCACATGTAGATACATCATTTTTGAAATAGTAATGGACATGGAATGGATGAAAAGCTAAATGTTGATTTCTACAATTTTATTGATAACACAAAATTTTGATGAAAATCTTAGATTACCATCGAACAGTATGGTCACGGTATATTCATAGAGTAGAACAGCTCTGTCAAAACTGTCAAATGAGCAGGATGCTTCTATAATGTGGTTATATTTTCTCTTTCACCAGTTTTCAACTAACATACAAGCAGTGTTAGGAGGTAATTGTGGTGAAAATTCCCTCCAAAATGGGAATTTTTGGGCACTTTTCCCACAGATTATGATGCAATTTCCCACTTTTTTTCCCTCGTACAAAAAGTCATACGAAATACACTAGAAGGAATAACTAAAGTAATTTTTCAAAACAAATTCATTTTTATTGATAACATTTACAAATAAAATACGTATACCTACCTAACAATTAAGCAAAAAGGTCTGTCTTGAGAAATCCTTCTAAGTTCAAACTCTGTAGAAGTATGGAAGAAAAAGAGTACTCTAAAAAATTCCTGGAGCGCTTCCCTGGAAGTTTGCAGCGTTTCTCTTCTCTATCCCACTTCATCGAATTTTTACTAGGCATGGCTGCAGAGGCAAGTGTTTTCACTGCTGTTCTAACAAGAAGTCCAGGACGTATGCTAAATGATGGGTGAAGAAGATTTTGGAGATGTCTTTTGAAATCTTTAATGATCTTTGGAATAATCATCGCAGTGCTTCTTCAAGACTGCTTACCAAGAAAACTAGTAAGCCGTTTCCAACTGCAAGCATGCAAATGAGACAAGGAACTGAGATGGAGTAAAAACACCGGTGCATGCTTCCGAAAAAGTGCTTCAGTACACTACTTAAAAATTAGAAATGAGTTACTTCGCACAATAGTAGAAATTTAATTAAAATCAGCTCTTGTTGCACTTTGGTGGAACTCATCAAATAATCTTCAATAGAGTTTTTCAGTAATAGCTATAGAAACTCTTGAGTTACTTACTTGCTCTAATTTGAATATTCTTCAGAAGAGTTTCCAATAAGGTACGCTTGTCGCTTACTCTCATTCAAGTTCTGAAAGCTTTTATTTCAGAAGTGCTTCATATTTGAAATTCATGGTTTTGAGCGTACCGTTTCAATAAATAAATATGTAGCTATAAATTTTTTAAATTTTTATATTTTAGTAATATGCCATGCTCAAATAATGTTATCTTAATTATGCAGAAAAATTCATTTTTTTTTGTCAAATGTAAAATAATATTTTTGCACTTTGGATGTATAATTTTACCCACGTTTTTGTTCGAGGAGATGCGATTATTTCCTTTCCCCTTTTTCAATTATTTGAGCGAAAAGTCCCACAAAATAGGAGAATTCCATCAATCTCCCAACACTGCACATATGTAAGTCACATTTTAATTCAAAGATTTCCATGTAAATCGAAAGTGGAAGAAAGAGAACACATGGCATACATAAACTTGTACTAAAGGAAGACAGATAAAATTCGTTAAACAATTTTCCTTTAATATTTAAGAATGACCCTACTGTATAGCTGCAGCAAGTTTACCTCCTCGAGGTCATCCTGCACGGTTAATTTGTTGTAAAAAATGCTTCACTTAAGCTAAATATTTTATTCGAAATGGAAATAACGTATGTTTGAAATCTAAAAGCATAAACTTAAAATATTCGCTTGAAATATACTCTGCGTTTTTTAATATGTTCAAAATCTAAAGAATTTATGGCTGTATAATCATGAGGATAATGAACTGAACTGAAAAGGAAGGTGAAAGCTGCAAATCTATTCTCTTTGCGATTTCCCAAGAGTACGTACTTTTTAAGATATCAACTTGAATGTATTGTCGAACGGAAACATAAAGTGATTTGTTAATTTCAATATATTGACATTGACATGTTATCTTTAGATGATTGCACCAAATCATCTGCAGCTCGTACTGAAGTTTCTTTACTAGTAGTAGAAAGCGCGGACTTGTTGGTGATTGTATGGATCGAATACTTTTGATGAAAAAACTATGTGTAGTGACCAAGTAATTTTATATTGCAATGTTAGTTACGGCGCTGCAGATAACCAAAATTATCAAATGTTTCCATTCCAGGTCGTCTTCAAAAACATCAACATTGAGTGCCGCTAAATAAAAAAAACTGCTTTATAAAAAAGTCAAAAATTTGTTTTTTGCTTGAAAGAAAATGTTCCAAATTAATTGAATCCTAAAAAAAGTAAAATGTGATGAAAAAATCGAGGGAAATATCTAAAGAATAGCTTGAATTGCTTGAACGATTTGTTTATTGCCATGAAGCATACTTTGATGTACATATATAAGTATTGCAGGATAGCATATCCAGGTAGCTTACACTCACCCAAAAGTTCTTATCCACAAATTTAAAAAAAAATTAAATCTAATTGAGATACAACAGAGCGAGCAAGGAATGTTTTACCCGTACCTGGAGGCCCACACAGCGGACAACCTTTGGGAGGCGTAAAATCAACACGAAGGAATAATTCAGTATTTCAGTGGTAGTTCTCTGATCTGTGCTCATAATCCACCAATTGTTAATACGAATAACTTTACCACTTCATGAGATATGTTAAATACTAGCGGATCTACTTCTCTTGGAGATAACGCATGGATGGATTGATTGAGATGAATTTGGAACCCGTGTAATGAGAAGGCCACCCCTAGCTTCTCATACGTTTTACACTCTTCTGTGTTAACATCATCCTTAGAGGTGTCGAAAAAAAAATAAATAAAAAATAAACTACGGAATTTAGCTCCATATGGCACAATATATTCAATGTGAGCAACCTATCTTCTTATACTATATGGAAAAAAACCTACGGCCGTCCTGCTTCCATTAGACTACTAGCTAAGCTTCAAATTTTGTAGGTTAGTATGCGCGGATTATGATTTCTTAAATTGTAGTTTGGTTTTATTTATTTAGTGGTTAGTTATTTTTTTTTGGAATTTTAAAATTTGTACCGGATTGTTGGAATTGTTCTGGATCATTCACGATCTTGTCCATTAGGATGGTGAAGACATTGTTCCACGTTTTCTCTTTCCAATCCTGGAGGTTGAATTTGCTTCTTCGACTGACAATAATTACATTGATGCTCGTCCAGCCATGACATCCCCAAAAAAAGAAATAGGAAGACACCAAAAACGAGACACGCGAAGAAGCGAAGGAGTCAACTTGTCTCCCTTATTCTCGGCTGAAATTGGTCGGGCTTACATAATTCCGGCAGTATGGACTTCAATCGTTTCGCATCGACATTTGTACGGTTCTCTTCGTATTTTTTTTAGTACTTTATTTGTTAATCAATTTTAGTACATTTATTTTAAAACCAGCTGTACTTATCTTCGTAGAGTTTTATTATTTAGTTATTAATATCGTTAAGTTTTATTTTGGTTATATAAAAATGATTAATTGCATTGTTGTTTTGTTATATGTAGATTGCGCATACTTCGTTATATTATGTTCCACTAACAGGCAGAGCAGACACTTTACACCCGGACGAGCTCCATTGAACGTAGGGTACAAAACAAGGCCCATTGCTCATCCTCCAGAAGGAATCTATAATGAGAAACTAAAGACCGAAATACCGGAATATTTTCTGGAAAATAAAAAATAGCTTAAACAACCATATGATGTTTTCATAAAATAAACTGGATCACCGGGTCGTATAATCCCATACACTCCATATCTAAAAGGAATCTATAATGTTTTCCTGAAAGAGCCGGACAGTAACAAAGAAAATGAGTCACTGTTTCGCATTCATATCCCCATCCCCTCGGCCTGACGGATCGTCAACAAGTCCCATCCTGTGTATGTGATCCCTGAGAAAAGAGTGTCCAGTGAGAACTGACATTATAAAGTACTCAGGGTTGGCTTATTTAGTAGGTACCAGTAGCTTTTTTCCTTATAATTGGGTTATGTCTGCCTCACAGTTCTTTTTAGCTCTATCTGAAAGATCACCTATGTTGGCAGTCGGCTCAAACCGAAACACTAGAGGCAAGGCAAGACAAGCACGTTCCCCCGCCTTTTCGTTTCCGCTAATATCGCTTTGACCTGGCACCCAAAGAACTCGTACTCTGTTGTTCCGAAATAGGAAGCTCAGGATGGTTTTACACTTCAATATTAGCTTGTAGGTTGTCAAGAGTTTTGTCGTATCGTTGATAGCTGCTTAACTCTCCGAACAGATTGCAATCTCCTTGTTCTCAGTGTCCGAGTTAAGGAGATACTTTTCCGCTTAAAGGATGGTCTTGACTTCTGCCAGGAAAATAATACATAATCGATAGAGTAGTTAGTAGTTAGTAGCTAGATTTAAGTTGACTTATCTATAATAATAAATCATAAATTTAATTGATGACAATAATCAACAACCAAATTTCATTTTGTCTTTCAATAGCCATAGAGTAGTTTTCGGTTAACTGTTTTTTCTCTGACTTTTATCGCATACTTTGCAGAGCCTTCGTATCATTTTCGGATTTATCATATTGTTTAATCTGTTTCTTTAAGTCATCTCTCTAGAAATAAAATTTTGGTAGAATTGCCAAACTATCACAAACACTATTACAGCCATTTTGCATATAAAGCTGTCCATATCTTTATGAACGAACACACTTTATGGTAAAAAAAACTATATACTCTGTGGAAAAATACATTTATAAGTACTTTTGACGAGATCTATTCTTACATAACACTAATAGATTCTTCCATAATTTATGCAACTAGCTACTATTCGCCCAGTTACCTCCGTAACACATTTAATAGTTCTCTCTTATGGGAGATTATTTTTTGTTTGTAATTTACATTCTAAAATACACTTTTAAGTATTCTAAGCTGTCCTACTGTATGAATGTACAGTGGTATAGATCTATAGTCCCAGCTTATGTAAGGTTTTCATAAGCAAATATAAATGAATAGTTAAAACCCATTTAAACTCTAAGGGGATATCACTGAAGTGTATTGAATTATGTTTTTCGTTATTCTCTTGTATTTCAGATAAGGATTGTCTGCAGCAGAGGCGTTAGAATATTTATACGCCTTAGAGTCAGATGATGAAGATGAAGGAGAGCAATTGAGAAATGAAACGGATTTACTGTGGATTGATGAAAATGGTAGACGATGGGATCCAGCTTTCTTTGAAGCCAATTACAACAATTGTGTTGGATTAGATCTATACCAACAGTTCGAAAAGTTTTTTGATACTGATGTCATAAAGTTGATATGCGATGAAACTAAGAAATATGCAGTACTCGGAAATTCACAGCTAAATCCAAAATTAACGGAAAATGAAGTCAAGTTATTTCTTGCGATACTTATTATAACTGGCTACACATCTCGTCCAACAAAACAGGACTGTTGGTTGGAAGATCCAGACATGTATTGTAAAATGATTGCAGAAGCAATGAGACGTGGTCGATTTGAGACGATTATGCATTCCGTTACTTCAGTAATATCGCCCAGCAAGATTCCGTAGACAAAATTTGGAAAATTTGACCACTGACAGACAGGATCGATTTTTAAGACATTTTAAACCAGATCGGGATTTATCTTATGACGAGGCTTGGTTTAGTTACAAAATGTGGAATCTGAATACACTATTAGGTTTCCTCATAAACTTTGAGACGTACCAAGGTAACAATTCGAGAATCAACAATGAATATCCAGTGAAGTATGGTAAAAATGCAGCAACACTGTTTTCTATTTTGGATAATTTTACTGACGATATTAAACCCCTGACTCTCACTTCGATAATCTATTTACGTCAATTCGCGTTTTACTTGGATTGAAGTAACGTGGTTATTTCGGTACAGACACACTGTGGGAAATATGATACCAAAATCGGGCGCATTATATGACAAAAAAAAATATGGGAACAACATATTGCGTTTACATGCAGAGCAAAAAATTCAAGGAGCCGATATTTATATAACAAAATAGCTGGATAATTCTGCTGTTACTATTTGCATTGGATGACTCCAATATCAAAGGTCAAAAGGTATTCTAAAAGGCACAAAAGACATATAGATGTTCTACGTCTATAATCAGTTGCTAAATATAATGCCGGAATGGGTGGAACTGACTGAATGGACCAAAATCTAAACACCTACAGAGTCGCAACCAGAGGAAAGAAATGGTGGTTTTCAATTTTTACGTGGCTTCTAGATGTTACGGTTCAGAATGCGTGCTTATTGCACAGAAAAGGTGGTTCTGGGTTATCCCAATTACAGTTCCAGAGGGCCATAGCTCAATATTATTGTCAGACGCTCGGTACTCCTAAACCGCCCGGAGGATATCGATATCCAAAGAAAGAAACTGAATACGCTAATCCTCGATATGATAACGTTGGTCACATAATCAATATGATTCCTGAAAAAAAGCGAAGACGCTGTCAAGGTAAATATTGTAAATCCAGCGTAACAACAATATGTAAAAAGTGCGAAGTTGACCGTTGTGTTTCGTGTTTCGAAACATACCACCTAATTGCCGTACTCGATTGAAACTTGGTTTCTAATACCTTACCTTGTAAATTGAATTACTTTTCTCAAATTTAAAAATAAATATTCTACTACATATCTTTAAAAAAATACTTATTCTAAAAACATTTCCTGTCTAATGTTACATATATGCAACGGGTTGCCTTACCCACTTCTGGGAGAAAACCCAATTTTTTTTTTTGAACTTTTATAAGCTCGTCGTTAATGGGTTAAGCATGATTAAAATATTCGGTGCGAATGAAGCCTTAACATTTCATATGATTTTGTCCTTAAACCCTGTTACCTAGTCTTACCAGTTTGGCTTGTTCTCTCCAGGACTTTCAAGCAAACCATTACAAATAACTACGGCAACTAGATAACAATTACTTATGTTTATGAACTAATAGGATCAAGAAATCCTCATTAAATAAACAGAAAGCGCGATATACATAAACAGGTAGGCAAAGAAAGTATCGCTTAACTTATCAAAAAAATACGCTAACTTCATGCAAGTAAGTAAGAACACTAGTTAAATCTGTCACAAAATGTAAAAAGGACAGGAAGAAATCAGATTAACTCTTGTAACTTCCAAGGAGTTATTTTTATATCCCACCTCCACCCACATTCGTATATAAGTTTTATCGTCTTTGTAGAGTCTCGATTCCGATTAATATTTCATGACATATTTATTCACCAAATTTCAGGGAAATCCCCTATTAATTTAGTATGGCATTTTTCGATTAATTCTCCGCACAAAGCCTAAAGGACATTATATTTTTGAAACTGTTCACATCGCAGCCCACAAATCTTTCAGTTCGTTATAAATAATGAAAATGTTGTAACATACATATGCCTATGGGAACCAAAACTCGTCGACGAAAGAGTTATCTCCTCTGAAATGTTCACTTTTAATTGTGAAAATCTCTCAAACTTCTGTATAATGGCAAAAATCCAGCACAAGATATTAAAAACCCGAAGGGAAAAAAAGGTTAGGACTCGAAGCGCCAGTAAATGGTGAACAAGTGTTATGGTCTGCAGTGTCTGCATTTAATTGCACAAGTCGAACACTAAAGTGCAGTTTTAATTTTGAATTTTCTCTGTTAATGACTGCACTTTATTTTGAGATCCTTGAATATACATATATAATGAGCGGTATGCATTTAACGAGCAAGATTATTCTCAAAGTGATTTCTCTTCTTACCATAACTTTTCGGTTATTCCTAGAATTCGTTCGTTGGTTAGACTCTTTCCGTACTTCTATTAGATACATTATGGAGTAATTATTACTCTGTTCCACAATCGGAAGTTACCTTATACACAGCATGCTCAAATTAATTAAAAATTGTACCCATATCTAAAAGCATTCATATCAAAAATGCATCTGAAAACCACGGTTAATCCGAGTAGTTTTAATCACTTCTTTCAACCGTTATAAAAACCGCAGTCAACTCGGATAATCTTAAAATTATAATGATTTGTATTCTGGACATTAAGTAAACCTTTTAATTATTTTTAATATTTACTGTGGTCTAGGCAAATATGGTTCCGAAGGTGCTATCGGATGAACAAAACGCTGGTCCTTTAACAAACGGGCGTGATCTTTTGGAGTGTTGCGAAATTGACCTAAATTTTCTGGATAATGTTATAACGGGAGATGTAGCATGGGTTTTTACGACCCACAATCAATCAAAAAGATAAAGTCCAGAGTGGCAAAGTTGACGAAATCCCGAGTGAAGGCGATGGTCATCGTCTTTTTTGATTCCAAATGCACTGTTCACTCGGAGTTTGTGCCACAGGGACAAACTGTCAACAGCTAATTTTACTTATCCTTTAAAGTCGTTGAAAGGCTCCCAAATCGGGTGCTTTGCATCAAGAAGGAGATTAGTGGAAATTGGCGAATCAATTACGACAACGCGCCGTTTCATACCGCCTTCATTGTTAGCGAGTTTCTGGCCAGGCACGGTGTGACAACGCTTCCCCAGCCACCATACAGTCCCGATCTGGCAACAGCGGACTTATTTTTGTTTTCTCCAATGAATAAAGAGAAGCTTAAACTGTCATCGTTATGGCACGGTAGATGCCGTTAGAGCAGCCACGATGAGGTGTCTGAAGGAGGTTCCCCCAACGTATTCCAGGAAGACTACTAGAGCTGGCAGAATTTCTGGAAAACGTATATTGACGCCCAAGGGTGCTATTTCGAAGAAAACTAAACATCTGCACTTTTATTTTTAATAAATTGTTCGTTATGAATTTATTAAACTTATTTTCCGGACATATCCTGTATATTGCCGCTATCTGATCCATTCTAATGTAAGGCTCTGTGGTGTGGATTTCACCAATCATCGTAAGATAGTGGAGAAGATTCAGAGACCGCGCCTATTTAATGCTAGCGGAGCACTCAATTTAGGGCCCTTTAAGTTATCCTTAACTTATACCCTATGCATATTTATATCAATAAGGAGGAATCAATCGCAGCGTTAAGACTACATTTCAACCAAAGCTGGATTCAACCCGGGGCAACAGTTTCACATGAATTGATGCTTGAATAACAGCGATCAACTCCTCGAGACCTTGATGAAATGTTACTTGAGAGCGGAAATCCTATCCAGGGAAGTTTGGGAATTGTACCAATGACGGAACCAATAATCAACACAGGCGGCTCTAAATTGGAAAAAAACCTCGGAGAACGCATTTTCTGCGGGTATTTTCATGTGGCAATGGCCATAAACCTTGAAAACGCGTCACAATTTTCCAAGCAAAAATCAAGGCCATAATTCAAGCGAGAAAATATTTCCTCAACTCAGATACTGACAACGAGGATATTGAGATCTGCTCGGATAGCAAAAACAGCTGTGATATATTATAATCTCCAAACAAGTACTGAAGTGTAAAAACACCATGAATTACATTTCTTGGTGTAATGAGTTAATTTTCCTATGGCTACCAGTTCACAGCGGAAATTGAAAGGGCGGGTGGGCTTGTTTATCTTGGAACAAACTCGGAGGTTGCTCCCGTCACAATCGAAATTGCACCAAAGCACCTCACTCCCAATATTTCGGATGGGCTGGCTGTCAACACAATCGGTTTGGTTAGATAACCCCTCGGATAGAAACACAAAATAAACCGTGGGGAGGCCCAGGATTAACGAAAAATCGACTAGGATTTTACAAGCCAATGCTGAGGACGCGCCTCTCACTTTTTAATGGACACTACTTTTTCAAGTGTCACCTACATAGGATGGGAATTATTGAGAACCCTGTATGCAGATGATGTGGAGAGGAATCCGACAAGCAGACTCACTTTCTCTGTCACAGTGATGTCTAGTAGACGATACAGGCTCCTTAGCCCACACCTCGAAGATGGACTGCAGAAAGCGGGTGGGACGGTTTGCGGACCAATCCTAATTTTTTTACGAGCGTCTGGCTGGGATTTATGCGAAATAGCGCATAAATTTAGAAGATGACAATGAGCCTTGTTGTGGCCTAAGTTCTAAGTAGTCTTAGGATTGTCAATTTCTTTTCAATTCATCCATGCAACCATTTACTGCCTTGCTAGAAGCCTCAAACCCTACAGCGCTTTTATTAGCAGCCAGATGATAAAAATCTGGGTGCATGGGAGGTTGTCTATTTTTGCTACGAAATCAGCAAAGAAAATGAGTTCCATACCACTTTTTAAATCGTATCAGAACAGATTTTATGGGACTGGGCGACAATGTGGTTTACAAAATATTCCATAAGGTTTGAATAAAACTTTGGGACATTAGATCATGACAGACGAACTCAAAAGCAGTAAGAAATCCGTTAGGAGATATGTGGAATATTTGGTATTTTGCTAGATTGCTATCTATGCGGTACCTAACCTCGTCTAGTGACCTTGGCCATACATAGGTAAAAATTTTGAAGAGCTATTTTTCTAAAACTACTGTAATAAAAAGCTGTTCATTTATGATTTTCAAAATTAATAAAACAAATGAATACCTAGGATCAGTCATTTCCCAGTAGTGAAATCTAATATGCCGCAGTGAAGTTCGTGTATCTTTATCCACCCTGTACATGCGAGCTTACATCAACGCTGATTTCGGGATCCCAGTTTGTTTTTATGTTATTTCTCTGACATCAATTGCTAAATACAAGACAAATGCTACTAGAACCTCCTAATCATTTTACTTCGGAGCTGTCGCTTACTAGAGCGACGATCTTGTAGTATAAAACTTGAAACATCAACTTCAAATCTCAATAAACTAAAGAAGAAGAGGCGGAAGCGAACAATTTAGAAGTAAAAAATTTCGAAATAGATATAGTATAAGGGAGCGAATGTGATTTACCGGAAAATTTGGTGGCTTTAGTGGGATATGGCTACGTTTTAACAGAAAAATAGGACAAAATTTCAAATTTGTGGCGTTTTTAATTATCAAAATATTATTTAAAGAGGAAATTCCCTAATGTTTTCTAAATAAAATTTGCATCCTTGCAAAAAATTATTATTTACGGAAATTTAAGGAAATTGATTATTAGAGAAATTTTTAATTTGGGAAATTGTTTCATAGGAAATTATCCGCAGCAACGAACACAAATAGAACGAAAGTCACTTTAACCGGTTACATGTTTTAAAGTAATTTACTGATGTTAACATAACTTACAAAATGATAAGACTTAATTTGAAGAAATAGTTCGCTATATAAATAAGGTGAATCGTAAAATTACACAAGTTATCTTAAAAATTACTCTATAAGCCGAACAATCCCACTGAAATTAATTATTCATAAAAATTTTCTTCAGGGTTTTTGCACAATTTTCTTCTCTCTACGAATAGTCCCACCAAATCTTCCTCCTTAACGCATTATGCTTAAAATGAATTTTTCATGATGTTACCAGAATTATAGTAGATAAATTGGTGCATAAAAAAGTATGTGTGTACATAATAAAAGTGAATCCGACCCAATTTGTGCCATAATCTTTGTTATGAAACCATCTAGATTTTTTTTTTTATATTCGTAACATGAAATAACATCCTACTTATATTCTGTTGACACACCCAGAAATATGTATGCGTAGGTTGATTGATATGAAAGCAACATGGTGATGTTTTAGGATATACATAAAATTCACAATTGCTTTGCCTTTGCCAGCATTTTATCCCGAAAAACTGATCCCCTCTTGAAATTTATACAATCAAAATGCCTCTAGTCTCGAACCCCTTTTGGTCTGAATGTAAATCCTTCCCTTAAAGAGCGTGTTGTTGAGAAAGGAAAACGTGTTGTGAATAAAATTGAATATAAAATGAACGCCTTAAAAATATTTTTTATTTATTTTCTGCATATATTTTGGGGAAATTTTTGGGGTAAGAGGTGTTACCAAAGTATGACTAGATATATATATACGGATGATGTACACAATGGTAATGAACTTAACTTAACCATCACATTGCGGCAAGAATGAACCTTGTGTTTTATATCTACTCTAGATTGTAGAAATAATTATGGTACAGAAATATTGATTAGATCCGTATTAATAATATTAAGAGGTGTTTTGATTGTTTTTCAGGTTTGCTTGTATGTCTGTCTATCTGTCTGCCCATCTTCTGCCTGGCGGGACCCATAGAGCAGCAGAGATGTTAGATACGTCCCCCTTCCATCAGTGAGAATTCCAAGCAGACATTTGGCGTAAACTGGTAGAAAGGTTTCTGGAGAGCAACGATTGATGTCACAAAATCGATGAAATTGTGAAGAGCACCGAGTGATTGGGCTTGGCAGGTGCCAGCGTTAAATCTCTAAGGACTTCTGTCGATCGCTTCGCCAGTCTGCATAATAAATCGAGAATATTTTGACTTGGCTTTTAGAGCGCTAAAATTTTGTATATGAGAATTTCTAAAATTGGTGAATTCAAGTTCGAAATTTGACAGCACACTCGTGCGTTGGTTGCAAGAAAATTAATCAATTTTCAACACTGCTTGAGTATGTCCTGTGTGCAGCTAGCCGAAATATTGTGTATACTGCTTTTATTAAATTGTAGATATTAATTCAAAAATTGTCAAAATCGGGCAAACCCTAATTAGGCCATTATGGGAAATACAAAAGTGAAATATTGTGCACAATTTTTGATGATTTGTGTGAATAAAATTTAGAAAATCCTTCGTAAGAATAATTTTGTTTCTACTAAGATATGTGCATATTAGGGTAGTAATTAAAACGAGTTGAATATAATATAGCTACAATTTAAATCATGATTGTAAAAATTGTGGACTAGAATTTGAAAATTGGAGAAATCGGGTCAGTTTTTCATAGTGTTCGCATACATAAATTTCGATTTCGTACGTCTATGCGGCTTTACGAGAGCAGAAACTTCAAAATTTTCGTAGAAGAAAAGTACATTACAGTTTTTGGTTAAATTTCTTTTTCAGATCCCCGCAAACTATTAAAATCGGAAAACTGTTGCTGGATCCTCTGATAATAATAGAACTCTCGAAATTATCTCTAATTTGTTTGATCAATTTTAGTTCTATTCATCAGGAATTTATTTGGAATCAACTGACTTATACCAAAGATGGCATAATAACTAGATATCGCACGGCATACTAGAGCAGAGTATATAGATTGTGAAATGGGTAGTGCTTTCTGGAATAGACCATAACATCTAGTTCTTGTACCATCCATGCTTAAATATACTTTGTTGCTATATTCTTCCAGGCTGCGTAAATGTTGATGACAAAGTTCAGAATATTTACGACCTACTCATATCAACATATAATTTTATCCGTGGTAAGATGGAACCTCTTGACGAATTACTACTTATTTTGGTGATATTAACATTTACACATTATACAATGGGTACTTAATGAAGATGACGATGACTATCTTCCACTTAATAACTTAACAACAAGGAAATTACTTTTTCTTGACACTATTTCTCCTTTTGGTATCAGTCAAATCAGTAATGTGAATTATGACATGGTTAGACAGCTAGACCTGGTATTTTCCACTGATGCGGATAACTTATTAGTTAAATCTAGCCCAGTTATAAAGTCTACTTTTGACAAATACCACCACCCACCACAAATTACATATTGCTATGAAACCGAAAACTTAACAAATTGTGACGATACACAATAATATATCAATTTTAGCAAACTGACTTTTCGGAACTTTCTAGTAGACTTGCCTCTATTGATTTGAACACATTGCTGTCTTGCAATAGTGTTGATGAAGACGTTTCTTAGTTTAAAATAATTCTTTCCGACTTATTTTCTTTTCATGCTCCCGGTGAACATCAGCGGTTGATTAAAATATCTCTGTCATGGTTCAAGCTAAAGCGTCTTAAGAATAGAAAGAATAAACTGTGAAAAAGTTATATGCGAGACAAGTACATTATAAGTCACAGAACTTCCTCACATCATATTATGATTTCAGAGAACTTACCTCTACACTGTATGGTGAGTATATTCAAAACGTGCGTGCGGTATTTTTTGATGACCAACGCATCTTTTTGAATTTATTAATATGAAGAAACGAACGGACAACTACCCTAATACCATGAGGTACAAAGATTCTGTAGTGATGATTCGCCTTATATTTGTAATATGTTAGCTTCATTTTTTGAAAATGCATTTGCGTTGTCAAATTTTCAATCTCAAAACAACAACTTCAATCATATAAACGACTCTCATAATGTTTTATTCACTATCCCTCCAATTACACAAGAGGATATACTCGTTCACATTAAGGGATTCCAAATGACTTCACAACGGGTCCGGATGGGATCCCTCCAGCGCTTTGTAAGCGTTGCTGCTGCCTTGCCTTGGCAGTTCCGTTGAGAATTATTTTCCAAAAATCGCTAGATAGTGTTTTCTTTTTCTCAGCTATGGAAAAATTCCTATATCATACCAATCCACAAAAATGGTAGTAAAAATGAAATTACTAACAATAGGCCTATTCCAAAATATCTTGTATGCTCAAATTATTCGAATCTATCATCTACTCTCAGTTACCAATTTCGTATAAAAATTTACTTACGTCAAAAACCAATATGGCTTTATTTCGAGCAGGGCAACAACCACTAATTTGTTCGAAATTGACTCGGATATCATTGGCGGATTTTCAAAAGACTACCAGAGGCCGGATTTTGTAACACGGAGAATTTAAGAATTTGGGAGATGAGAATTTGGTTTTCTTAGAATTCCTGATACCCAAATTCCCCATTCCCAATTCACTAACATGTTTGGAGAATTAGGGAAACCGTAAGAAATTTGAAAAAGTGCGAATCGCCTCGGACGATTAAGGGTATCACTTTTTGTTGTAGAAGGTTGGACTTTTTTCCATATTTGAGGTACATCTGTCTATTATCTTCCAATGTCGAAATAAATTTAAATGTATTTTTGTAGGGGTAATTTTTGAGAGATGTAGGAGGGTAGGTTTTCTCGAGTTGTTCCGGGATAACGAGAGAATGGGGAGAAGAAGGAGATTGTATGTGGTATCAAAACAAGTAAAAAAGCTAGAATTGGTATAAGATCAATTCTTATGATACCCTTTAGATGAATGCCCGTATTAAATTTCGTATGGTCGCCGATCTATGCAAGTTTGATTTTTGAAGTTGTTTTTCGCATATATTTTTAGAACGGTTTCTCGGACAGAAAAAATGATTATAACCAATTTTATAGGATTTCATATTCTGAAGAAGTTTTCAGTACAATAAAAATGTCTTGGACTGATCGTTTTCACAGTATACATAAAAAACCTAAATTTTTATATGGCAACACCAAGAAGGATAGGATAGCGAGACTGATAGTAAACGTATTAGCAAAGATAACCTAATAGGAAGATAGGCCACAGCCGAACAAAATTAGAAATTTTCCTTGATTTCTAGAAAGAAACAAATAATGTTATATATTTTCGTCTTTTGCATGACTTGGAAAAAAAAAGAACTTGGCTATAAATTATTGTAGTGCAACTGAGACAAGAAGTTAAAAACAAGATTTGAGAGAATGTAGGATTACACAAATGATAATATCTTCTTGAATATCTCCAAACATCCTTTCAAGCTACTCATAATAAGGTACATCGGGTCACACAATTTCACTTTGGCAAAGGTGTTGAAAGTAGATATAAAACTTCTGTCAGATAAAATTCTAATTTTTCCCAAAAACATCCGAGAATCCAGAATGAGTTTCTCCCACTTAATTTCTGCAGAGCAAAATGAATGTATACAGAAGCACGTGCGTTCAAATATCATAGGATTACAACAGAAACGTTGGAATAATTCCCCCAATATTTCAGAAAAACGTGTTTTCACAAAAGCGCAGGAAGATTTTATGAGAGTAAAATCTGAAAATTCCGTCCCTTTTCATTTATTTACGAAAATGAATCATTTGCCATTCTGTTTCGTTGCATGTAATCTGCGTTTTCACATTTTTTGTCTTTATTCGTAAAAGTTTTGAAGAGATTATGATTTTTTTGTTTTTTATCTTCTTTTTGTAATTTTCTAAGCGAGTGCATTTTAAATGTAAAACCGTCGGAAAACTCTTCTGTGTTCCAACTTGTCATTAAGAGGTCAGTCAGTATTAAGATTTGCAAGTTTCATACATTTTCAATGCAAATTTCTGGCAAACTATTTGTACCAGAATAATGATTTATATCTTAAATTAAAGGTAACGAAGAGGTCTAGTAAATAACGTCGGGAAAAATAAAGAAAATGTATTGGAATGGAGATATTAGTTCGGAAACTTGTAAAAAATAGTAAAAATTGATTTTCTTCAAATCAAATTCCTGTTAGTAGGTATTCTCATTTCTTTAGATTTTAGACTATTTTAGAAAGATAAAGCCTAAATGTAGCAAATAACGTCGAGTTATTTTCATTTTTAGTGGCGCTTTTTTTAATTGTTTAACTCTAATCGTACTTGTTTTTTCTCTCGATAATTCACCGACGAGAAATTGCAATATTTCGTTGAAAGTTGTGGAAATATAAAGCAACATAGTATATTTAACAATTATGTGTAAAATAAAAGTTTAGAGAGTTAATTCTCATAAAAAATCTTCAATTTCTTTGAACTACAAATTTTCATTTTTGTCTTAAATTGTCTCATGTTGGGTTCCTGTCTTTTACGCTAGATGTCTCTAATAAGACTTGTGATCTAGGTCTAGGCTAATTTGATATGAATTTTCATACTTTCAGGACACAAGCCTACGTATAGTAAGTTTTATTGCCTACAGGCTCGCTGGTATCTAAATTGAAATTTTTGCTAAGTACTGACTCCTCTTAAGTAACTTTGGTAATAGTATATTTATTTATTGCTAATCGAGCTTCTTGTGTATTTTTTTTGTTTTTTTTTCCCTAATTGCTGACTGTTATATACCTAAACTAAATAAAATTTTCATATAAACCTGAAAAAGGGAAACAAATAAAAATTATATTCAATAAATTTTTCACATAAGCTAATCATGTTTAAAACATGATTAGCTTATCTACCAAATGAATAAAGAAAATTGCATCAGAAATTTTCTTTACATTCCACACAACTTTTGCCTTCAGCAAAATTTGTTACTGGAAATAATTAAATTAAAAAAGAAACCAAAAGGCAAATCGTACGTTCAGTACGATTTGCCGCGAAAAATACAATATGTATGTACATACGTACACACATATTACGTCAAAAGCTCCCACGCTAAGAAATGCGCGCCGCATAAATACATTGTAATGTACATATGTATATGCGCGCCGTGATTTCAAACGACGGGACGGTGGCTGATGTTTTTCAAAATGTAAGATTACATTTTTTGAAGCCACCGTCCAACGCGAATAACTCTGGACAAGATTAAATAAGTCCAGAATTAATAGTAAAATTTTCTCAGGGTAAGAAAATGCAATTAAGCATTTTCTACCCTGAACAACGGCTCTGGATCACGATGAAGGTGATCAAGAGCAGAGTTGAGTTCATTAACTTCGATAGTTGGAAAAAGATCGGTTGTTGAGTTAAGTTGAGTTCGAACAAGCGGGTGATGTTAAAAAAGAAAAAGTTCGCCGGTACTAAAGACACGTTTTGATAAGAAAATAAGTTTTTTTAAAAAAACAAAAAAGTTTCGGTTGGCTAAAAGAAAGTTTAGATAAGAAGCATCAAAATCGTATATAAGAAGAGCACAAAGGTGGAGTCTCATGTTTTGAAAAGGTTCGGTTGCCTAAAAGAAAGAAAAACCAGAATAGTGTAAATTAGTTTCTAACAGAACAGGTGGAGTGTTAAAATAAAAATTGGTGAAATAAAAGCAAAAGAAATAGCCGCATGAAAAATCGATGAATGCATGTGTTACTAAGCTGTCTCTACGAGGGATCCAGAGTTCCAGTGAGAATCTTCTTTTATTTCATCACCAGACCACAAACAAGAGTGAGGTAATTACGTTACATTTTGCCAGCTATCGTCAAAACATACTTTCCCCTCTTTGGCTTCCATAACGACTAATAATTAGATGACAGACTGTCAATTTAGGAATCCCATTCAAGAATGTGTGTTTTTATGTACATACAATAGCTATTCATTTTATATACGATTTAAGGATGGAAACGATAGGCTGCGTATGGTATGTAGATAAGCAGTCTGTCTATCAAAATAAAGATAAATGATATTTATCTATTTGGAGCAGAACATGTCTTTCTTCTCACCCTATTAGAGTCAAAGAAGAGATTTTAAATTGATTATGGGCTTCCAATTATCATCGAATTATCATGAGGAGTAGGAGTAGGAATATAAAATTATCTATAATATATTTAAATAATCTACACGACGCAGGTCTTAAGACCTAAAGAACTAATTTTAAGACAAACATTTTCACCAGCACCATTGTTATCGCGAAGAAAAATATGCATTAAAATACGCATTACGCATTACTAATATAAGAAGAATTTTACTAGTCGAATGCATGGTACAAAGAATATACGGTATGCTAGTATGAAATGAAAGCTCTTTAAAGCTTTCTGTCATAACGAGCCACTTTTTCAAATAAACATAAGAATAAATGAACTAAATACCATTTTCTGTTCAAATGATTATTTTATTTTATTTCTTTTCCTTGTATGTTTATTTCATTCTTCCATTCTATTTAAATGCTAAATACGAAAGTAACTTAGCCTTCCTTCTTAACGTAATCATCTATTTCTCCAATTTCAAGATCCGATCCCTGCAAGTTTTGCCCTGTTCTAATTTACAGCTTTTAATGACTACCTACTCTTAAAAAAAAATCTTCATTTTGTGAAAACCAATCTAATGTTGGATTTTCAGAATCAACTTCTGCAAGGATACCCACTGAACACAGAATATTTTCATTGCATCCTATAAATATATAAATATGTATAGTCTAATTAAAAAATCATTTAAACTCAACGAAAATAGGAAATTAAAGTAGGAGAAATATAGATAGTTTACGATAACAAAATGTTAAAAGTAAATTACAACTGTCCTAAGATTTTTGTACGTTTCTAAATGGAACTAATTCAACATACCTAATAAGTATGATCTTAATCTATGTATACTTAAAGTCTGTAGTAGTAGGGTGGTCATTCAAATCACCTTTAGATCTTATGGCACTAAAGAAATTATCGATGACATTTTGATTCAGTTGACTTGTATGTAAGGATATAGTCCACTTTAAAATACTCCCTTAAATATGTATGTATTCCTTTTATGCATTCATTCACTGTGCACGTTTTAAGTTAACCTAATGCCATCGGCAAGAAAAGTGGCTCGTTTTGAGGTCATAAAAAGCTTAAAGCTTTCAAGATGGCCATAACACGTTCAGATGCCAGCATACCTTATATTTCTTGTACCATGGTCGAATGCACAAACATACTGGCGCTGAAATATCCCGGCTCCGTGCTACTGATGTTCACTCACGTGGCATTAAAACTCTAAAAATTTGGCTTTGGAGCTTTCATAAAAGCATTGAACTGTTTTCATAAAGGATTTGAACTCTGCATAAATTTAATTTGTTTGGGTTTTCGAAAGCTTTATATTAAAAAAACAAAATAAATAAAAACTTTCATGTCTTTAATTTTCTAGAGAGCATGCATATAAGTAGCACTGTATGACTGCTAGTCGTTTGAGATCTAACTGCTAGTCGTTTTGCTGACTTCACTGAGTACGTGTAAGGTTCACGCTTTATAGGTGATTTGGATAGCCATAATATAAAAACTTGAAGGTATGCAGGCAATGCCAAGTCAGTACTTCAAAAAATGTTGTTCGAGGACGTAAAAATGGTAAACTGTATCGATTAATTTTATTTGAAGCTTTGAAGAAGCATTGAATCTAGAGAGAATGAATGATTTTAAGTAATACTATTTCTTGTGTATCCAGATCGGCTATGAACTAAGTTATATTTGAAGGATGCTACATAAAGCCCGTTCCACTCTTTTCATGGGGTAACAGTATACCCTCCACAATTAGCAGCTCGATAGGTCTTTCATTGTAAATTTTCACATCGTTGGTATAACATGTATTTCGATAGCATGAAGTCAGTAAAAATATTGAATTAAAAAAGGCATGGATCAAGGATTGAATCCTGCGGTAATCCACATAAAAGGCACAGCGGAGCAGGAAAACTCTACACCTTGGCAGCGGAACTTTATAAACCCATTATTAAGGGAAGTTGAATACGAAATATATTGCTTTAGTTTTAAAGCTAACCTGCTATAATTAATGGAGTTTAATGCCTTACTGAAGTTCAACAGCACAAGCATTGCCATAACCGATATTATTTTTAGCAATACTGCTATACAACCATGTCACCCTCTAATTCGCACTGACTTGACAGCAGAGTGGAATAAGATAATTTCAAGAACCTCACTATAGATCTAAAATCAGTTCAATCGGGAAATTTGTGATCCTTCTGAACGGGCAAAATGGAAAAACAGTTTGTTTTTTCATATTAGTGGAAAATGACCAATAGAAGTAAATAAAGTAGTCAAGTGGTCAATCTAAAAATCTTTAAAGTTGATCAGCTAGTTTCTTTTGATTCATATCAAATTTGTTAACAATAAACAGGAAAGTGAAAGCTATCTAAGCCAGTAAAAGCTTGTCTAATTCACCTATGTGATGCTCGATGAATTACGACTCAAGTTCGGCAAGTAAAGAGCTGTGAAAATTAATAAATATAGATAGAATTTTCGCGCTGATTCGACCCAAAAATTGAATGTAGGGAGCAAGTTGTAGTATTGGTATACTTAAAAAAAAGTGCAAACCAAACTAATTCGTCTAAATCTTTTCCCATGTGCATTAATTACAAATTGAATTTTGTAGGAATTTTCATCTTAACAAAGTGTCAATTTATTTCACACACCTCTATTTAACCATTGACCATAAAGGTATTAGTTACATAATAAATATATATGTATATATGTCAATGTATTAGTTATGTAATGATTAAAACTACAGAGAAACCTTCACTATCTGTGGAATTCCTTTACAGGCTCTTACTGATATGCCGTACCATGTCAGGTATACTATTGCAAGCTGGCCCACCTTTCCAATTCTACCATCCAATTATCTATTCAAACGGAGCCAAGGAATTCTCATTTCATGGAAGAGCATATATAGAGTCCTACAATATTCTGCATTTTATATATACTACTGCCTTCCATTCAATAGACTCAATAGACTTTATACGGACATATTATATAAATTATCCTTCGTCAATTCATTCTTCTTAACAGGATGGTTAATTCTAAAAGATTTCAGCACGTTCGGAAATCTTTGAGTACATTTAAATGGAGTAAATCTTCGGGGTATTATTACAGTGGTGAAATCACTCTCTGATACATACATGATACATACATTATGTAAATATGAAAATCCTATTTGCAGCATGTACTTTATTACAATGAATTACACGAGAGCGAGAGCATTCATTTATCGTAAAAGACTTCAGTAATGAGCAAAACCAGTTTCACAATAAACGCATTACACTAAATAGCACTCCTAGGAATATGAGGTATTATTATTCAGCTTTATTTATTGCTTTTTTCAGGAACATACGATTGCATTAGTCCACTAATGTATCACAAAAAAATAATAAATAGCTAATAATACTGGGGCTAATAACGACAATTATGAAAATATTTCGTAAAAGTCCCTTTGTGCTTATTACAGCACAAAATATGCGCGGAAAATTTTCGCCATCACGCCTCTTGGCTCATGGACTTCATGCTGTTTCTTAAAGAAATAGAAACCGAAAAAATTATGTCGTTAAAAACTGACGTTGGATAATGGGAAAAAAGAGTTTATCACTATCCAAGTCACACCCTTATTATCTGCTTACTTCACTATACATATATTGGGGACCTCTGAGCGAGAAATGTTCGGCAGCGATGCAAACTAAGATTTTTAATAAAGTTTTGCTAAGCGTAAAGAGTTTTCTCGTTCCAGATTCAAGTTAATATGGGATATGTAGACTACAAGAGCCCCCATTTTGCCCGATTTAAATATTATTGAACAGCATCTGCATAGTTATAAATGAAGCTACACACATTTGTCAGATTCAGGTTTGACACTTACAAAAAAAACAAAAACAAAGGTCTTAGTTCTGAACCCTATGGAATTTCTCTTGTAATAAATAAGAAATTAGGCAGTGAGTTATTTATTTGAACCAATTGATAACAGTTGATAAGGAAACTATGCATTAATAAGAACAGTGACTAAACATGTAAGGTTGAAAGTGAAATGTAACTACCTAAGAAAAATTGGCACAGCCGAACAGATTCAATCGACAGAATCTCAAGCCATCCAAGAGGCTGATCTCTACTCTATGGTTACCTTGAAATTAGCTAACTATCAGAAGGTCTACAAATAGATAGCATAACTCATAATTTTTCAAGCACTTGTAATATCAAACAGAGGATATAAATCGGGCCTTCCAGGTACATACAAGGCTGCGAGAAAAAATAGCGGAATAATTTTTGAAATTGTTTTGAGATCACAGGCAGAATATAATATGGCATTGCAGTTAAGTCTCTTGTGGACTGAGTTATCATGGCTATTTTACAGTTTAACGACGGAGATCATATATACATACACTATTAATAGTTTTTACGGTATTTAGTAAATTTTTGGAAAATTTCAATAATCAATTATTGTCTGAGAATATTTTATTTCGCTTTGGCTAAAATCTATCGACTATTTGCTATTGCTTAATTTTGTTATGAAATTCAAAAATATTTGCAAAGTTATACATACCTAATATACTTTTCAAAAAATTCTCGTTCTCTATATTCCGCAAAATTATTTTGAGAGTTTATTGAAATACCCAACATCGACCTAGCTGTCCTTGATTTAAATACCTACTCGTGGGTGACATTTAATTCAGTTTTTAATAAAACCACTTCGCTTCATTAAATTTTTATTCAAGTAACAACGGTAACAAAATTCATCTCAATTTTTCAGATGCTTTTTTATTCACCTTTGGAACAACTCAAAAGCTTCCTCATAACCTGATTCACATAGAAATTTTAAATTAAAATATAGTCAAGATGCAAGAGCACTACGAAATGAGGTTATACCTATACTAGAATAACGTTAAAAAAGGCTGCAAGAATTATAACTCCTATTTAAAATGAAATATTTTTACGGGTATACCTTCAAAAGTTCTTCCACCCTTTCACTGATAGCAAGCAAATTTTTAAGTCCCTATTAAAATTCGCAGGTTAATTACTTTATTTAAGTCAGTAAAATTAAAATAAAAAAAAAAAATTATGTCAGAAAAGAGAAAGTACATTTAAAAGTTTTGTGGAATTAATGAAGGAAAATTTAGCAACTTTGTAGAGATATTAAATAAAAAATTACAAACATTGTTTGCGTAAAGGGGTGAGAAATGGAGTGATAGAGAGATAGATAGACAGAGAGGGAAAGAGAGAGAGAGAGAGAGAGAGAGAGAGAGAGAGCGAAAGAGAAAGTGGTGGGATAGGCTAGACCTACAGAATACAAAATTTATGCGGAGTGTACTGCATAAAATAGAATATTTAGTATCTTGATGAGCGAATTACTTATAAGTAAATAAATTGAACGTAGAGATCTCATTTTACAAAGAAACAACGAAGATTGTTCAATAACTTACCTACGTTCTTCTAAGAAAAAAGTCATAATTGGTCTTAAAACAATTTGGCTATATCCTACTAGATGAATGCTCTTAAATATAGTCACTCCTATATTGTGGAAATGTGCAAGTGATTTTTGGCATTTTTTTCTAGAATGGTTTGTTGGACAGTAAAAATGATTATTATCGATTTCATATATTTGTACATTCTGAATAACTTCTCTGAGCATTAGACAAATCTTGGACTAAACTTTTCCTTGATATTCCTGAAAAACCTGTCTAAAAGTTTTTGTATAGGTATAGCAATTCTACGAAGGAACCACCGGATTTCACCCAATTTCGAACTTTGTAAATCTATAATTATTATGGAAAACGCCATGAAGAAAACTTCAACTCGCTAGTTCAAACCCTTCTCAAGCACTGACCAATTCTATAGTGACAAGTAAAAATGCTAAAATTGGTCTAAGACCAATTCTTATGATACCCTAGATCAGGGGTGGCCAACTTTATCATGCGTATGATCGATTTTTTTCTGAAAATGTATCGCGATCTACCTACGTGAGATTTAATAAGTCAAATATATTTCTTGTTCACTAACAAGTAATAACAAGGAGTTTATACAAACATATTTTCAATTAATTTAAAATTAGGTGATGAAAAATACTGATAAAACTCTTTTAACTTATCAATAATGAAAAGTCTGGGTCTACATTTATCCGACCAGGTGTTTATAATTTGAATTTTATTATGAGAACGATATTCAGTTCTTGTTAAATTTAAAGAATAGACAGGTTCACATAAGTATGTAGTTCTGCAACAAGAGTAGATATATTTGCTATATTGAGTAATATTTGGAAGCTTTTCTCGTTTAAGATATTTATAAAAATTATCCACAAGGTATCTGTACTGCAATTTCAAATTTGTGCTTAGAATTATACATTAGAGTTCACTTAACATGAAAACTTATTACACGAAATATTTCTTGCATAACACGAACAAACTGGGCGTAAAACGATTTTCATGTTAACTAATTCTTATATGCATAATGAATAACACGAAATATCGCTTAATAGGAAAACATTTGAAATTCGTACTTGCTTATTTTGCAAAAAAAAAATTATAGTACCATCTAACACCACCTTGTGTCCTCATTAAGAACTAGAAAACCTCCCACAGGAAGTTCCCGTTCAGGAAATTCATGACGAGTGTTGAATCTAAGGAAGTTACTAATTGAATGACAATTTTGGACTCCTTACATCTACTGCCTGGCGATGTGCAACAACCACAATAATTTAAAATTGTTTGAATCATCTTGGATTTTCTTGGTAATGCCTCCCACACAAGATTCTTCGTCCCGAAGACGTTAAATTACACAATAGCTTACGCGGTGTCTATAACTATCTGAATTTAGCCATAAATATTACACTCGAAGATTATTTCAACTTGGACGACCATATTGAGACTGCTCCCACGTTGGTCGAGCATGAAATTGTGGAAATAATGAGACCATCAGCGTACGCATCTAAAGCTGAAGATTCAGATAACAACGAAGACAAATAGGATACAATGCCTATACCCAAATTTTTTAATAATATTAATTTTTTGCGTATGTATATAAGACAACGCTTAATAAGAAATTCGGATACGACGAAAACCTTTTGCTAGTCCCCACGATTTCGTGTTAACCAATTTGCACTATAATTTCATTTTCTAACATGTTTTTGTCAAGGTTAAATGCTTCACATATTTTGACAGATATATAAGTTTTCCATTTAAATACTTTTAAAGGAAAACGACACATATTTCACATTATTTAAAATTTTTAAAGCCAGGAAATCTCACGTAAAAGCTTTCAACTAACTTTTTGATTTCAGAAACGTATTTTTAAATGTTGTAATTACAATTAAGATGATTTTTTAAGCATTTTGATATATTTGGCAAATGCTCTAAATTGTTTTTTGTTAGTATCACCTATTTGTTTTATAAATTTTATTTTCTATCCACTAATTCTGCCGATCATCTCCGGAATGTTTTATTCTTTTCTTGCATTTCTAAATTCAAATCAGTCAATTTTTATGTGAAATCTTTTAGAAATGCTAAACGCCTAAACCAAGTTCTATCATTTAAATTCGTACATTCTTTATCTTGTGCTTTAAGATGTTAGATATCAGATGCTTCTTCAGACAGCTGCCACGAATAGAGTTGACAATTTTAAACGCTAAATATATTATTTCTTCTGTATTTAGTCTTTTGCTGGCTAACATTTGTTGATTAATTAAACAGTCATAGCTTAAAAAACTCTGAAATTTGACATCATTTCAACATAGCGCTATAAATCCATTTATAAAGCTTATCATTGTTCTTGTGAATCTGTTGTCGTTGAAACTAGTTAAAAGGTGGTAATTTAAAATCAGCAAGATATTCAAATAGAAGCAGTTGAAAGTGTCAAAACTTCTAGTCGTTCCTTCGAAATAACCATATCCAGTCAATTATTCTCTAGATCTATAATCTTTAAAAACCATACAGATAAAAATAAGCAATTGTGCTGTGACATGCCTGATTATGCAAATTGAAGAAAAAAAAACAAGAATATCTATTAATGTCATTATACTGTTCTTTTACATTTTCACTTATTTTCCCAATCATCATGGTATTTCGGGAAAATTAAAGATCTGTAATGTCACTGATAATTTCATTCTTGTTCTTAAAATCATTGAAAATTGAATCAGATGTTTTCAAAAATGTCTCAATTAAAAATTCCCATCAAAAATGGTTTGCAATTTTTTGCTATATTTTGATGGTCACTGCTCGTGATTTTAAAAATATTTTGCAGAGCTCTTATTTGCGCCTTTAAATTTCTAAGTTAATTTTTTCTCAATTCACTATTTAGTGGGTAATCTGTTTATTGTTTGCTATGCAGAGATAGGAAACGTATTTCAAGATTACCACCTTTTAGAAACAGCTAGAGAGGCATAGAGGCATCGCATACCTATTAAACAAAAACATTTATCTTTCATCATAATAACAAAGTACTCCAGTTCCTCTTCATCATGAAAATGATAAGTCTTCGACAAATCTTAGCTAAAATATAAAAAAGTAGTGTTAATAAAAAGGATGACTCTTTTTTATGAAAGCTAATAAATGTTACCACTTTTAACACAAAAAGACGGCGTGTCGATAAACTTGCTAGAATTTGGTAGAGACTAAGCGGTTTGTTGCACATGAAAAGAATTATTAGGCCGATTATAGGAAAACTGAAAAATTAAACCGTGACCTTAAGGTAAACACACTGTTTGTATATATGAGTTACGATTGTTTGCTGAAATTTGTTCATGTCTACTATGATGGACCAAAATTCGTCATCAGTTGTTTCTCATTCAACCAAAAATAACATCGTGATCGACCAAAAATCCCTTCGCAATCGACCGGTAGATCGCGATCGCGATGTTGACCACCCCTGCCCTAGATGAATGCCCGTATGAAATTTCGTATGGTAATCGATCTATGCAAGTTGGATTTTTGAAGTGGTTTTTCGCATATATATATTTCTAGAATGGTTCGTCGGACAGAAAAATTAATTCTAACCAGTTTTATAGGAATTCTTATTCTGAAGAAGGTTTTAGTACAATAAAAATGTCTACGACTGGTCGTTTTCACAGTATATGTAAAAAAACCAAAATTTTTATATGGCAACACCATGTACCTAGTTTCAATTCTCTATATCGACGCGTTCTCAGGCAATGCCCAAATATATAGTGGAAAACGAGATTTATGTATGACAATCCCACAAAGGAGTTGCCCGATTTGTCTCATTTTCGAACTTAATTTCGCTTTTTTTAACTCCGTGTACAAAATTTCAGCTCTCTAAGTATATGCATTCTCGAGTTATGGTGCGAACAGACAGACGGTCGGACAGACGGGCGGACCGACCGACGGACAGACGGACATGCAAAAATCAAAATAACTTTTAATATTATGCGTGAGGATCCAATCCATTTTGCTCTACCATCATTATTTCTGTGCGTTTAAAACGGAATGACATACTTAGCATACCCTATAGATTTCATCTAGGGTATAAAAATGAAAACTTTTGTATGGCAGTACCGCAAAGGAGTTGCGTGATTTTAACAATCTGAGAAGACTAATACGGAAGAATAGACAGATGGACAGACTTAGAGACAAAAGAAGATGGAAAAAAATCGGAATATTTGATAATTAAGTTTTTGTTTGTATCATAGATGTTTCTATGCGTTGAATTGGTTTAATTATTTTTTGTTGTATTTTTCATTTTGTTTTTTTTTTTTGTTAGTCAACTCTCAAGTACAAACGCAAGATAGGAGGGTAGACTCAAACTAAGTTTAACTCGAGACTATTTGAACCTGTTTTGTCTGCCGTCAATGGCCACCGCTCAAATGGTATACAAACTATTTACTATATCTCCACACAGGAACGAACGGAATTTGACTGTTCCAATATGTTTAAAACTTATTTACAATTCAATTTATTTGTGCCGATATTTCTTAAGACTTTGTTGACAGTTGTCAATTCTCCAATTTCTGTCGATGAGGTTAATCGCTCTCCTACTGGTACGGGTTAGTTAGAAATGGGTACATGACATCAGAGTACTTCACCGGTAAAATGAAGGAACAATCTGCTTATCTGGTATTCCTAGAAAGTCTTGCTTGGCGGCTGGAGCAAGTTTCACTTGCCGGCTCCTCGTGAGACTTTCTCTGGGGAAGAATAGACAGCGTAGCGTTGCCTCTGCAGCTGTGACTGCTTTGTCAGCTCAGAAGATGCGGGGCTCCGCTAGCGATCACGTGGAAAACTTGTAGGTTAAATCGACCCTTTGCACGAAGCTCTCCTTCTGTCAGGATTTTATAGGCAATGGATAAAACCAGATAATAATTTTACGTAGTTTGCAGTAATCTAGAAAACGCGTGGTGAGAATTTTGCAAAGGTTGAGCGCAATCAGTACGATTTTAACTCTAAAAAATCGAAGAAATTCGCCACTTTTTACATCGAAAACTAGCATTGCAGGGTGATGATTTGCTATAGGCTAGTTGTCGGAGAAATTTTCCCCTATTTTGTCTTTGGCGACCTCTCGCGGGAACACGAGCGGTATAATTTGTTCTTAAGAACTTCTTGAAAAGATTTCAAAAGTCTTTTACGGAGGAAGTTGGTTCGATTCGATAATTTTATTCATTTATTCATTATTATTTTTTTTATTTATTTTTAAGTCATAACCAATGTGAAAAATTTTGTGTCTTAGTTAAGTTAGTGATTACTTGCCTCTTCTGTTCTGAAAATGGATTGATTAATTGTCTAAAGGAGAAAATTGAAAATATTAGACTAATTACTAGGTAGCTCACATACGTTAAGCATTACCTAATATAAATCTACTGCTAAAATACGGGTTAGTTTTGATTAGTGCCTTATCACATATCACGGGGCTACAGCAAAGCGATAGGTTAGAAAGATTAGTGAGTAATATTTCGTCGTTTCACTCACGGGCTTACTCCCTCCTTCCGATTATCCCAATGCTCCAGTGTGCGGTCAGTATTCGAAATAGATTTCTTACTGCAACATGTCCATGTAACAACTCTGGCGGGTAGAAGACGATGTTGCTACTTGACCGATGATAGTACCCCAGGTGGCATTTCAGAGGAGACAACATCTAGTTTTATGTAGCAATATGCAGGTGCGTGCGCTTCCGTATAACACTATTCTTCAATGGCCTTACGTAATGATATGCAATGTAAGATTTACAGCGACGTTGTTTTAAGGAAATACAAAGTATGTATTGCATCTTGAATCGGAACTCATTTAGTCACTTGTTGATAATTGCGGAGTAATCATGCGTTTAAATTGGATTTTGGTAATTTGCTTTAGTTTTTTTTTTTACTTTGTTAGAACCTTCTGTGAAGCATATTGAATAAGTATATACAGTTATATTTATAGAATTACCACAGTTATTAAAATCTTTAGTACAAAAGATTTATGCAAGTGAGAAGCGCTGTTACAGATTTATAGTTTTTATTATTGTTTGTGCTAATTAAAATGAGTGAAAATAACTTCCAAGTGTCATTATAATATTGCAATAAGGGATATTTCTGTACCTGTAACAAATTTCGAGATAGATTTGTACAATTTGATAATAGATTGGAAGCTAGAGGATTTATATACAACTCTACAAGGAAAGCATCTCGATAAGATTTTATTAGTGCAAGTTAGGCTTAGTACTTGGTGTAAAAGGGGATAAAAGTAGTAATTGCTTACCAAGTTTTATAATAAGAAATTTGCATTCTTGCTTTCGGATAGATAAGAAAATATCCCTCCGAAACACAAAAACTCATAATTAACTTTTTAAAATCAAAACCAGAGCCCGAAAATTCAGCCTGTTATACTGAAATTGACGAAAATATTTCACAAGCGCTAAAAGCTTAACTTAGTAGGAATTGCGATCATTGAGGAGAAGTGGAAGACAATTGGGAAAAACGTTTCGCGTTCGGCAAAAGGAATTAAAAAATAAAATAAACCAATTCGGAATTTCTAAGACCTTGGACAAGATATAAAGATTCCAGAGACTATGAACTGGTAAGGAATATCAAAAGATTTCTATCTATTATTATGAACTTAACTTTTGCCGACAACAATTAATTTTCACTTGCTTTATCCGAACAAAGAGCACTTACTCTTAGGTAGGTGGGATGATTTTAAGGAGAAAATTAATTCTTACTATGGCGTATACTTACGGGATAAATCTAGTAAAGAAAGATTTATGGCTAGAACAAAATTGAGAAAATTTATACATTAAAAAAAAAAATCATATTCTGTATAGTGCATTGTACATATTGTATTCATAGTACATATTATATTAACTATATTATAATATGCATAAAGTAGTATATGAACAGTACCAAATAAACAAAATTTGTCTACCATAATATCGCCTTTTTGTTATCATTTCTATATGGATCAATTTAGTTGTTCTATCTTTTACAACATTTATTGTTTCTCGGGTGATACTGGTGCAGGAGGGCATCCAGTTTTGAATCACCATATATGTTGCATATATAAATTATCAGTGTTCGCTGTTAAAATAACCGACGTTACCATTTAAATTCCTAATACGGTGGCTATAAAGTTTACCTTTAGAATTTATTACATTATGAAGGAACATGCTATAATAACATGTAAGAGACGTACTTTTATGAAGTGGTAAGCTATAATTGAAATTGAACAGCATTAGTTTCAATGTTTGATAATGTTGAATTTCGAATGAGCAACACTTTACTCTTATCGATATTAATTTAATAAGAAACGTTTATGGAGCCATTTTATATCGAAAAAATGTAAAACCATAAACGATTTCACAAATTTTTTCTCTGGGTGTAGGGTACAGAAAGATTCAGTTTTTTATTTAAAAGAATTTTTGTCTTATCTCAAAGAATTACCCAACCCTGAATATCTTAATATGTAAATATTCACTTCACTTTCAAAAAAAAATATCTTCATCTAGTTTGAAAATTTTCTCGATTGTATAAATAAAACATTTATCTAGATTCATCTTAACCATCCAGGTACTCAAGTGAATACTGTTGAAAACCAACATTAAATCGAAATATACCAACAACAACAAAATCAACTGGAATTCTTGCTGAGAATGCAAATTGATACCAAGTCGACCCTTCATCTCTCCAATCTTGTGATTGTCTGCAGTCCAAAACATATCCATACGAATCGAGGGAAAATGTGATTTTGTGGGTCTACCTTGATCTAGACATAGTAATTTGTTGGAACTGTCAAGAAGGAAAAGATAAAGTAACTTATGGAAATTACTACCGTAAACAGGAGTTTCCTTTGGGCATATCCTATATGTTCGATTTTTCAAAGGAAGGAAATTGTTCTTTTCTTTGGCTGTTTTTGGTTTTTTTCTTTTTTCTTTTATAGACTTTTGTGAAATATGATAAATTCGACTGTATTGAACAGAGAAAGAGAGATATGGAAATTATAAAACAACTATTACTTCGTTAGGTACTTGATGTGTTGTTTTTTTTTTTATATATTTACCAGTATATTCTTGAATTAAAAGAGGAAATACCTTAAGAGATAATTATGTTAAAAATGGACAGAAAATAAATATCTTAACAAACTGACAACACAAAAATTTTCTTCTTTTCCCGTTTATGGTAATAGAATTATACGATGCTTGAAATTCAACTACGAAGTACACAAAAAGAAGATAAATAATATATACAACTATACAGGGTGATTCTTTGGTGAAATTCAGTGGATTTTTTTTGGAAATCGCTTCCATTATCAAATTTATAGAACAAACTATGGACAACAACTTATGGTAACCTTGGATGATCTCGAAAATAAGATGACCCTGATATAAAGAACAAGTTTTCTTATATATATTATAAGAGATATTATTGACTCACCCTATGTATAAAACTAATAGAATCCTAGTTATGACATTACTATAAAATACAGAATCTATTTAAATTATATGTTTAAAATTCTTCTTTTTCTTGGCGTTTACACTCATTTAATACATATTCTAATTCAGTTCTCTAATCTTACATAAACTTTCCTAAATTCTTATGATTTTAAATATCCATCTTTAATGGAAGGGCGAGATAAACTATTTTCTTAATTTATCTCCAAAATCTAAAAGCTTGCATTTTCCTAATACCTATAATGTGCTCACTTGGCCGGAAATGGTTAAAACTGAAACCTTAAACATGATTTTCGCTAAAAAATCAAATGCTGGTTGGACCTGAAAATATGTCACCCCGTCTTGTCAAAGTTATTGCTCTACTCATTATGGACTGACTTTTATATAAATTCAATGCTTGAATTACGAAATCAGTGTTTTCAAATATACGGAAATAGCCCATCTATAATGCTGTTGGGATGATATAGATGCGGCCAGAACTCGTGCCGATTACAGACCCATTGCTGTTTTTTTTCTTTTTAAAGTTCTAAAAAAACTACTATATTGATAAATTCAACAGCATACATTGGAAAACGATCTCTAAAGTAGATATCAATCTGAAATTCGCCTAAATAAATAATTTCGAAAGTGCTTTTGTTCAAATCACAACAGAAATTCGCACAGCACTTAATAAAAGATAGATTTCGGCAGTGCTTGCTATCGCTGACAAAATTAATCAATAATTTGTATTTTTCATATCGAGCCAATCATTTTTAATTACGAGCGGTCGAAAAAATACTCTTGGGGACGATAATTACTCCAATATTTTTTCTTATCTTGTGGAGTACCACGAGGGTCTATTCTTGGTCCAATTATCTTCAGCCTTTACATTAATGGTATGACTGAAATTATATAAGATGTTAACATCCATCCAACATCTGTCGAATTCTACGTAATCGTGTTTCTCCTGCCGTTAAAAGTGCAAAGAAAAGGTACTACTGTTCGGTTTTGAACATCAATCTTCCTATAAAACAGCTCTGGAGCAATTTAAAGTCTCTAAGCATAAATTCCAAGAAAAAGATTCGTTGGGAGGCTGATCCCGATGAATTAAATAGCTATTTTCTCGGTAACCACCATTCTTCGATTTCCGAAGTCGTCATGGATTTCTTATCACTAGTTTCATCCCAATCACGTGAGAGCTTCTCCTTTTTGAGGGTGACTGAAGCTGATGTATTTGAATCCTTTAAGTGCATTAAATCGTGTTCTACCGGCCTCGACATGATCAACCCTAAATTTGTACGATTACTGTTGCCCTTTATTCTCTCTACTATTGCTTATATATGTAATACATATTTTATGACCTCAATTTTTCCTTGTGCCTTTAAATACTCTAAGGTAATACCAATTCCGAAAAATCCATCGTCAGAGTTTCGTCCTATCTCTATCCTTCCTTTCTTATCTAAAATTATAGAAAAGATTATATCTGCACAAATCTCAACCTATGTTGTGACCAATGGATTGTTACATGATCACCAATCTGGATTTAGAGCTAATCATAGCTGTATGACTGCCTTATTAAAAATAACTAATGACATTAGAATCGCATTAGAAGACGATAAGTTTACTGTTCTTGTATGCCTCGACTTTTATAAGGCTTTCGATTCAGTTGATAATGGAATTCTTTGCAAAAAACTTGTCAACGAAATTAATTTTAGTTATCATGCTGCTCGTTTGATCTTCAGCTACCTCAGTGGTCGGTCTCAGGCAGTCTTTTCCAATGGCAGGCTCTTTTAGCAATAAATTCTGGAGTACCACAAGGCTCCATATTAGGACCACTTCTTTTTGTAATGTTTGTTAATGATATATTTGGTCGTGTTAATCATTATCAATTACACCTTTATGCAGATGATGCTCACCTGTACCTGTCCAGACCGGTTGGATTGATTGAGGATGCAATATGTTGCCTGAATCTGGATTTGGATGCTTTAAATCAATGGTCGGTGGATAACAAACTCCTGCTAAATCCTGATAAAACAAAGTGCATAGTGATTTACAAAACGCTGCTCGACACTAGCTATTTCCCTTCTGTAACACTCAATTTTAGTGTGGAGTCAAAGAAATGTAGCCTTAATAAATGACAGGCAATAAAATTTCAGCCGAAAAAATTAATATTTCAACAATTTTGGATACCAATTTGTTGAACTTTGGGTGAAATCAGAGGTAACTTCCGAGCAGATCTAATGAGTTGCATAGGAAATTAGAAATTTTAATTAACTGGAGAGATAATGCGTATATGGAATGTATTTTCTCAATTTTGAATTTTATTTATTATGTTGCTTAATTTGGAAGTTCATACTCACTCCAGAAATATAAACTCCAATATTCTTTTAATTCATAAAAAAATGCAGTTTTTAAGACTTACATAAAATGGCAAAACTCGATTTCTTTTTGGCATCAAGAATAATTCAGGTAGAGTAAACACATTTGAAGGAAAAACTCTTTCAAGTTTAATATTATATGTTCCAAATAGAAGCTCTACTAAATAAACCACAAAGGTCGAAAAACTCTCTGAAATATACCTTTAAGCAACACGACAAAACAAAATTCTCATTTTTCCTTTAATTTTTCGAATGGAGAATGTCGCTTTTATTTCAAGTGATTGCGCTTCAATTCTGAGTGTAGTGAAATAAAATTTGTCCTTTTTGCTGCCTAAAGGCATATACATATTTACTTCAAAGAAAAGGGGGAATTCACCCTAATTAAATATTTCTTATGAACATATAAAACCACTTAATTAATTACACACGCTCTTGTTTTGCATATTTTGTGTAGTACTTATCTACATACATACCTCTTTCAGTTTAAATGTAAAGGGAAGCATGATTTTAAAACTTGAAGTGGTTTTTACATTTAACAAAAAATCCTCAAAAGCATTCCACTTAAAAGAGATGAAACAAAAGTATATTTTTAGTTATCTCTCCTTTTTTAGACATTTTCAATATGTGCTTTACTTCAATCCAATCTCCGGGAGTGTTGGAAAATCGCTTTAGTATTACCACTGACCAAAATTGCAGTTGTCCAAAAGGAAATCTGAGGACCTCCATCATATAAGTATTTTTGAAGTGCTTTTTACACAGGTTTGCAGGAAAATTTTGGTTAAGAAAATATAGTTATATTTAAAATCCTAAAAATGCTGACTCATTGGTAATCGGGTCTCCAATGAAAGTTACTGACTGAGTAGGTATGCGATATTATTATTCTATATACAAATTTTCAATCACAGTCGGTTCCCCTCTTGGTAATTCATAAAGTATAAAAATGCTGGTTGGGAAAGCCTTAATAAGTATAATACAGAAATTTATCGGTCGGTTTGTTTTACTTCAAGGGATCCTCACAATATAAGCTTAAGAGTCTGCTTTCGCGCCTATCATCTGCATGCATGTCCTGAACTGAAACAAGTCTACAAGACTGCACGAAATACCTGCAAGCCTATTATCCAGACTGAAAAATTTCTTTTTGATCAGAATGTTAGACAAAAACTCCTGACAAGCATTTGATCCCTCCCCTCCCCTTCTATTATGGATTGCAAGTTTTTTATCAAGTTGCCAAATACGGGTTGTATGTATTAGATGGCGTTACATTTGAAGCTCATCCTATAAATGGCTGTGTGCACCAGGGCTCTTTTAACTCTCCGTCTCTCTTTTAAATTTCATTAATGATTTGCATTCCTTTACTTTCAATCCCAACCATAGTTTTACCGATGACAGTACCCTTGATTTCGCTTACTCCCTTGACGCTCTTACGTACTCCAGAGGGAATGTCACAGCTGTCATATGAGATTGCATGATTAGATCATTGAATGACCTTGATAATATCTTTACTTGAGGCAAAGCGAATCGTTTCATATCTTTACAACAAGATCATAATTTTTCCAATGGGAGTTGATAAGGGTCTATGTGATTGGATCACTTCAATGCTTCTCAACAAAGAGATTAGCTCATCCTAAGGGTATGTGATTTTGAGAAGAGCAGTCTACAGTGGTACACCGCAGGGGGCAGAGGTGCTTTCATCACTCCTGTAATGGATGAAATCTTCAACAGGTTGAAGAGAGAGGGCTTAATAGCTGTTGATTATGGGGATGACATCTGCATCCTGGCAACTGGCATACTTCTCTGTACTATTAGTGAAAGGCTCGAATATGCGCTGTTAAAGCTTGAATACTGGGCCGACAATAGTGGATTGAAGGTAAACCCCTCGAGGACTAAGCTAGTCCTATTTACAGAAAAAAGGCAGGTACAAAGTTTCATACTCATACTTTCAAAATTGGTGGGGGAATCTTACTCTCTTCAGCGGAGTTATACTAGATTCTAAGCTCTGAGATGGAAGGCTAGCTTAGAAGAACGCGAAAAGAAGGCCAGTGTGTCTTTTTACACGTGCAAAGACTCTTTGGAGACAACTGGAGATTAAAACCCAGAGTGATACATTGGGTGTACTTAGCCATAGTTCCGCCGATCCTCTGCTATGGCTCCACGGTCTGTGGAAGGCACTGACGAGGAAATGTAACGTGGATGTGATGTCAAGAACTCAGAGGGCCGCATGCGTGAGAATTACTGGGTGTCTGCGAACCAAGCCCACGGCAGCTCTGTTGGTCATGCTTGATTCGTTGCCGCTGGACCTCTACAGCAGAAATGTAGCGGCGACTAGTGCTATCAGGATTAAAGGGGGGTGGATAGAGTGGGGATTTGGGCATTCCAATATATTCCAAAAGATAGACTGCAGTGACTGCAGGATAGAAACAGACTATCAAATACCTGTCCTAACTTTTGATGGGGTTATCTATGCGTTGATGCCCACCAGGAGGGATTGGGAAGGGAAAGGGATGGTGGTAACATCCGATATTTCTATCAGTACGAATGGATCGAAGACGATTGCGGGCACAGAGATCGGAGTGTACTCCAGAGACTACTAGTGGCACGAGTATTATAGACAGGCTGGCAAATATGTTGTCTTTCAAGTAGAGCTCTATGTGCGGAGTCCGCACGGCACACACTAATACTCAGGTAGCCATTAAGGCGCTAGATGCTGTGCTGGTACAATTACGATTAGTGCAGTTATTCAAGAGCAACCTAGAGGAATTGACTACCCGGCATAAGGTCACCTTATGTTGGGTACCTGGTCACAATGATATCCCAGGCAATGATATGGTCGATGAAATGCATAGCTCCGCAACGGCAGCTGATGTGAGGATTCCAATCGGAGCCTTCAAAGAGGAATTCATAAGGAACGCCTATCTAAACGCATGTTTCCGGTTGACCAACAAGGAAGCCTGCCATCTTGCGAGGCAATTCTGGCCTGCATATGACAGGAAGAGGATAACAGAACATCTTAATGGCAGTAGAGCAAATACTAGGAATTTAGTAGGGATCATCACGGGTGACTGGGCCAAAGAAGAGAATGCTAGAAAGCTAGGTATAGCGGCGATCGATTTCTGCAGGAGTTGCAATGACACGGAGGAAACCGAATCGAGTGCCCCGCTCTGATGAAGTAGATGACGTAGACTACTTCTTTTCCAGTCTGAAGGAGATGCAAAGTAAAGATATTAGATGTACTCTGAGATTCATAAGGGAAGCAGGATAGATCTAGGGCGGTGTAACAAGTTATCCGAACACGTCAAGAAGCACAATGGGACCACTGGAGGTCTAAGTAATTCAGGCTAATCTTCTATCGTCACTGCTCTTACCTAACCTAACACACTACCACTTGTGAATCGCCAGTATAATTTGTAGCCTAAACTACATCAACGAGCAGTAGGAACTATACTAAATGTAATATCTGCAAAATTCATGGACGGCTGCGATGAATGTGCTTGTTTGCTTGATTTTTACCATAACTAACTATTAATACACTATTTATACAATCGTTGCTGCTCTTTGATAGTTATATTTCCATGTCTGGAAAAAATGTACTTATGTAAATTGAACGAGGCATTTAACTGTTGTGTCATTATCATTAATGGCCTAAGTATACATAGATTTCTATAGAAGATATTTGGCGGGAAGAAACCTAATTATTCTATATAAAGGCATATAGCGCAAAGGTTATGCTTATTTGTTTAGCAATCTTTGTATCTAGTCTTACAGAAGCTGCGATATTCCTAAACAAAAGAAATAAAATTAATAAAGTAGGCGAGACTCATATTTCTTAAAGGAAATTATGGCAGTTATTGTTTCAAATTTTTAAATTACCATTTCAACTTGAGAAAATCTATGACGTAGAATGACTACATACGTATAAACATACGATATTAATCTAAGCCAACAGCTATATACGTAGGTCTAAAGTCTCAAAATCTGTCATAGTCGCAATTTTAAAAACTTCACGTTCCTTTCATTTATAATTGAATCAGTGTTTAAATAATTAAGATATCTGCAGTCAATATTGTACTAGAACAAGGGACTTTATCCTTCGTTTCAGCTCATCAATATGTAAGGCTTATTCTTTGTTAAATCAGCGAAGCGCAGATGGAGCAATGTGCCACTTTAGCTTGCAAGTTAATTTTCACATCTTTAGCGCGACTCCATTAAGTTTAATATTCATGTCAAGTACGATCCACCCGCTACAATTCCAATGAAACGTCTCTAAAATTACATGAGGGTGTGTATATGTGTGTGTGTTTGCTTGGTACATGTATAAACATCCCCGTAAGGGGTAAAAACAAAAACAAGAGGGATCTAAAATGCATTGACATTACATTTGTAGAGTGAAATTTTTGTTTGGCAAAAGCAATGGATGTTTTCCTACATGCTGAAATCTGAAAAAAAAAAAAAAAACAAAACATAAACAACTATACACAAAGAAAAGATAGCAAGAAATGTCACTCCTTGGAGGACAGCCAGACTGCCTACAATTTTGGTTGAACAGAATACATGTAAACATATTATATGCAGACATAAGTGACGGGTTCAATGTTGATTGATAGCAATTGTTCAGAGGTTGCATACCCTCTGATGTCGATCAACGTCATTTCAATTTGCCCAGAATTCTTTAGATAAGGAAATTTCGTAAGGATAAAGGGAACGCATGGAATAATAAAGATCTTGTGTTGAATAATGCCCTTTTAAGCCAATGATTGACATTGAGATTGCCACTTCTTGTTGTATCTTTAATTATAGGGGGAGCTATAGTACATAGTGACAAACACAATTTAATAAAGATAAAACGCAAAGAAAGAAAAAATGTCCGGTTTTCTGCGTAAAAGATTAGCATTTGGGGAATGCCAAAAAATATGTATAATGTCACCCTAAATCATTCATTGCAATTAGGGGTTATATCCACCTACGTATAAGGTCTTCTCTGAATTTTTCTTTGATTAGTAAGTTTTAACGTCCGCTGATGATTGATTAACTTAAACTATAACCAAAGGGAGAAAGAAGTGAAAAGCTTTCGTTATATCGGCAACATAATTACTGAATCTGACGGTACGGAAGATGAAAATACGTCGATTGCAAACCTTTATTAATAGGCGTTTAATGTGAATTCTGAAAATTTCCTGCAGTGATCACATTATGATCCATAAGCGATTAAGATAAGAGGTTAAGTTAAGATTCATGTAGAAATCAAAAGAGAAAAATTAAATTGGATTGACGGCCACACTTCAAGGAAACTTTAGTACTACAAGACAAACCTTAAATTAGAGACCGGATCATATAGGCAAACTCAGAAATACGTTGTGAAAATTTTTTACAGAAATCTCATCAACTCGGAGAGATAGAACATAAAACTAGTTTCACGAAATAGGGATCATAGGAACATTAAGAATGTGTGCCAAAAGAGCTAAATGCTGGCTAAATCTATTACTTTTTCATTTAGTAAATTTTCGAGCTTGCTAATTCTTCTTCTTTCTATGGCATATTCGTTGTTTTTTTTAATTTCAAAGTTTTTTAAAAGTATTTCTTTTGGGTGTAAATTTGCACAATGTATGAACGAAACTTAAGAACGAGTAGTTATCACCGATGTACTATAAGTAAGCAGGAATAAATTTTTGAAATTATTCCAGTATTGAAATATTGACTTTTTAATTATTTCATGGATGAACGATGAAACAATGAAGTTTATTGCAGCTAGAATAATGTTTGATGAGGAATTCACAAATAAAATAGTCGATGTAAAACAGGTTTGGGTGTAAGTAAATGATTTTGCTAAAATTGTTTTATTGAAATTTAATTATTGTAAAATTTTTAATCTAGTCATGTTGCATCAGAAGCTGGGATTAATAAGTCGCATGAAAAATTAAAAAAGAAATGGTACAACTTAGCCAATAAATATAAAATAAATGCTTTCTTCTTGTCAATTAAAAAAAAATGTTATGTTTGTTTCAGGAAATTAGAGAGCCTCCAATCGGCATAAGTATGGAAGATGAATGCGGTTTATCCACAACTTGGCAGTTTTTTAATGATTTAGACCAATTCCTAAAGAAGAGGCATAATATTATTCCGCGATATACAATAAATAGTGAGGACAACTCCCTTGGACAAATTACTATAGATACTGTAGTTTCCTTTGTGGACTGTAAATTATTTCGTCTGTTTTCAGCACTTTGAAATTGGTTTTCGGACTAATTTCCAGTTCCAAGGAAGGATAGAAGGAAACCTCTTTGTAAAGCGATAAATTCCAGCACGGAGGAATATTGAGAAAAAAAGGAAGAATTTTTCTTAACTTGAATTTAACTCTATATATTTCAACGAAAAAACAGAAACTAACAATTGAATTAATTTTCACATGATATGATTCCCAGCTAATTCGATTAAATTAAACAACACAAAACAAAGTACAATGTAAATGTTACAAACAAAGTAACCGACACGTGAAAGTAATAAAATTAATAACTTAGACCTTAACAGATACTTTCGAGAAATTGGATAATATTGATATTGAATTATCTCGAGTTGAATAGACAGCGATAATGCCTATTTTGTCATCTTCACATCTTTTGTCAGCTCAACAAGTTACATCGCCGCCTCTTCCAACTTCATCGCACCAACAAGGAATAATAGAGCTAAATAATTATCAAACGCTTTCCATATCCACAAAAAGAAATAACGCCTCATCATCCAGATCAACGTCAACGTCAGCAAGAACATCAAGATCCTGTGGCTCAAATAATCGTAGGAGAATGAATTTGAGTGAATTGGAAAAGGATGAGTTGCGTACAAATGACGAAATTAGAAGAGCAGCAACTTTTCTCGAAAAATTTATGAGGCAAAAATTTAATATTGTACACGATTCTTCTGAATCAGAATCCGAATAATAATAATAAATCTGTGTTTTTTTTTTCAGAAAATACAATTATAATAACAACAAACTCATCCTTCTCTTAGCCCTAGTCCTCAACCTCTTTTTTTTGTAAAATTTCTGCATTTATAAATAAAATTCGGGAAAATAATATTACCGCCATAGACTCTTTATTTATTGCCTCATTCAAATCGATCTTGTACAATTTATGTAAGATAAAAATTAATGAACGCCATACAATTTCAATAGCAATGAAAGCATACAGCTGAGCAATTGGCTAAATTCCACTTTAGTTTGGCTCAGCCCTGGAATTAGCTGGCTAAATTTCCAATGCAAACTGGAATTTAGCCACACGGTCAAAAATTTCCGGATATTTTTTAATCTTTCTTATGGATTAAAGCAATATTTTACACTGGCATATGTTAAATTTTAATCTTTCTTAAATATTACTAAAATATTAAATAAATTTAGGATTAGATATTAAGTTTTAGTTATTGAAACTAATGCATTTAACACATTTTTATTTGATTTTAATACTTTTTACTTAAAAAATCCGTTCAATCTTCCACTTATTTGAATTTATATATTATTTTATTAACTCTCTTATTCTTTATAGATTAGTAGGTAATATTTGTTGTATTAAAAAGTATCCTTATGGATTAAAATCTAAACTAAATTATTAAGATTTACAACAATATATTAATTAGCATTGGATTCAATTTTAATCGACTGGCTTTAATTGTAGTCCCTTTATATTAAAATATAACACAAACATTCTTATTTATTACTCTAAATTGATTAAAAATAACGCCTTGCCGGTTTAATATTTAATGTGAATTGACTGAATTCTTTATTTCCACAAATGTTTTGCTGCCTAAGGGTTTCTTTTGAGTGTTTTTTTACTGCATTAGAAGGAATTATGGAAAGTGAATGAATACCGGGATTATTAGTAAAAATAAAATTCCATGAATAAAATGTTACAAAAAAGTTTCGATTTTTTTATTTCGATCCAAATCTGGTAATTTATAATCATTAAAATATTTCAAAGTAAAACTTTTTAACGTACATACATTTTAAAGATACTCTACGACTTTGAGCTCCGATACCAAGAAAATGCTGGCAACTTTCTAAACAATTGGAATTATTATGCGGACGTGGCAGAGAGGAGATCTTGAAAGTACATTCAGGTCTTATAAACGAGTAATCTTTTTTAATGCAGCTTGTTTTTAAGTTGGAATTTACAAACAAAACTTTTCTTGTACCTTTTAAAGTTACTTCCTGTGACAGCTAGGGTCTATAAGTGCAAAAAAGTAAAACGTGGAAATTGTAAAGGCTCTCTTCAAAAGTTAATTAAGTTTGAAAATGTATTATTGCTCTAATTCTTCCCATTCAATTTCATCCTAATTATTTATTTTTTTAGTGCAATACTCCTAAGGGGCAGCACAACATCCATCGATTTCGTTTTTAAGTCATTTTACGTATTCAACATAAAGTTTGACGATACTTTGTATAATTTTTTTACGTTTTTTTTCTCATATAAATGTTAAAAATATACCTACAAAAATAAAATTTTAATTATTAAAAATTTACTGTTATTTTTTTATGAATTACATCGCACATTTTCCACTCTGAATTAATTTTTAATCTAAAGGTTGAATTTAAATACTCCCCACTTTGATGAATTACGTTTCAATACATTGTATTAAATTTTAATAAAAATATGAGTTTAATTGTAATATTCGAAAATCAAACTTTTTATATCTCACGAATTAAATTTTAATACATAAAAATATTAAAACGAACATATAATACAATGAGACTATTGAATTTTAATACAATTTTGGTGTGGTCATATATGTAATCCAAAAAAGTGTAGAATTTATTCCAAGATTTTTGACCGTGCAGCATTTAGCTCGTTTGGCACACATTCTAAGTAAAGAGATTATTAAGACTTGGGGGCTACGACCTGTATCGATATCTGTATACTATACGAGGGGGCAACGCTGCATAGTCGGCGCAAAGAAGAAGAAGAGAAAAGAAAGTAAGAAGAACAAGAAGAACAATAGAAGGAATAATAATAAGAAGAATTAGGCTGAGTGAATAAAGAAATAGCTTGATGTAGTTGGAGAAACTTAAATCAATCAATAGCAATAGTGTTCAGTTGTATAATTTACTACTCCAATTATTCAAGGCCGCAGATATTTCGTATACATTTATAATATTAATATTTAATTTATTCTTATTTTTACGTTTTATAGGACGCGTAAATTGTTTTTTTAAAGGTCCATTATCAATTGCTGCACCAGCTTCTATCCTATACATTCTAATCTAATACACGATCTTTTGTCTATTTCCGTGAGTACTTTTTCGAATCCTGTTTTGAGTTGTTTTGTATTTGTATCTATCTACCCTTAATTGACGATTAATTTATCCAGGAAAATTCTCGATTGGTGACTTGTATAGCAAATTTGTTAGATTCTGTTTTTTTTTTTTTGAACAAGGAGAATATTTTTATTCTTCAGAAAGCCAACAGTTTTTTAAGTGGCATAATGCGCAGATGCTTTGCCCAAGCAGAAAAAAAAAATAACATCCTTGTGACATATTTTATCTCAAGCATTGTTCTTCGTAAACTTCCTAGTTGATAGTAAATGTGGAGCCTGAAAGAAAGATTCTGAGACGTTTCGACTGAAACTGCGATGCAACCGTGATTTATCAAATTTTTGTACCCTAGATGATGAAATCATAGAGCATCCTAAGTTTGAGTAAAATGGATTGTACACCCAAGCATGTCCGCCCGTCTGTTCCACAACCGGTCTTCTTCCGTCTGTCTGTCTGTCCGTCTGTCCATCCGACCATCTCTCCATCCATCTATTCGCGTATACGTAGAGAGTTGAAATTTTCCGCACGGCCTTTTTAAAAAATTTATAAAATTTATAAAATTGAATTGATTGTGACAAATCGGGTAACTCCTTCGTAGAGTTGCCATACAAATATTTCGTTTTGCATTATATATATCTGGACATTACCAGAGAACACAGTGGCGCAGAAAGCTTAAATTTTGTAAACGGCGTTTTCATAAAAATTGTAAAGAAAATTTCAAAAACAAACTAAATCGGGCAACCGCTTCTCGATGCTGGTATATAAAAATTTAGATTTTTTACGAATACCTAAAATCCTTAATTTTTATATGACAACACCGAGAAGAGGTTGCCCGATTTAGATCTTAAATTAAAGATAACGAAGAGGTCTAGTAAATAACGTCGAAAAAAATAAAAAAAATGTATTGGAATGGAGATATTAGTTCGGAAACTTGTAAAAAATGGTAAAAATTGATTTTTTTCAAATCAAATTCCTGTTCTTCTCATTTCTTTAGATTTTAGACTATTTTAGAAAGATAAAGCCTAAATCTAGCAAATAACGTCGAGTTTTTTTCATTTTTAGTGACGCTTTTTTTTAATTGTTTAACTCTAATCGTACTTGTTTTTTCTCTCGATATTTCACGGACGAGAAATTGCAATATTTCGTTGAAAGTTGTGGAAATATAAAGCAAAATAGTATATTTAACAATTATGTGCAAAATAAAATTTACGAGAGTTAATTCTCATGGAAAATTTTCAATTTCTTTGAACTACAAATTTTCATGTTCGTCTTAAATTGTCTCATGTTGGATTTCTGTCTTTTACGCTAGATGTCTCTAATGTGACTTGTGGTCTAGGTCTAGGCGCATTTTATATGAATTTTCATACTTTCAGGTCACAAGCCTACGTATAGTAAGTTTTATTGCCTACAGGCTCGCTGGTATCTAAATTGAAATTTTTTGCTGAGTAATGACTCCTCTTAATTGCTGATCACTATTTTGGTTAGTCAAAAATTGTAATTGTATGGTTACAACCTAACATCATATTACTGGGAAATTTATAATATGATTATTAAATTTTTTCTATTAACTATTGATAGTTATGGTGGTAATTGCGTGAGAGGATAAATATAGGCTTTTATATATTAAAATAATTGTATGAAACAACAATTAAAATTGACTGTGTAGGGCCAAAAAATTAAAAATTATTGTATTTAACTCGCACAGTAAATATTCATAAAGCTGTCCACAGCCAAAATCGTTTGTTAAGTATTATTTTTGGTCACTTTATAGCTACTTGTATGTTTTATTATTGAGGTCATTTTATTATACAATTACGCCATGAGCGTGTACACTATTTAAAATATTAATTAGTTACTTTTCATTCAAAATATTTATTAATTACTTTGAGTCCAAATATTTGAAGATAAGATATAAAAATCTCCATCAATATTTGTCAGTTCAGTATTAATATACCGGTATCACAAATTTTGTTTTTAAGATTCCATTTTAAAAATAGCTTAAATTTAAACACGTAATATTTAAATTATCATATTTTTAACAATTACGGTGTAGTTAACATTAAATAAAAGCTTTTTACTTTTAATAGTGCTCGGTAAATTGTTAATTAACGATTTTTTTATTTAAAAAAGCCAACGCTACTTTTTGTGAGTTTTGTATTGCATTTTTGCATTCAGCCGATAGGTCTTTATACATCCGTTTCCGTAACCCCATCCGTATTGTTGAAAAGCTACCAATTTATTTTTATTTTTTTCCATCACTACATTATCAGTTTATTTCTAATATATGCGTCCCGTAATGATGATATTATAAATTATCCATCTTAATATCCACACAACTAAAAAATTTCCAACTGTAAAATTTCTTCCATAATCTTCATACTTTTAATAAAATCGCTACATATACCCTAGCCACATTTCTTGCATCGATGCCATTTTTAAAACTGACAAGGAAAATGAATTAAATCAGCTTTCTTAGTTGCAAGGTTATACAATGGTAAACTGATAAAATAATCTGAATTTAGGTATAGTAACTTCTTTTAAAAAAAATTTATCATCAAAGTTTTCACATATTTCCGTTATTTATTTAGACTTCCACTAAACTATACAACCTCCACCATCACATCTTTCCTAAATTCAAAGTCAAAGCGCTTTTGAATTTGGAATTTTTGTATTCTCACCTTTTTCTCGCAATTTACCCATTATTATACCCTAGATGAAATCTAAAGGGTGTACTAAGCTTGTCATTCCCTTTGTAACACCTAGAAATATTGATGGTAGAGCAAAATGGACACCCACACATAATATTAAAAGTTATTTTGATTTTTGCATGTCCGTCTGTCCGTCCGTCCGTTTGTCCGTCCGTCCATCTGTCCGTTCGTTCTCATGATAACTTGAGAACGGATGAACTTCGAGAGCTGAAATTTTGTAAAATCAAGTTCAAAAATAGGACAAATCCGGTAAGTCCTTCATAGGGTTGCCATACAAAAATTTCGTTTTTCACTACATTTTTGGACACTGCCTGAGAACGCGGCGTCAACGTAGCGCGCTGAAATGTTGTACATAGTGTTTTAGTAAAAATAGTAAATATAATTACAAAAATGGACTAAATCGGGAAACTCTTAATTCGTGTTGCCCTATAAAAATTTTAGGAATTGGACGTATCCTGTGAAAACGATAGTTTTGATATATTGAAAATTTCTTCAGAATATGAAATTCTATAAAATTATAATCATTTTTGCTGTTCGACGAACCGTTCTACAAATATATTCAAAAATCACTTCAAAAATCAAACTTGCGGTGACCATACGAAATTACAAACGAACATTGGTCTAGGGTATCATAAGAATTGGTCTTACGTTAGACCAATTCTAGCTTTTTTACTTGTTTTTATTGTAAAATTTATCTTCAACATCATTTATTGGGGGTGAACCCAGAGTTTTCTCTTTAATTCGACTACCCCTTGTAACTCAATTTCTGACGGAGCTGGTGTCGAGTTACGCCGGAAATGGGGGGGGGGGGGGGGCAGACGTTACCCATTTTTCCGGACATACCAACATTTAGCCGCTAGCCTTTACTGTCCTTGTGGATTGTGGCTTAGAGTTTCAGTGTCATTTAGACTATGTATTATGCATTTACAGAGAATTTTATGATTGTATGTAACCTATGAATGTAAGCAATTGGTATACATATTTGCACTTAAATCTTTTAATAGCACATTAAGTATGGCAATATCTTATTTCGTCGACCTGACTATGTGTAATGATTCTCGTAGTTAGAACCACCAAAAAATAAGTCTTGTGCAGATTTCAACAGTGTGTTGAAACCTAAACAAGACTGCTGTTGAGATCGACTATGTATCTCAGTAATAAAAAGGCTTAAGTGCAGACTAAACAGTGTGTCTAATCTGACTTGATGCTGGAGAGTGCTAACGAAGTAATAGCCACTCGTTACTTGGTTATACTGTGCTTTATTAAAAAAATGCATGTACTTTTATACAAAAAATTATCACAGTAAAAAATATTTTAACAGAAAGATTGCAAAATATAAAAATTAATCAAGATTTTACGGAACTAAAATTTGTTTACACAAACTGTAAACAAAAAACCAAAAGAAATTACGGAACTAAGTTGTTTATACAAACTGTGAACAGAAACCAAAAGAAATTACGAAAAAACAATTGCGAAAGAAATTATCAAAACCTAAGCAATTGTAAAAGAATGTAGGTATATTATTCTATATTATATATGTATGTCACTGAGTCACACAATTAATTGAGCGTTTTACCACCTGTAGTGGCAGCAAACATGCAGCGTGAGCAAATTGTTTATATAGCAAGCTTCTGCTGCACTCAATTAATTGTGGCATATTAACCTTCGCTGATTTGATTGATGTTTGATCTGTTCGGGAGCTGAACATGTTGGGGGCCGGCATTTGCTAAAACAGCGTCGAAGCGTTTTTGAATCGATGATCCTGATATTGGTTGTCGTCTTGGTTTACTTGGCGGGTACTTGCAGGTGGTGCAGAGTTTTTTGAGAGGAATGCCGTAGTTGTATACAAGTAGCACAATAACAAGTACTACTATAACAACCGTGGCTGTTGAAATCGAATATACAATGAATTTCCCTTGGACGTCCTTCATCTGCAGCAGGTCGGGATGTAAGCTGTAGTCCAGGAATTGCTCACTTGGACGAATCAAGAGCCCCGGCTGAATCATACGAGGGGCCTTGCTGAAATTCAGTGATGCTGCTACTGGTGGTGTTTCCATGATGTGACTCGTTATGACATCAAACCTTTCATCTATGGTAGTTTTAAGGGTAACTGCTTTGGTCTTGATGAAGCAACCGTCGTTGAGATGTATGATGCCAGTGGTGTTTATTATAATCTCTTTTCTTACTCCTTTACATACCGTTGCTATAATTCTGGCCTTCGTAGTAACATACAACCAGGTGTTTTCCATCATCAGTGTTTTCCAGACAATTCCATTCAGACTTAGGTGCTGCATTTCACACATGTTTTTTGTGTGACGACCGTAGATCTCATCTATGACACAGGATGGACTGTTATCAATATTGTGAATAATTGTCGGAGCGCAACGGTAGACGTGGGATCCGGATATCTTGCATGCCTTTAGTTCTTCTTCCTCTAAGTTGAAATAGGTTTCATGGTTGAAATTAACGGCGAAGGTAGAAGATTTTAGGTTGGCTACTGCGAAAGAGTCATTTGATATTAACTGAGGTATTGATGTGATGTGCATCAAATCGTACAAGTTCTTTTCTATGATGCTTAAGTAGCCATATAATTTCAGCGTGCCGTTGTTTGCGTTGACTTCTAGACGGTGCTGAGGTGTTCTATCGATAAGAAGATCAGCGCCAAGCTTTATTGAGACATTTTTAATTAACTCGTCGATGTCTTGTGATGTTATAAAATCTAGGAGGTGTGCGTGCTAATGCAGTGCGTTTATCCAGTTATTGTATTTGCTTTGAAGTTCATTATAATAATTTTCAGCACTGATGTAGGTCGACAAAACTTCAATACTGACTCTATTGTGATCTGCAGTAGAGTACCAGGTGGCCATCTCATTTATGGAGCCAATTGCCTTTTCCAATCGTGCATCGAAGTGTTTAAGCGTCTTTTCTATGACCGTATTCGAACGGTTTATTCTCTGATTGAGAAAGAGAACCTGTTGGTTGGTTGATTGCAAGATGTTTTCTTGGTTGTGTTGAAGATGTTCTATCTCTAAATAGACTTCATCATTTACTCCAAATATACCTGTGAGTAGCCTACCAAAAATGCCTCTCCTGCTTCGGTGCCTTTGCTGGATAAAGTTGATGATTTGACTGGTGGACTTGAGCAAACCTTGTCGTTTTGTTGATAAATGCTGAAATAGCACTTCACAGTGAGTTATATCCGTAAGGATCTTGTTCTTTTCGCACATTTCTTTTACGCGTTCCCAAGTGCTGTCAATTTTTTTCTGGTCTTGAATGGCTTCATCTGTAGGAAAGGTTATCTGTAGCCTCAGATTCCCCCTTTTAATTTGTGCAAGTCCCAAGTTTTCTATGTAAAGACATGGTTTAGGTTGGAAAATCGTGTAATCTTGAGCAACGACTATTGTGATCCAGTACAGAATTAACAATGTGGTGTGCAGGAATTTTGCTGCCCAAGTGCAAGGTGCTACTTTTCTCTTTTTTATTTTAATTGGTAAGCCGATATTGTTCAGGGCTTTTTGAGTATTGTTGTTCTTCCGTAGTTCTGGATTGTTTGGGCTTGTTACATTTATATGTTGCTCGTGCTCTTGTGGCCTTTTACGAGGTCTAGATTCAGAATCTGAAATGGTAGTCACTGTTGTGCTCACCATCAGTGACGGTGTTTGTGCCTCGGAGTCATGGATATTTAACGGGAGTTGGCATAGTTTATTCAGCGGTCTTTTCTTGATGCCGTTTCTGTATTGTACTGATACAATGCGGACGACGTTATCTTCGCCAGGATGGAGCTCGACAATTCGGCCCAACGCCCATTTTTGTGGTGGAAGGTTATCGTCCTTGACCAATACTAGTTCACAAATGTTGGGATTTTCCCTCTTGGTCTTCCATTTGCTTCTCTGCTGTAGCGTTGTTAGATATTCCGCAGACCGTCTTTGCCAAATCTCTTGGTAGTATTTTGTAAGCTGTTTCCATTTGTCATGCACCTTTATATCCGTAATGTCAGGCTCTGGTGGTGCTAGTAGGGGTCGGCCTATTAAAAAGTGTCCTGGAGTTAATGCCTCAAGATCCTGGGGATCACTTGATTGTTGGCCAATCGGCCTAGAGTTCAGGCATGCCTCTATTCGATAAATGACGGTTGTGAACTCCTCATAGGTTAGGAGTGTTTCACTTAGTACCCTTTTAAGGTGAGTCTTCACAGATTTTACTCCAGCCTCCCACAGCCCACCAAGGTGTGGGCTTCCTGGCGGAATGAAACTCCATTCCGTGCCATCATTTGCTGTGATTTCAGCAACATATTTTGTTGACTGTGTGATTGCTTCCTTCAGAACCTTGTCCAATTTTTTGTGGGCACCAACAAAATTGGTGCCATTGTCAGAGAATATCTGCTTGGCATTTCCCCGGCGGGACACAGATCGTCTATACGCTGCTAGGAAGGCATCCGAGGTGAGGTCACTTACCAGCTCGAGGTGAACTGCTTTGCTAACCATGCAAATGAATAGCGAAATATAACCTTTTAGTGTTTTGGTGCCCCTTCCTTTTGCCATTTTTGTGATGAAGGGTCCTGCGTAATCTATGCCACAGTGGGAAAACGGTGGAGCTGGTGTGATTCGAATTGCTGGCAGATTCCCCATAAGTTGTTGGGGGGATGCTTGCCGGTGCCTTAGACAGGTAATACATCTGTGAATTCTCGACTGTACAGTGCATTTTGCATTAATAACCCAATACTGCGACCTCAGATAGTTTAATGTGAGCTGGGTTCCTCCATGCAATGTTTGTTGATGCGCGTGATCAATTATCAAATTTGTTGCATGATGTTTTTGGGGAAGTAGCATTTGATGTTTGGTGTCTTCGGATAGCGTTGAATGTTTTATTCGACCTCCGACTCGTAAAATCCCTTCCTTGTCTAAGAATGGATTGAGAGAAAGAAGCTTACTCGAGTTCATCAAGGTCTTCTTTCTTTCGAGGATGCTTAAGTCCTCATTGAATGCTTCTCTTTGGACAATCCTCACTATACAAAGTTTTGCTTGTTGTAGCTCTTTGGAAGTCAGGTATTCTCGCAGCGGCATTGATGGGCGGCAATTGCCAATAAATCTTCTGCAGTATGCCATTACCCTCAATTGGCGAGTAAAAGTAGAACATTTAAATATTTCTGAATTGGATACCTGGCTAGTTAGCACTTGAAAATGTCTCTTGCTCTCTTCGTTAGTTTGCAACTTTAATTTCTGTTGTGGCCATGCTTCCGGAGTTTGTGATAGCCAAAGTGGTCCTCTCCACCAAATGTCGTGAGTGGCTAACTTCTTTGGACTGATTCCTCTTGTTGCTGCATCTGCGGGATTATCGCGAGATGGAACGTGTCTCCAGATATTCTTGGGAAAATGGCCTTGTATATCGGCTACCCTATTGGCAACGTATGTATTCCATGTTGTTGGATTCTTGGCTATCCAAGCTAAAGCAATTTCAGAATCACACCATGCAAATATATCGGCTGGTTGTATGTCCAAAGTATTTATTACCTCTGTAAGCAGATTTGCTAATAGTGCGGCACCAGAGAGCTCTAACCGTGGGAGAGAAATCTTTTGCTTTAAGGGGACTAGTTTATCCATCGAGGAATCGTGATTTTCTCCAGTTCACCCAGCTCCCTTTCAAGCCCTTGCCAGGCCTTCGTTACTTCTAAGGGTGCTTCTCTGTCCCAGTCTGTTTGTTCTCTGCATAGTGACTGCATTATCAGCTTTGCAGTTATGGTTACGGGAGCGAGCCAACCCAGAGGATCAAAAATGGAAGCAATTTTTGATAGCAGTGTTCGTTTTGTTATGCTGTTGCTTGTTCCATGTGTCTTTAATCTAAAGCGGAATTCATCACGAATTGGATTCCAATGAATTCCTAAGGTTTTTATTGTATCGTGTTCTTTAATTTCCATGATCCCTTGCTCTATTATTTCCTCTGGTATAGTTCTCAGAAGACCATCATCGTTAGCCGTCCATTTCCGCAGATTGAAGCCACCAGCTCGTAGCAATGCAATTGTCTGCTCCTGTAATTGTAGAGCCTCTGATTTGGTGTCAGCCCCTGTAAGCACATCATCCACGTAGAAGTCAGTAGAAAGTATTTCTCTTGCTATTGGATAGTTGCTGCCTTCATCTTTAGCTAATTCCTTCAAGGTTCTTACTGCAAGATACGTGGCAGGACTTGTGCCATAGGTAACTGTATTTAATTTGAACTCCTGGATGGGTTCTGTTGGATGTTGCCGCCACAATATCCTTTGATAATTCCTGTCAGGCTCTTTAATGTTGATCTGTCTGAACATCTTCTCGATATCAGCAGTGTAAACATAGCGGTGCTTTCTCCATCTTAATATGATCTGTGTAAGATCTTGTTGGATTTTAGGGCCACTATGTAGCAAATCATTGAGGCTTAGTCCAGACTTTGACTTGCACGATGCATCAAAGACAACTCGCAGCTTAGTTGTGGAGCTATCGGTTTTAAGTACGTCGTGATGCGGTAGATAATAGACGTCAGACTGTTTTCCTGCATACGGTTTGGCAGGACTCATGTGCCCCATTGCAAGATATTCTTTTAAGAAGGCATTATGTTCCACTGATAGTTCTGGCTCCCTTTCCAGTCTTTTTTCTATCTGCCGTAGTCGGGCTATTGCCATGCACTTGGAATCGCCTAGCTCCCCCAGTTCTTGTTTGAAAGGCAGACTGACTTCGTAACGTCCTGCTGCATCTCTTCTGTAATTATGTTTAAAATGTTCTTCACAGTGGTTGTTTTGTTCCAAATTTACATGGTTGTTATCAATATCCCAGAATTTTTCTAAACTCTCTTCTATTTCTGCGAGAGATAGGAAACTCGCTAGCTTCAGCGTTTCGCTGTTGCTGTTTGGAACGCTTCCAAAAATTATCCACCCCAATTTGGTATTTTGTGCGAGAGGCTTTGTCTTCTTAAAACCTTTAATTATAATGTTGGCATAGACATCTGCGCCTAACAATATGTCTATTGGGCCTGGTTGGTAGAATGTAGGATCAGCTAAATTCATGTTTTTGAATTTTTTCATATTTATGCCTGGAGCAGGTGCCTCTGGTAACAGAGAGTTCAATTTATGCAAACCAAGGGCGTCCACAGAAAGATAAGAATTCGTTTGATCTTTAAGTTGGATACTTAATTTTACCTTGCTGCTCGCTCTGGCTGATTCGGCTTCTCCCACTCCAAAAATCGTGGCTCTGATGTGATCCTTACGGAGCTTTAAAAATTGAACCGCCTGTTCTGTTATTAGCGATACCTGTGATCCAGGGTCGATTAATGCTCTGAAGCTTTCCAACTGTCCATAAATATTTTTAATTCTGATGATTGCTGTAGGTAGCAACACGTTAGGCATTCTCACTTTATTGGTATGACAGCTGATAGCATTTCCCTTTGGATGTGATGGTTGAGCCTTGTCCACGCTGCACATATTGGTAGACATATTTGTGCTCATGGTCTGATTCTGCGTACGTGTGATATGCCTGGGGTGGCATGACTATTTTGATTGCCCTTGTGCAGTAAAGTATGGTGCCTTTTATTGCAAATGGCACAAAGCTTGTTGGATTTGCACTTTTCATTTTTGTTATGTGCGAGACAATTTCCGCAGATATCCTTTTGCTTGACAAGGGCTTGTCTATCATCCACGTTCCGTTTTCTGAACTCTCCACACTGGTAGAGTTTGTGCTCCTTGTTGCAAATCATGCATGAGCCTCTTAATGTGGTTTGAAATGCCTTTTTAAAGCATTTTGAAGTGCCGGGCCTTGTGCGTTTTGAATTTTCTATGCATTCCAATACCTGATACCGCCTCTCTAGGAACCTCAGTAGGTCGGTAACTAAGGGCATTTCCCTTGGATTTAGCAGGCTTTCTTCAAACAGGCGAAGACTTTCTGCGTCTAGCTTCCTCATTGCGATACATACAATAATTGGACTCCATTCGTCTGTTTTGTAGCTTAAAAGCTTCAGAGCTTCCAAGCACTCTCTAATGGTATCATAAAGCATTATTATGTCTTGTTGGGACCTGTATTCTACATTCTTAGCATCCATGATAGTATTCACATAAGTTGTGACGATTTTTCTGTTATTATTAAATCTGGCTTCTATCAAATGCAGAGCAGTTTCATAGTTTTGGCTACTCAATTGCAAATGACTTATAACCCTTCTTGCGTCACCCTCTAAATGATATAGGAGGTACTGCATCTTTTCAATGTTGCTTATGTGTAAGTTGTTGTGGATGACGTTCTTAAAAATGTCTATGAAAGACTTCCAGTCCTTGTAATCTCCACTGAACTTAGGAATTTGTATTGGTGGAAGTTTTGGATAGTTGTTAACTCTGATTTGATCTAGGTTCTGTTGCTGAAGATTCCAGGATGTTGTTGCGCTAGGCAGCGTGTTGAATTGAGGATTATATCCAAGATTCTGTGTTGTTGCTGTGAGCGTATTGATACTTTCAAAGTTACTTACTGCTGGTGCTCCAGCCGTTGTGGTTACTGCTGTAGGAGATGGCGCAGTTGTAGTAACTGGTAACGTTGGTGTGGTCATTGTGGTTTTTAAGCCAGTTGTGCTGGTGATTGGTAGTTGGTACTTCTTGGGAATCTGGTAGTTGGCTATCAACTCAACTGATTGCTTAAACAGCTCGTGTGTCCTTTCATATAACCTATCGGTGAAATACGGGTGTTCTGGTTTTGCACACTCTGTTAGCTGTAGATGATGGTCGTTAAAATCTGCCCAGATTGTTTCCAACTGGTTGAGCCTGTTTTGCAAGTATTCCTGTTTTTCTTTCAGCTCCGTCTTTCTTGAAATTTGCTAAAATACGCTTTAATTCCTCTGCCAAATCTTTTTGGATTATGATTATGTCTTCAGGTTTTGAAGGCATCGCAAATTAAAGTGCAGGCAAACAATTATTGGCGGCAGCTGCTTTGAAAGTCGGCTTTCGTCAGGGATGCTATGTGGCATATTGACCTTCGCCGATTTGATTGATGTTTGATCTGTTCGGGAGCTGAACACTGTGCGTAGTCGAATTAAAAGGAAGACTCTCAAGTTTTTAATTTCAGTAAAAAAAAGATGTCGATGGCGTGTTTTAGGCTAAAAATAACGGGGAATTTGGAAAAAAATTAATAATATTTCCGCATTTTAAAATGTAAAATACGGGATATGATGGAGATCATGCATGTTCGAAATTATTGAAATTGGTCCAATTCTGCTATAAAATTTTTTGTTTGCTGGGATAAGATTTAAATAAATAATATACTTACGGTTTTTATGGAAATGGCAAGGAATTTTCGATCAAGTAATGTAACTGGAAAAGCATACTAAATCTAAAACACCCAACGAATATTTCTTAAAATGAGTTTTGCACAGTCTATTACTAGATGTTCTGTAAACCATCGCACTATTGTAATTAATTCGTCGAAACTATCACAGAAGTTAGTAAGTCTAACAATGTAATACAGGGTGCTTTTTTGAAAATGAATTGCCAACATTCGGATACTCTGTAGAATGACTGATATTTTCATCAAACAAAATTTATCTCACACACAAAATAAAAAATAAAAACATCCGACAGAGTGCAACAAGCTCAAAAACTTTAATATATAGTTATCCGTGCAGAGATTTCGATAAAAACAATTAAAAGAAAGGAAAGAGCAACGTTAATACTGGGTTTCGCTTTAATTATACTTTTCAAGAGTATAAAGGAAGTTTCGAATTGAATCCTCAATTGTGTGTGTGTGTGTGTGTATGTTGCTTTTGTACGTACCTACATACTTCTGTGGAATGAAAACTGTTTCCAATCAGATTTTCTCTTGGCTTAAAGTTTAACGACCCAAAGCCCGGCAAATGAAGTTGATTTGAGTCAGGAAATTTCAACAATTGAATTGAAAGAAACTTTTCCAATTTTTCCTGTAATCACTTTCATGCTTTGGTCGGTCTTCGTTGTTGGAGGAGGACGAGGAATTATTGAATTGTTGAACTTGATACTGAGGTGGACATAGTTTGGACTGTGTCGATTGCTTTAATTCGTTTTTGTATTTAGATTGTTGGAGGATACACAAAGGATTTAAAGAGCTAATTTGGATTAAATACTAGTTCTAATGGAGTTTATGAATACCTTCGTTTCCGGTATGGCTATTATTGATATTAGGGAAATTATGGTTAAAGATTTTGAACAGTTATTAGCACATTTCATGGATTATTGAATTAAGCTTCTGGCAAAATGGTTATTCTCATAGACAAATTAATAACTCTTGCATAAGTTTTGTATTTTGTAGCGGAAGTTACATATTTCTGATAATAATTTTGTTGCAATTTTTTCCATTATTAAAATACTAATAATTTAAAGTTTATTTACACTGTCGGTCTAATATTCGTACCGACTGTGAAAAATCAATTTAAGTTTTGAGTTTTTAAAACACTTTGAAAACTTTGAAAAGCTTTAAATCCTCTGTACACAATTAAAAAAAAATACATATCACAACACTTTAGTTTGTAATAAATTAAAAAGTTTAGTTCATGTCAGGGAATTTTATCTATTGTGAAAGTCTGTATACGCCAGATGACAAACAGCTTTTATAAAAGTTAAAAAAACTTTTTATTATTAAATAAATTTATTATCTTCTGTTAACTGTTATTAATATAAAAAAAATTTCTCAAGGTTTTTCTGTGTAAAAATGTATATAATAGAAGAAGGTAAAAAGGCAGTTATCTAAAATAAAAATAAATTTTAAAAGAAATATAAATTAATAGAAAATATTTTTTTTTATTCAAATATAAAACAAAATATTTATCTTGAATTTCATCCTCAATTAACTTTAGGATTCAAGGTGGGATAAAGAACGGCAACATATTATTGTTGACCAGTTCATACTTCTGGACTATTTGTAAATTTTATCTGGATAACAAAATTTAGGATTTTGATGATCGGTGCGAGAAAGTGATTTGACTAGATCTAGATTTGAGAAAAACTTCATCAGCAATTCCCGTAAATTTGTAAATTTTATCTTAAAAACGTGCCTTAGAATTCTTATGATATCCGATTAAATTAAGACACCTAAATCAATTGAATCAATCTAAATCTTGTTGGCCGCTGAATGGAATTTATTAAGAAAAATTTGCCAGTACATTTCAAGAAAAAAACAAATTCTTATCTATGCTTATAAAAATTTTTAGCGACGAATTAATAGAACTTCTAGGAATATTGTTCCAGAATTAGAAAAAAATATGCCTCCCACTAGAATTTGAAGTGACTGAACATGAGAACCAACTACATCAGGTCTAACAGAAAATATTCCTGGGCTAATAGTGTAACGATAGGCCCCAAATAAATTCCTTCTGGCGCGATCGTTGTAAAAAGTTTATTAAATTTAAGGCCCAAGAAACCTTCTGGACGGCTCGAGCAATTAATTGATAGTTTAAAATAATCAGAAATTCTCTCTCGATAAATGCACTAAGTGCAGATGAAGGATAAATTACAGATTACATGACAGGTTGTATATATGCCAAATCTTGTGTAGCTAGAGTAAATTACAATAAGGTAAGTATAATTAACAGCACCGAGAGCATTTTGAGTTCGGAAATACAGTCTGTAAATTGTCTTCGGCCGGGCCGTCGAGTTGGGTGATTTAAGAATTGAGATCTTTACTATAGAAAATATTCCTGCACTTATGATTGCTAAGCTGTTATATAGTTATCAGTGGAATATTTCTTATCTAAAAGACTGAAATTCCTTGAAAATAATCTCAATAAATTTGCAAATTGCATTAAGTGCAGAAAAATTGAGCTTTTCGACCCGACCCAGCGATAGGAGAGGTCTCATCATCATCATTGGTCACCTACTTACCTAGAAACATTCGATATACTTCAAAGAAAGCAATCTATCATGGATATAAACCTGTCATGATGAACTGCTCTATTTGCCAAAATTCCATTCTCCCAAAATTGGTGATTATGCAATTTTTTTAATAGAATCGGACAGTTTCCTCCATTCATTGGTTATTTACACAAATATATATAGATGAGGCTGGTACAGATATAATCAATTCAAACTCTAAGTAGTATTAGAGCTGCTAAAATTAGCCTAGTGGGACTTTATGAATTGCATGCAATGCAAGTCCTACATCTTCGCGATTCTGTTGGCTAAGCATGTATTTACTAATGGTTATCATATTCAGATAGAATCAACGGAAGGTTTCTTATTGACATGTATAGGCAAATGAATGGTGTTGTTGCACTATCAAAACTAATATCTTAAAGGCCAGGTATCCCAGAGATTAATCTCGTGCTCACTACTTTTCTGTATTTATATATGTAGTATAGTATGAATGAGTAGATCAATAGTATTACTACATCTATGTACATTCGAAGTACAGTTAGAGTATAAGCACATTCATGTGCATAGTAGATAAGCAAAGCAGTTGTAAATTGACACTCAATAATAATACATGGCGCAGTCGGTCAGCTGATGAAAGTATAAGTGTATGGTGGAAAAATAAACAGATTATAATCATATGGGAAGAGTACAGAATGCATCAAAATCATTAATAGCTCAATATAAAAAACCACGAGGACACACTACAAAAAAATTAAACTTGTGCATTGTCAAGGCTTACAGAATAAACTCTTGCATCGTGAAGTACCATCAGAAACTACCAGAGCCACAAGGGAATCGGTGAATTCAATATCACTGAACAGCAGCCTAATTTTCCAGTTAATATCGATAATTCCTGCAAATGTTGAACTGGCGGATCCCATGTTCAATAAACCAAACAAAATAGATTTATTAATAGGTCCAGGCATATTTTTCGAATTGTTGTCGGTCGGGCAGATTAAATTGGGATACAATTTACATGTGTTGCAAAAACCTTGGTTGTGGTTCGAATGCATTAGATGATGACAAGCTAGCTAATGAATCGCTTAATAAACTTTTGGAGAGGTTTTGGTCCATTGAATATCTACAGCATATTACCCCGCCACTGACACTAGAACAGATCGAATGGGAATCACATTTCACCAAACATGTAAAGAGATCTCTTTTAGGTAAATTTATAGTACGTTTAGCAATTCGAGAAGACCCTTAGTTTTGGGGCATTCCTATGAAACCGCATTAAGAAGATTTGTAAATTTTGAAAAACGCCTAGAAAGGAACAAAGAGTTAAAGGCTCAGTATTCCGCCTTCATGAATGAATATGAAAGTCTCGATCATAAATCTCAGTTGCCCATTCGACATTATTACATGTCGCATCATTTCGTGCTACGACCCGAAAGTTCTTCTACACGATTACGTGTGGTATTTGATGCCTTGTTTCGGACAAGCACTAATAAATCACTCAACGAGATCTTGATGGTTAGACCGACTATACAACCGGACTTATTCGACATTCTAATTCGATTCCGATTATTGAAATATGCAATAACAGCTGATATCTCGAAGATGTATATGTGCATATTTATGGACTCCTTAGATACAAATTTGCAATGCATACTCTGGCGACAAAGCTCCAATGACGAATTGAAAACCTAATGTTTAAAAATCGTTACTTACGGAGCAGCAGCTGCTCCTTTTTTGGCTACGAGGTGTTTGGTAGCATTAGCAGAGGAATATTATGAGAACTATCCCCAGGGCGCAGATGTTCTATGTAAGCATTTCTATATGGAAGATATGATACTCGGAGGAGATTCGATAGATGAAGTATTGAAAATTCGAAATCAAATATCAAACATTTTAGAATCTGGAGGAGTTCATATACTCAAGTGGAGCGCAAATCATCAGCTTGTTATGGATGATATCACGGAAAAGATCGAGAGCAACTACGCGAAATACAGGAGTCAGTGGTGACTAAGATTCTAGGAATTGCAAGGGAGCCTTATTTAGATCGCATAAACTTCCTGAATGCATCTACAACTGAAACATCGCATGTAACAAAACGAACGATGCTAGCAACATTAGCAAGAATATTCGACCCCTTCGGTCTCATCCAACCCATATTCATACTCATACATACATTCAAGAAATTGAACTCCCTCGTTTTTTGTTCTAACATCCTCGCAACCTAGTTGGGTTGTGTTACATGGATTTTCAGATGCATCCCTACGAGCAATGGCGCTTGTGTTTATGTGAGATCAATTGACAACACTGGAACATAAGTTTACTATGTACTAAATCTCGCAGTGCACCCGTTAAGAGTCTTTCATTGCCTAGACTTGTGCTTTGTGGAGAGCTTTGTGGAGCACTTTTGCTTGCGGAATTGATGTCCCGACTTCATCGCACTATAGAAAGTAGGATTAGTGAACTTATTTGCTGAACTGACTCGAAAATCGTGCTAGACGGGTTGTCAACTCATCTCTCAACTTGAACTACTTTTGTATCACACTGTGTTGCGAAGATTCAAGAAATGACGTCCGAGATGACATGGCAGTATGTCGACACTAAAAATAATCCAGCGCAGATAGTATCGGAAGGTATGCTCCCGGAGAAATTAATAATGGCTTAAAATCCAATGTCAACAATTAAACTTGCACAGATGGGTGACCATACCAAATTTCATACGAGCATTCATCTCTGGTATCGTAAGAATTGGTCTTAGACCAATTCTAGCTTTTTTCCTTGTTACTCATTGTAAAAATGATGGGGGTTGGGCGTTAGGTGCAAATAAAATCTCTTGTATTAACTATTAAAATAATCAGCCAATGATGATTCTAATTTTCCAGCATCCATTCAACATTCACAAGTGGCAATTCATCCACGGAATAGCTGATCGGATCACTCATCCCGCGGTTTGTACTAATTTTAATTATTCACACAATTCACAGAAACTTCCTTTCAAATTGATTTTATTTTGTAAAAGTGCCGCCTCATTTGTTTCCATTTTGTAGACAAGGTAATGAATGGAAGTAATTTAAAAGCGAAATTTTGCTTGACGTTTTTCAGCCACTTTGTCATTAGGTGGAAATGGGAAACAATGACAAATGGAAAACCTTAAAAGCTTGAAATGGAATTTTCTCCAAAAGATTTATCAGCGTGGGGTTTAAAGATTGTTATTGATGAGATATATATTATTTGTATATAAGTAGGTATACATACCTCATACGATGCTGCATGAAATTCAATTTTTAGATATTGATTACCTCCCCTGCCACTTCCCGATTCAATCCCATGTTAGAACAGTATTTTCAATTTGGGGATTACCAAAGAGCTAATAAGGATGATTAGTTTTTTTTTCTCTTATGGAAGGGATAAAATTATTTGAATATTTACCAATTAATTAAAAATTATGAATATTACGTTTTTCTTAATGACAACGTCTGACTTATGTATGTGCGAAGGTGTAATGATATTATGTTAGGTTGTGACTTTTCCAAACTTAACGTTTAGGGTGGAGTGGGGCACATTGGAACAGAATCTTTCTATTGTATCGCTTGAATTTATATTAACTTAACCAGATATATCTGTTAAGAGATAGCTTCGCTATAGAAATTGTTTAGGAGTACACTTTTTCCAATATTTTTTTATATCTTTTGAAACAAGTAAAGACTGATGAAGGTTCCGCACAGTGGGGTACTTTCGACAAGCGCATGGGAGAGATTCGTCACCTCATTTTTATAAAATTAGATTTCATTAGATAAAAATATTTTTATTGATTTATATAAGAATATAGAAAATACATAATATAACATAAACAATATCCTAATTCAAACCAATAATTTTCAGTATTATATCCTAGACACCCACCTATATGTATGTGCTTATGGTATACATGTAGGTATTAAGTATTAAAAAATCTAGTAAATATTTTATTTGGTAAGATTTGTATTAAAAATATACTTTTCCTTTGCACGTGAAGTTCCAGGTGGATGAGTAGGAATTGGTAGCTTGCACACTATATCTATTCGATGAATTATTGATATATCGTTTACGTCATGTTTTTTGTTGCTACACTTTCTGTAAAACTCAACAGACATCTTAGCATTTACGGTGGATATGATGACGCCAACAAAATTTCGAGCTCTTTTTTCGGTGTGGAACTTCACTAGCACGTAATCTGAGATTTCATCCTGATCAATTAATTTTGGCGCAGAACAGATAACTTCATCAGAAACAAAATCTGAAAATCTAACGCATGAGTCGATAGAATCGTTACTGTCTGCAAAATCAATTTCATTACTATCAGACGAGTCATCTAAGTTAGCTTCAAGATTGCTTTTAATGGTTTCTTTTCTGATTCTTGAGCTTGACATATCTCGTTTTTGCTTCATTTTTGCAATACGATTTTTTTCCTGGGATTTAGTGTAAATTCGAGACTTGCCCATGGTTTTCTCGTTGCCCTTTCTTAAATTTTCTTTTAAAACTGGAATCGGTTGTACCAATTCAGGGGATTTTAGTACATTTATATTCTCAAAAGCAATGCTAGCCCCATCGGCTGTATAATTTATAGAATTAGCAGTATTCGTAGAACTAGTTCCGGTAAAGGTTTCTTCCACAACAAAATTTCGAGATTCCCATTTTCCTGGATTTAACGGCCATATACATATGTACCTGTTCACTCACATCCCTTAGATATGTTCTCCGAAGCAAATGCTTTGTTGCTTTGTTGAACGGTACGGTTGTCAAAGAAACAATATCATATGTATATATTGATATGGTTTCCTCGATTATTTACTAAGAATTCGCTCCATGCAGTTGTACAATAACGCTTAAAGGGCTCTTATACAAATACATTTAATGGTTGCAGTTTATCGGATGTATGGGGTGGAAGCGTTAACAGCTTTATTCCATTACTTCTACAATATTCAATTACGTTCAAGGTGCCATGCGACGGATGATTGTCAAGAATTATTAAAATCGGATGATCAATAGAACAGTTTGTCTATGCCTTTATATGTCTTAGCACGTCAGGGAAGATTTCGCCAGTCATCCAACCACTTTTAGAATTCAATCCTACACAACCACCTGGGCCTCTATTTACAAAATGATTTTTGTAGCGCATCCTGGAGAAAACATAAACTGAAGGAAGCCGGTAGCCACTCGCGTTAATTATACCGACCACAGACACTAGAGATCCCCTTTCTCCTGATTACACTTGGAGAATATTTCGCTGTCCTTTTGGAGCAATGACCTAAGAAGTTACCAAATGCAAATACCTATATACCTACCTACCTATATTTATATAGCATATTTACGTTACTTTTGGTGGAGGCAGCACTGTTGTAACACCGGTAGAATGCAAGTGACTGCTTGCTGGTTGAATCTCCTTAATTTCAACAGACTTATATTTTCGAGTTTTCATAAGGAAAGAACTTGATTCCAATGCATGAAATTGTAAAGCCAATCAATGCCTGCAATGTTTTTCTATCCTAAGAAGCAGGTCGTTTAATCCTGTTGGTATCAACGAAATCAAAAACAAATTTTCTAGCAGTGAAATAAGTTAAGCCGAAACCCATTTCACTGCGTTTTTTAAAGTATGAAGCAATTTGTCTTTCTTGGTCCATAGTAAATACTTGATGCACACCGAGAAATAAGAGTTGTGCGTTTTATTCCATAAATATGTGCTGCTGAAGATAATGTTTCCCGCTTGCTCACAACATCTTTCATTGCTAGTTTAATGCTTTTTATCGTTTAAGTCCCAACGGTTGGTTCTTTTCTTATAATTAAGAACCATTTCTGTAATTATAAAAAATAAAGCTATATCTATATATAATAGTTATATAGCTATCAAAACGGAAAATTCTTACACATTTTTATAATAACTATAAGATAAAATTGTTACAACTGAAATGTGGGGTATTTTCGCCAGGTATGGGACAGTTTCGACAATTCGTCGAAAGTACCCCAGCCGTACTTGTCGAAACTACCGCACAGGGAAGAGTAAAAAAAAATATCTAATATATTATAGCTTTTTATACCACTTTATAAGCTTGGAATCAATACAATCACTTGATACTAAGAAACATTTACTAAGTGCGTAATACACAAAACTATCCTTAATTAAGTTAATAGTGAAACGTGAGCCAAGAGACTAGAAAGCTTACAACACGTCCGAAATGGTCCGCTGGTTATCTACAAATGAATTCCTTTGGTAGAAAAGTTCGTACGTGACGAAGATATCAGACTGCAATTTTCTCAGAATTCTTAAATGACTTTTAAACAAAAATTTTGAAGGTGTCGAAAGTGCCCCAGTCTACCCTACCTCGCTGCATGCTATTGGCATTTTGACGGAGGTACCTACTTTGCGATATTTTGACAAAGTAGCGCTTCTGGAAACTTGTTTGTAGCCATCAGTATGAATGAATTTTTCTTTGAGATCATACTAACAAAATCCCAGGTTTACGTCATAATCCACACAAGAAATCTTTGGTATTTAAAGTGATGCTTTTCAACAGTTTCGTTGAATGATCCACTCTTTGCATGATGTGCTCAAACCCATACTGCGATGGTCTTCTATACTCAAGTAGGTTTAATTCAAGGCGACCGTTTCTATCGTGGATGGCCGCCTCTCAATTATTCTCAGGCTCTTGAGAATCAAATTGAATTACGAAAAAGGTTATACATACATATATAGCCTACGACACTAGATGAATGCCGTTCAATGTTTTTCTTTTCAGAATGGTTCGTCGGACGGTAGTTATATTAAGTCATAACCAATTTCACGGTTTTTAACATTCCAAAGAACTCTTTAATAAACCTTAACAAAATCCAAAATCGTAATGCAGTCAAAATTATATCAGCGCGTTCCTCAACCAGGCTCTGTCTGCTTTAGTTTCTTATTAAATCGTTTCATTTATATATTTATTAAACAGCCATTCCTAAGAGCCATCTGTCGTTTAATAGTAAAAGCTTTCGGGGAAGTTTTCTGGTTGTTGTCATGTAAATGTTCTGCGCTCTGTCACGGTAAAAACCTGAGAAAAGACTAAAAGTAGCTTGAGTATGTTATATTGTAGCGAGTTTTTTTAGGTAGAATAGTACGTATGGCAGGGAGTGTTACGCCGTTTTATAACCGCGTTAGGTATCCACCCGGTTAGGGCTGGAGAAGGGTGGTATTATGCGCTGGACCTTAACACCTGTTGGGCGCCACGTGGTTTTTCTTTCGAGCCCACAACTCACAAATAAAAACAATGAATCTTTTTGTTGATAACTTCTTTGTTAATGCAAACGTTATAAAAGAATTAATAAAATTACTATTAATGAATTCGAACACGTAACAATATGAGCTCTGCCAGATCGAGCCCGACAGAGTTCTATGGCAAGGAAAGTAGCGCGCGAATAACAAAGTGGCAAAAAAAACAATAATAATACAAATTATGGACGCAAAAAAAACCAGAAGATTTGGTCCAATAGATTGCAAAATGATACGTATCTTTTTTTTTTTAATTTCCACCTTTGTTCAAGTGATTCCAAGCTGATCCAAGACCTCCCCACAAAAACGATGCTTTTTCCTCCTTGTTTAAAGGTTTTTCTTTTCCTTTTTTTCTTATTTGTTGCATCACTCGATTCATTCACTTTCTTCCTTGTTTTTCTTCTTTTTTTCTATTTTTTAAAGAAAACTCCTTTTTTGAGAGAGAGAGAGCTTCCCGCTTCACCTACCACAAGCTTTTATAAGAAAAGTCCCCTATTTTGCACTTCCGGCCTTTATCTCTGGTACTTTTCCAAATCGGCTTGAATCGGTTCTACTTTGGTGAATAAAATTTTATTTTTATTTTTATTTCTATTATAAAATTCATTTTCTGAAACTCAGCTGACCGTTTGCTTATTTACCCAAAATTCGTGTATTTCGTAACAACTTTGTTGAAGAATTTGTTGCTTTGACAGATGTTCTTAGAGCTTTTATTATTATTTTTTTTTTAAATTGCCGTGTGAGCTACTTATGGGGTCTTTTGCATTTCGATTTACGCTTAGGGCTACGGGCAGCCCCAATAACGATACAGAACTTCGGAAAATTCACGTTGTACAAAACAAATCTTGTCGCTTTTCTGTTTGTGATTAGGTTATTTTAACACCTGTGCTCTACTACTCTATGGTGGGGCGACTGGACCAGGTAGATTATTTATTTGCAATTTCTGAAAACACATTTTTTCTAAATAAAGCTAAATATCATTCCATTTCCATTTCTAAGGTATTCAGAAGAACTTCGCGCGGTACCCCTGCCTGCCTTACATCATCTTTATAAAGATAAATAATATTTTAAATTCATTCAATGTGCCTATTGAACTTAATTCTACTTAATTCTAATTTCAGGAACAACTTGGGTTTTCCGATCGATACTATTTGTGTCGAAATATAGCAGAGAGTAGAAATGTCACTATTAAGATTAGCTTATAGACGCAACGATCCTCTGATTCCAGGAAATCTCAATATCGGCGGATATACCAGGTATTATTTGGAATTCGAAAAGTTCACTCTCCTTAAATGTCATATATGTATATGTTCCAGGACTCGCAGGGACGCGATAGTATCCTTGGTAACTCTGGGCGAGAAAAGTATTGTTCAAAATCGATCTTGAAATCCAGAGAGGTATCTCCAGCCTTGGGGAGGATGGGTAATTTCATTTTAGTGCTCACGATCTGAAAGTAATGTGAAAATCTTTGCAGAATCAACCTAATTAATTATTTGAGAAGACAAGACAAGACGCAACTAACTTGTACACATAGGTAATCCGCTTGAAATATATTACAGTAATTATATTTAAATGTTTTCTTCATTTCCAGGCCACCACATCCCCTACATCCAGAGTTCACCACATAACATAACACACACATAACTATATAAATAGAAAGCAAACTAGAAAAAAAGTTAAAGTAAAGCACCTTGTCTAGGTGTACTTCGTACCGTGATCCTTGGGACAATTGCGAGCATGCTAGCTATACGGACAAAATTTCAGTTAGTATTAAATAATCTATAAATAATCTCTGTATAGTTGAAAATATTTTTTGCTACTATATAAATTGTACACGCATTTTAAGTATGCTTTATATGAGTGGCTAGGTGCCTTTCCAGAAATAATTTAGTTTTTGTAACATGCTTGAATAAGCTAACGAATGTAACGAACAACTAATTATTCTTTTCAATATAGACATATAGTCTGGTGCCAATACTTTTTTGAAAAGAAAACATTAATAACAAGCAAGGACCAACCGGAAAATTTAGTTTAAGTTATAGGAAAAAAAAACAAAAACTGAACACGAGATAAAGTGAAATCGCGAAATGCGAGGGTTGGGGGGAGGGTTTGGAGTTAAGGGGTTGAAAGTTTTTTTTCTGATTTTCGGCGAAATATGACTTCCTAGCGAAAAATGTTCCTCGCGAAAGTTTTAGATAATAAAAATATCTAAAACTTTCATATAAGACATTTTTCAGCATAACCTCCAAAGTTTCGCGGAAATGGCGGGAAACCGAATTTCAGTTTTTTATTTTTTTCTCTCGTAAAAATAATTCAAATTTCATGAAATTTTGTCAAAGTAGATCTTTTTTTGCATTGAATAAGCACATTTTTTTTAATTCTGAAAACATGTACCGTGAAAATGTCTACCTTATGGTCTATGTATGTTGATGGTTTATTTTTCAAAAAATTTCCTTAAAATTGAGACAAACAAAAAAAATTGTCTTTTCAGATCAGGAAATTTTTATTTTTTTTATATGGTTTTCAATTTTTTTTTATGGTTCACAATTTTTTTTTATTATTTATGTAAACAATGGATTACATTTAATGACAGAATTTACTTTAATATCATATTACTAAAATTGAACCAATTTAATTGAAGACAATGGCGGAAATCATCCTGAAAGTTAAATTTTTCATGGCAATCATGGCAATGCACCCTACCGTACTGAAAGTCGTAAGCTAGAGTTAAGACTCGCTGGCCCAGTGTGCAATTTTATTAACGTATATTATACTATTTTTTCACTAAATAAATAGTATAATGATGAGTAATCTGTTTTAGGTATATTTGAATAAAATAATTTGAATACGCAATTATAAAGTAGAACAATTAATTTAATGATATTTATTCCTTCATGTTGACACATAACCCAAGCAGATATTTATCATAACCCAAAAAATACAATTTACAAAACAGATATGCAACTACTTTAAGGCTATTTCTTCAGATAAAAAGTTTGTTAAAAAATAAAAAACCCACGCTTTCGTTATCGAAAATCTACAAACAAATGACGACAGTGGTTCAGAACTTGTCGATTTTATTGGCATTAAAAAGAACAATGTTAGGACCAGCAGAATTTCATTGGTGTTACAAGATTAAATACCAATAATGGTAAAATTTCATTGGGATTAAAAAACAAGCAACACCAATGGCAGTGAAATTTCATAAGGATTGAAGAAATGGTGTAAAACATAAAAATAATGTATATACTTCTTAATATTAACTCTTTCTATTCCAAATTTTATATAGAAAGTGATAAAGTCGAATGTATACATCATTTGTATACAATGTCAGTCTAACGTTAATACGAAATTTTCTATAAAAACCGTTTCTGTACGCATATATGATAAAATGTATCCGAAAATATTATAGAATTTATATTCGAAACTATAAACTCTATCAAATACGCATATAACTTACTTTATTTATATTTTGATGTTATATACTTTATATGATTTTGTTATAAATATCATATTCTGTTAGGATTTCGACTTGTTCTTTATACGTCTTTGGAATAAATGTTATACTATCTAAGCAAAAATTCTTCAAAATTTACAAGTGTGTACCATTTGTTTGTAAGAAATAACGGTTCTTTCTTTGGTAATATATCCTTTATGCTATTTCATTATTAACTCATCAGTGAGTAGAGTTTTAACCGCCGTTCTGAAAATATCATATTTAAACTAATGAAAAAGTTAAGTGGAAACACAAGGACGGTTTTAAATCATATATTCAATATAATAGGTTTTTGCAAATTACATTAAAAAACGACCGTGCAAAGAAAAGGAAGCTTGATAAGAGCATTGAAGAAGAGAACAAGGATAAGCCGACAAATACGCAAACAGAAAAGGCCCCTTCAGAAAGGACTTTTAACGACATTGATGAGCTAAACAGGTTTCTTATTTATTTTGTCTTTTGATAATCTACAATAAACTGCATTAAAAAATTTCACTAAAATATGGTGTTTTATTAATTTATACATAAAATTAATATTAATTCACTATTTACAATATATAGTATAAACTTTATCTACAAAATATATAACTTAATTGAATACAAGTTATTATAAAATTTATATGAAACATAATAAATGAAAATAATAGGGAATTACATATAAAAGTAATATATAAAATGGATTAGTTTCGACTAGAATTCATGGTATTAATTTTATACTGTATTGATATAGAAATCTATTACAAGCAAAAGTATTAAGTTTATATTAACTTTTGTAAAGATTTATATATTTATATATTATTCATGTATAATATTTAGACCAAGATTACTAACCGTGCACTTATTCCTTCAGAAAATTCAGTGAGATACAATCATAATTCCAATTTCCATGTTACATAGCTGTGTTCTTTGTGTCCACAGAACAGGGCGGAACAGAAGATACACAAAAGAATGCCTCATATAAATGAAGCGAATAGTACAAATAGTGCGATTGAATCGACAGAACAATTTGTTATCTCCAGTATATGGAAGCTCTAGAACAAGGTACAAAAAAGAACACAGCTAATGTTATAAAATCTTTTTAAATTAAAACTGTAAAGCTTCTAGCAGAATAATGAAAGTGATATTAATAATAAGGCACTAAAATTGTTTTATTTTATTTTAACCAAGCTATTTTCCCTTGAGTACAAGGAATATCTCACGTTACAATACTGCCAATCATTTTAAGAATAACGAAACACTCAAGTTTCAACACCATGACAGCAAATTGTCGAGCTGTATCTTATCCTCTTATTAGTCACTTCAAAACGAATCTTTCCTCCCCTTTCGACTTTCGACAAACTTATATTAGATAGACATACAAATATTATTAGAGATAAAACTATCGCATTCCTCAGGTCTTTGGAAAATATTGCTTAAGTATTGTAATTATCTCCCCATATTTTCCCTATATATATAAAAGAAGTGCAGAGGTAATCCAATAATTTAGGGGACGCAACGAACTTCAGTAAATGAGCAGAGTGGACTAAGAATGTAGAGGGCGATGTTATTAACCAAGGAAGAATTTGTGCACCGTAAATCTTGAATCTTAAAGCTATATTGACCCGAGACAACATTTGGTTTAAGAAAATTAGCTGATAAAGGAAAAACGGGTTCGTAAAAATGTAAACGTTAATTTGATTTGATTGTGCGTTCTAAATACTTATTTGGATAAATTTTGGATTTATTCGTGGATAATCATTGGAAAAACAATAGTGGACAAATATTGTTAAGAGAAGGTGATCAAGTGATTGGTAAGAGATGAGCTTGAAATCAGTTTTTAGTGCGAAACTATTTCGAAAAGGGTATCATTTATAGCAAGTCAAAACTTAGTCAAAAATGAAGTTCAAATATTTGCTTTATAATCACAAAAGTTTGCAATGTCTTTAATAAAGATAAAGCTAAAAAGTATCCACTAATATTTAAGCTCGATGGAGCTGTTGAAAAAAAGGGCAAATATTTACCAGAACCAGATATAACTGAAATGGAACCAAAAAAATGGTGCTTGTTTCAAACCTTGGACCCAGAAACGATATGTTACGTTCTCAGCACGAATAAAAAAACAGCAGTGTCAAGCTATATTATTCCTCTCTACAGGTGAATCGTATTACTATAATCCGCAGAAAATGTAAGAGTTGAATGAAGCCGACAAATTATATGGCTGTAATTAATTGTGGAGTACGAAATAATATCCCATTTATCCCAGCATTTACTATGCTTACCGATGTATATGTGCGTACATAAGAAGTTCCTGAAAATACGATTGCTACCAAGTATTCCACAGATTCCAGCATGAAAGAGCACTTTCTTTTGGTCGGATTTATCAATCTACTTCTGTGCCCCACAAACCAGAAATTCATAAAAACGAACGGAGTCGATTAAGTGGACAAAAAGATGAATCCACCGGGCTGCGCTAGCTATGCCCATTGACTTTTTTGAAATAACGTAAGGCAATGCTAAGAAAATACTTCCTAGGTATAGATTCCGTGGAACAACTGAAAAAAAAATAGTAAAAATGGTTCAGAATGGTTAACAGTATAATTACATCCATCTGAATGTGGATTCAACACTACCACCGAAAATATTGGATAAAAATCCTGCGGTGATAGAACAGCTAGTGAAAATATGCCAGCGACTATGACCTTGATATTTTAAATTTAAATGATCTTTTTATTTCCATAAGCTGCTGAATCCGACATGCCTAAGAAGACAACGATGTGCTAGAATGAATCAATTTTTTTTTCTTATTGCGTGACTTCTAGTAAGGTCGTGGAGCCATTTAACTTTATATGCTTGTAATTTAGTAGACCCTAATGATGCTTCTCCTCAGTTCCTGAAACTCATCGCACCTTTCATTTCAGATCAAGTAGTCCATGTTCCAAATTTTTGCTTAATGCGCCAGTGCTTCTTCGCAATATCTGAACAAGTGCTACGAATGATTACCACAACAAACAACATTCATTTATTTCGTCCTGGAAAGGTTATTGCAAATGGTTTCTCGTACCTGAATCGCAGTTAGGTTTTCAATCCAAGTATTGTTACTAATCTACCTACTGTTTGTCATAAATGAGTTACGAACATATCTCGATAAACGTTTCACGAGTGATTTTGTAGTTTTTTGATTTTTCTAAGTTAAGCGATTAAGTGTAGGTACTAAACTCTCAAATATTCTCAAATTAGTTCATAAATTTGGACTTATCTCCTCTGCTACCGTTCAGATTGTTGAAAGCCATTTGTCGTGTAGATGGTAGTAAATAACACTTTCCTGGAACTTCTGCCTCTTATTAGTGGTGTTCCACAAGGATCAATTTTAGGATCTCTTTGTTCTGCTTACATATCAATGAACTTTCTAAAATTGCATGAATATTTATATGTATTCTGATGATCTATTGATTTACTTAACTTCGGCTTGATTGAGGAGGGTTTTGATCGTGTCAAATGCCAATCTCACTAGAATTTACCATTGGCCAGGTAGTAAGCCAGCTTACATTGAATTACATTAATTTCTCTTTAAATCTAGTTAAATAATATCAGAAATTTTGATAGTATGATTATTGATTCACCCATTAAATGATCTTATTAAGACATCTATTGTGGTTTAAGACAGCTGTGGCTAATAGAAACATTAGCATGAAACTCGTACAATCACCTATGTTCTGTAATTGAAGATAGAGAATACTCAAAAATGTAAAAGAATTAGACTAAAAATAGTATCGCCGACTTAAAGTCAAAATCTAGTGATTATTTCAGTTTTTATTTCATGCACACTAATCAAACATAATTATGACTAAGAACTACTTTTCACTAATAAATCTATAAATCTTATTATAAATCTTCTATAATTTAAATCAAAAGGTATAATAAAAGTTCAACTCAAAAGATAAATCGGTAAATTAATAAGAATAACCTAGACTAGGAGGGCTGCCATCCATCCAGGTTTCTTCGGATTTGTTTTAGTTTGTAGGGCATCCGGGAAGCGTCCGGACGGGGTTTTACTATACCGTCCGGGTTTTAAAAGTTTCAAAGCCAATTAATCAAAAATTAAATTTTTGTGTGTAGAAATTTTTAGAATATTTAAAGATATTCTGAAGGCTATAATTGGTCGAGCTCTTCTTAACTTTGAATAATTGCAAACTTTATTGGCAGAAGCAGAAAAGGTCATTAACTGTCGATCTTTAACGTACATATCAGATGACTCAAAAGATTGCTTCGCTCTAACGCCTTTTAATTTTCTGATCGGGCCGTTTTCAACAAATCGAGATATAATAGCGAAAGATATAACGCCGATGCATTCAAACGCACTATCAAGGTTAACGAGTAGGCTATCTAAAATGAAGTCGATTGACAACGTCAAACCAAGGAAAATTATAGATCCCCAGGTAAATAAATCTAACGTCGCTAACTTACGGAAGTTGGGTGTAAAAACGTTTTTAGGCGGCTGTAAATATTAGTCGCCAATTTGGGTGCGGTTTCGTACTGCTATACATGAAAATCGATCTCTAACTACTACAAATAAATTCAACTACTTATATTCTTCGCTCACGGGAAAAGCTGCTAAGGTCATATCCCAAATTTCTTCTATACGGACCAAGTTTCATAATAGTCTCGCCTTGATGAAGAGATCGTAGTTGCATAAGATATTCCACTTTCCATCCTTTCCAAAAATACTGCAGACATTTTAGACGATTAATCAATATAAGTTTTAGTTCGGCGATATATCTTTCGCTATTACATCTCGATTTGTTGAAAACGGTCCGATCAGAAATTAAAAGGCGTTAGAGCGACGCAATTGTTTGAGTCTTCTGATATGTTCTTTCAATAAAGTTTGCAATTGTTCAAGTTAAGAAGAGCTCGACCGATTGTAGCCTTCAGAATATCTTCTAATATTCTAACTATCCGCTCCCAAAATCCATCTCACTACCCGTTCTACTATAAATTTCCAGCAGATATGTTGGCTACAAAGAAATGTATAAAATGCATTGATATTTAGAAATTTAACGAAATTTTTGCATAGCTTTTAAAAGTTTTAGCGTTGTCTGAGTAGAGATTTGATGGTGATCCACGACGAGCGATAAATCTTTGAAGTGCTAAAATACAGCTTTCTTCCCAGCAAACATTATGTTCCGAATTAATCGGAATTCCGATAAATTCGAAATATTTCGGAAGACAAATATGAAGAGAGAGAGTTTTGAAATTTATATTTTCCGATTACTCGTAACAAATTCGATTCATAAAACGTAGAATAAATTTCAAACTATTTCATCAGCCAGTTATTCCGAAAGTTCTGTCCGAAATCGTAACGAACTCTGAAGACTAAGCGAACTCATTTGGATGATGTAATAAATGCGAACAACTTGTGCGATTTACGGAAGAGTTTTGTTAGCACGGAGTGAAAGTGTGTATTTTTTTAAAAGTGCGTAAATAATAATAAAATTCTTAGAGAATTAGTACACATTAAAAGGTAAGATTTAATAATAATATGTATTTATTTTTACAAAATATGTAATTATAGTTCATTAAGATTAAAAAATAATAAAAAAGGGCTGAGTAAATTACATATTTTATTGCATTCGTATATGATAAAAAAGTAAAATTGTTACCAACAAAAAGGAGTTTTTAATTAATAATTAAATTATTGTCTCTAAAATAAGTACGCACCTAGATGCTACATAGTATGTTGACTTATAATATAAAATATTGACTCGAACCATTCTTAGTTATAGATTTCATAATTTTGGTGTAAATTAACTATATTCCGCTTGATTTTTGTTATTTGTAATTGAAAATGTCAAGGAAAAATTCTCATAAAACCATAATCAGGGAGGCTAAAAATTATTACAATCTATAAACAGCGATTTAGATGACAAGAAGTGTAATAATGAAGCAAATCATTTTAGTGATAATATAATTCCTGAAAGAAGCAGCCCAATTGCAAGCTCAAGTAATAGCATTCCTGAAACCATTTAAAATATTTTAACCCAGAGCAAACAAAAGAATTTTCTGGCGAAATGGACAATTAAGCATAAAATTTCAACGAAATCAATGGATTAATTGCTATAGAAATTGATCTCGAAGATAGGATACCAAAAGACATTCGGATACTACGAGGAACTTCTAAAGCAACGGAAATTTTTACAATGGGCGAAGGCACCTATATGCATTATGGCTTAAAAAATTGCCTTACTGATTTTATGGTAGAACAATGAAAAATTCTAGGTAGGTACAACTAAATTTTGGGGTAGTTGGCCTACCATTATTGAAAAGCAGTAAGGGTAAGTAGAGGTATATTCAAAGGTTTACCAGATTGGCTGCTATGTCAATAAAAATGAAAACAAAAAACAAAAATACGAAAATTTCTACAAATCCGGAAGATAATAATAAATTTTTAAAATAGTTAGTAGAGGAACTCACAGTTTTGCAGTGTAAATGGTTTTATTACGACATTGATATTGTATGCCTTACTGAAACTTTCTTACAGACTTATGTCTCTAGTACTGAAATTTTCGATGCTCGGTATACGGTGTATAGAAAGGACAGGAACTTAGAACTTTCTGGTATGAGGGACGGTGGAGGTTGTCTTATCGCTGTTAAGAAATCCTTTAGCTCATTCTGCTTACATCACCATGAGGTCGCTGATGAGGTTCTGTGGGTTGCTGTTAAATTACAACACCTTACTTTATACGTATGCTGTGTTTACATACCTCCTACTAGCACGTACGAGTCTTACAATTCTCTATTGTCTAGAGTTAGTGACAGAATTCTGCAACTAACCAAGAATTCCCGCGTTTTGTTCTTGGGGGACTTCAACCTCCCATATATTTCTTGGTATTTAGACGGCGTCGAGAACTGTATGTTACCTTCTGGTGTTTTCAGTCAGGCAGCCCATTCTCTCATCAACAATGTGTCTCTGTGCCACCTAAATCAATTTAATAACGTCAAAAATTTTAATGATAGGCTTCTTGATTTAGTATGGACAGATATCGCTCAGAACGACATTTGCATATCTTCATCCCTGTATCCACTCTCACGGATTGACTCTCATCATCCTCCATTAGATATTAATTTGAATATCTCCTTGCCTAAACCTTCTCGTAATGAATTTATAAAAAAACGGAACTTCACATTGGGAGATTACACTGGTTTGTGTGGCTACCTCAATGGTATCGACTTTTCCTCGGTTATTTCGATTGATCCTATACAGTCCTTTGAGAAATTTTATGAGATAGCCAACACCGGTATTCGAGAATATATACCATTAGCTAAAAGGAAAACCAACAATTTTCCAAACTGGTATAGTCACCAACTTATTAAAGCTCTTCAAGTTAAAGAAAAATATCGTCGTAAATATAAGGCTCACCAACATCCGGAGCACTACAAAACTTTCTCTTACCTTAGGAAATTATCTAGGACCTTGCTAAATCAGTGTTTCAAGAGATATGTGGATGCAACTGAACTTTCACTTCACGAGAATCCCAAAGCTTTCTGGGCCTTTAATAAACATTTCAGGAATTCAAATACCTCTCCCAAGGAGATGCTTTACAAAGAAGTCACCTCATCATCTTCTAGGCAAATCTGTGAATTCTTTTCTGAATACTTTTCGTCTGTATATTCTGACAAGGAATCCAATCTTGATTTCACATCTTTTCAGACTAACTGTAACTCTGTTAACATTAACTTGAGTTTCATCTCTTCTGATGATGTACTCGAAATATTAAATGACCTTAATTGTAATAAAAATCCCGGACCTGATGGTATTCCTAACCCCTTTTACAAGCGGTGCTCTAATAGCTTAGCGAAGCCTTTAAGTTCTCTATTTAATTTATCAATACTTAGAAAGGTTTTTCCACCTATATTAAAGAACGGGTTCGTTACCCCAATTCTTAAAGCGGGAGATCCTAGATTAGTTACTAACTATCGTCCAGTATCCATCTCCAATGCACTGGCTTTAATATTTGAAAGAGTTATGTACAATCAACTCTTTTATCAAACTATACCTTATATATCAAATTCGCAGCACGGATTCCTCCCTGGGCGCTCGACGATTACAAACTTAGCTCTTTTCACTGACACCATTGCTTCTGGTATGGATGAGAATAAACAAGTTGATTCCATACACACTGATTTTGCTAAGGCCTTTGATAAGATCCGCCACAACCAGTGTCTAATAAAAATGTTAAAAATAGGATTCAATATGAACACTGTCCTTTTTTTCCAGTCATACTTAAAAGAAAGAGAGAGTATGGTTGTTTTCAACGGCTCCAAATCTAGTTCTTTAGAACAGACATCAGGTGTTCCCCAGGGCACAATACTCGGTCCCTTTATTTTCCTAATCTATATCAATGATTTACCGACTGAAATTACTTCGGACATTTTGTTGTACGTTGATGACGCTAAATTTTTAGAGTAATTAATGACATCTATGACTGTGAGAGCTTGCAAGATGATATTAGAAAGCTCGAAAGTTGGTGTAAAAATAACCATTTGGACCTTAACATAGACCAATGTAAAAGCATAATTTTCTCTAGAAAACGTTACACAATCCTATTCCACTATAAAATAAACGATATATGCTTATCATATGTCAACGAAATAAAAGATTTGGGAGTTACTTTCGATAACAAACTTCTCTTCGCTTCCCACTTGAACCTTATTACTATCAAAGCTTATCGTCTTCTTGGTTTCATTTTTAGAACATGTAAATCTTTCAAATCAAGCGCCTCTTTTATTTCTCTATATAATTCACTGGTGAAAAGCACCTTAGAATATGCGTGTCAAATGTGGAGCCCCTTTTACACTTGCTATAATAATCTAGTCGAATCTGTCCAGCGAAAATTTACCAGATTATTATTGTACAAATTGGAACATAATGAGTTAGGGTATAATGCGAGATTAACCCGATTCAACATCTTATCTTTAGAGCGTCGTCGTGTCTTTCCCGATAGTGTGTTTTTGTACAAAATTCTGAACGGCGATGTACACTGTCCTGACTTGCTTTTCAGAATTGGTATAAATATTCCCTCAAGATATGCAAGACAATATACTCCTTTTAGATTGCCATTTCCTAGGACAAATTAGCGAGAAAAGTCTCCACTATATCGAATTCAGAAGGCATACAATTTGAATTTCAGTAACATTGATATTTTCGGTTCTGGCCCTCTGACGTTTAAAAGACTGGTCTTGAATGAGATTGATCACTGATCGTAATTTATATTTCTCGATATGTTTGCTTATTTTCTTTCTACTTTTGCTTTGCTTTGCCCTTTTTTTTTCTTTTTCTGAATTATATTTTTAATTTTTCAGTTTGTAATTACTTAGTTTTTTAGTATTTTGTAGTTTTTTTAGTTGTATTTTTTTTCTTTTTTTCTCTTTTTTCTTTTTTTGTATTCTTTTGTAATCTAAGTATGTATATTATTTTGCTTGACTTTCTGCTTTAGCTTCTCTTCTTTTTTATTTTTGTAATCTTCTCATTATACTTACTTTTAAGGTAGTATCCTTATCCTAATGGACTTAATCTGTGTACTATCTTATTAACTTAAAAATAAATAAATAAATTACTGCTTATTCTATCGAAATAGGTTGTTTTATTTGTGATGCCCCGCGTGTTCATTTTTACTCAAAATGAAGTTACATTCAGGATATTTCAGTTGTAGGAAATATACACAAAAAGGAAGAATTTATAACAGATGACTAGTCCTTCCTGATGTTAACTTAAAACGTAAAAATAACAATTTGACCAACTTTCAGACTTTCCAGGAAAGTAATAGAATGAAAATACAGCTGGCAAGACAAAACAGTATCTTAGAATTCGTGTTATCATTAATATTTTAATCTTAGTTTGAAAATTTGGCCGATGAGGTTACAAAATTTGTAAACGGTAATCTTAAATTAATATTCGGAAATGATACTTTCGCTAAACAGTTTTCCTGAACAGCAGCCAATAATAACTTAAGTTTTAAAGATTTCGAGCTAATGAAAATACTTACAGGTATGTATGTAGGTACACTCAATTTATTAAAACTATAAAACCTATAAATCATGGTAATATATTTTCAAATTCTTGTATCTGTAATATTTCTTGAGAACATTGTCACCTTAATAAGAAATATTTTAACAATGGCATAGACAGACATATGAAATCTATAAAAAAAAAAAAAAAACGCCGGTTACGCCACAACAATACAAAAAGATAAAGGCGATAAATCCGAAGAGAATATTTTCCTTAATACGGGTGAAATGGAAGATAACTAGCATGCTTTTTAAATAATGAAAAAATTATATGAATTCCTAATTATAAATTTTTTAAAGATATGAATTGAATTGAAAGAAATTGCTTTACCGAAAATGCATGCAATGAAATTCTTGAGTGTATGCGGGTGTTCTGGTACTGAATTATTAATATAAGATTTCATAATATTCTTTTAGAGAAATAAATTTTATTTAGAAATTCCTTTATCGAAAATATGTCAATAGTTATTTTTTTCTAATTTTGAATTTTATTTTAGAATTTATTAAGATTGTTCGTGCCGATTTCGAAATGAGTTTCATTTGCAAATCCATGTCAAACACCATGCACTTTTCATACAGTATTTGTCACGCAACGATTCGTAGGTCGAAAAATTTTGGCGGCAGCAAATCTTATTTCTGTAGTTTATATATCTTGTATATAAAGCTTAAGAAAGGGAAAAGCTTATTTCCGTTTTTTCGAATTCATTACGAATGCGACACGAGTCTCTGTTGCGAACTTATGTCAACTACTCTATACATTTTTCGTACAGAATTTGTTAAGCAAAATGCGTCGAACTCGGAAGGTTTTGGCGAGAGTATGGATCTATTTCGAAAGGAAATAGTAATAAAATGTTTGCTGCAAGGTATATAGAATACAGGATACTATCACTAAATTTTTGACACATTACAGCTGATCAGTGGTATAACTATGTCTCCGTGGGCCCGTGTGCAGTTAGTCATTCTGGGCACCTTGTACTTACGCACATTTTTAAACGCAACTACATTTTCCAAGAATTTCAGTTAGCGCTAATACACATAGTATGAAAAGCAGAAATTGGAATTCGCAGAAAAACACACGTATCGAAACATCATTTACTAAGAAAGTCATTCCTTTATTATCCAAATCAATCAAACAAAGCAATCAATGCCATTGATTAAATCGAATCCACCATTTTCGCATGAAAAGTGATCATTATTCTGTATTAATTTTTCATTAATTAATTAGCGAGGATAAATTTTATTCAATGGCGCATGATTTACTCTATATGTTACATTGTTTCTTTATGTAGCATCTATCGAACAATCAAACAATCAGACACGTTTGTCTCTGCAGGAATCTGTATGTTCATGTTTTTTTGCATTAACTTGTCCGAGACCGCGGACTTGTTACGTTTATTCGGCATCCGCGATGATTTTCAATCAGTTTGTTCTCATATGGTGATTTAGACTATTTAGAGAGTTAGCGGGCCAAGCGTTAGTTAAATTGAAAATTTGCAGTTTGAGTGAGGACATCAAATTACCCGGATATTCAGATATGTAAAATTCTACATACTAAACATACATACAGGCTTAGCCAGTACAAGAAAAACCAGTAAGACGTTGCTCGAAAATAAAATCGACGATGCTTCGATGATGCCTCGACTTGATGATGTAACCAGCAATGCCTTTCTGCTCCAATATAATATAAACGATGCCTCGAAGTGATGTACGAAAATTTCCAAGATCCTTTAACCACAAATGATAAATGGTTTATCATTTCGCACAGACCATGTCAACCGACTGGACCTTTTCCAAGAGATCATACCAATAAAAGCTTCAATGTTTCACTTTACACAAAACCATCAGAAAATGAAATCAAGTATCTGAGAAACTGGCTATGTTATTCCTTAAAATAAAATGTAGCTTACTTCGAACCATGTTGGTTATTTTCACGTAAATCAAAGGTCAATATATGAAAATTAGTATGGATAAACGGAAATAATAACATCGCCATACTCCTAGAAAAATATAAGTTCCAGTTCTCAATGAGTTCATACAACACTAGAAAAATAAAATATTTCAGTCCTAAGATACAATATGATTTTATAAATGGGAAACAAAGTGAAAATAAAATTTAATAAATGAAATTAATGGCTCTCCGGGTTTCTCAATCATAATTAACATTACACAAACACAAGACATCTAAAATCGACCAAGTCAGCATAATGGTTCGATTCGTAAAGCTCTCAAAACTAGCGGAAAATATTTCGGAATTTGAAATTAAAGAAGTTTCCTTACATTTCGTAACGACAGACAAACAAAAATCATAAATACTAAAAACTTAAATTTGACAAATCTTGAAAAAAAAAATTAAGTCTGGATAGACATATCGGTCTGGCATACGCTGGTGCAGCTAATATGAGTGACGCATATATGTAGGCACGAATTCTTAAAGGTCAACCGAAAGCTGCGTACCTATATTCACTGTTCTGTTCACAACCTCAATTTGGTTATTAATGATACCGTAACGTCAGTTTTTTAAATAACAAGTTGTATGCCTTCGTGGAAACCGTTTACGTGCTTTTTGGATATAGTTTTAAGAGTTGGACCTTATTAAAGTGTGTGATCGAAAGCAAAAATCATACGGTTTTGTCCTACCCGCGATTGTTTTCGCGTCAATTACTCCAAACACTGAATTTTGAATTGCAAAAAGGGTGCGATCGCTAGAAAAATACAGACGATAAAATGTCAGCGTTGCGACGTGATTTTCACTCAGTTAAAACGGCCGCTGCATAGTTGGCAGAGTCGTGGCACATAGAAGTTAAGAATAATAGGGGAACTAGTTAAATTAAAAAAAAAAAAACAAATTGACGAACTTTGCAGCGATGAACGATTAAGACAAGCCAAAGAAAATTTCAAAATGCAAGTGTATAAAGCCACTTTGTATATCATTATCCATCATTTAAATGACCGCTTTAATAATTAATGTAGTCGGTCTGTTCGCTTCAATTTTGCCACAAACTTTACGAACAGTTTTTGACGAAGAATTGATAAAACTCGGTAATCTGTTATCAATTAAATATCCATTTGTATCATCATCTAACTTTTATCAGCATCTCAGAACCACATACTTTTAAAAAAGAACTAGAAAAAATAAACTCAATATACGAGATTTTTGCTTATTGAGTACCAACTTTTGAACACTTCGTTTATGGATTTTTGTTCAGTTCTGATTTTATTTTTTTGATTCTTCCAGTTGCAACATCCAGTTCGGAACAGTCATTTTCTAAACTGAAATTAATAGCAAATTAATTAAGAAGCACAGTGGCCTAAACAAGGTTCACAAGCCTGGATATTATTTCTGTTGAGAAAATAGTACATTAAAATTTGAATTATTTGCGCCAGGATAGTGACATACTTGACGCATCAACATCTCGCGCAGCTTCTTGGCACTAACGCAATTAAAATGACAGGAGTGTCTGCTTTCTGACATTCTCTCCCTCTTACTTTTTCACTTTTTTTGTCATATCTTGTCTAGTTTTGAGCGCTTGACTTGCAGGAATAAGTTTTATTTGGATTATAAAAATCACACATAATTCGATTAAGTTCATTTTTATAAATATTCATTGTAAGACATAAAGGCAACCTCAAATAGATTGTTCATTGGAATGTTACATTCTTTTCAATTGTAAGACCATTGAGCAGTCACGTGCAGAGCATTAGCTTACAACGCACAAGGTCCTTCGAGTTATATGTGGTCGAATCTTCCCGCATCATCTTTAATAGAAAACTCTCATGCTCGAGAATTCGCAGTAAGTTTACTGTGGTCGACAAGACGTCCCACATCCACAAAACTTTCTATCGAAAGTAAAGAAGTACAGGAAATATAATTGCAACCTTTACTTTCCTAAAAGCGCGAAAGATGAATTTCCGTTGAACAAAAAAATGTATCAATTAAATTTTAATTTTGAATATGTTGATATCTGTAGAATAATTAAAACGATAAAATATATATTCAAGGAACATGCAACGATTATGTTTCTTTCCATCCTTGAATGTCTTAGCCTACAATTCATTTTTCTCTCTCTCTCTCTGGAGCGTGGGCCCTTGAATTCCATGGGCCCGTGTTCTGCGCACACCCAGACCCAATACCGCAAGTATTTACGCTACTGCAGCTGATGTGCTGTGACGTCACTCTGTGTTTAAAATGTACTCTATGTATGCAAAAATATATAGAAAAGAAAAAAATCGTTGATATCTTAAGAGGAGTCAGTACTCAGCAAAAATTTCAATTTAGATACCAGCGAACCTGTAGGCATTAAAATGTATTATACGTAGGTTTGTGTCTTGAAAGTGAGGAAATTCATATAAAATTAGCCTAGACCTAGACCACAAACCACATTAGAGACATCTAGCGTAAAAAAACAGAAACCCAACATGCAACAAAATTATACAAATTAAGACGAAAAATGAATATTTGCAGTTTAGATAAATTGAAAATTTTTAACGAGAATTAACTCTAATATATTTTTTTGCACATAACTATTAAATGTACTATTTTACTTTGTATTTAAACAACTTTCAACGAAATATTGTAATTTCTCGTCGGTGAAATATCGGGAGAAAGACAAGTACTATTAGAGTCAAATAATTAGAAAAAGCGAAACTAAAAATGAAAGAAGTCGAAGTTATTTGCTAGATCTAGGCTTTATTTTTCTAAAATAGTCACAATCTAAAGAAATGAGAGTACCTATCAACAGAACGTCAATTTTTATCATTTTTTACAAGTCTCCGAGCTAATATCTCCATTCTAATACATTTATTTTTTATTTTTCCGACGTTCTTTACTAGTTCTCTTCGTTACCTTTTATTTAAGATATAAATCATTATTGTGCTTTGCCAGAAATTCACATTGAAAAATGTATGAAACTTGCAAATCTTGCTACTGAATCCTCTTAATAAATTTGGCAACAAATTACTGAAATTGCGTATAAATTAAGTTTTGTATATTTTAGATTTTTATAAAGCTTTTACCATAATTAAGTTCAATAAGGTAAAAAGATGTTCTTTCAAGAGCAAAGTGTAAAGGTAAACAGAAACAAAAATAGTTTTTTTTATGTCATAATAACAATAATGCCATTTTAACGGCAAATCAACTTTGGCTTAGTTTTTTTTAAAACATCGAATGTTCATTTGTGCACTGAGTTATTCAATATTGCACAGTACAAAGAATGTTTTCATTAATTATTAACACATAAACGGTTTCGTCACTAATCAAGCAAAAAAATAATTTCAAAGATTTTAATTGTGTTTAATTTTATGAATCCTTACCGAGCAAGGAAACTATTGTGGAGGCTATATGGCAGACTGAAAAGCATAAAATGTAATAAGTTGATGTTTTTATTTCCTGCGTTTTGTTTTTTTCAAAAATGAAATTGTATGTTTAATTTATTTTTGTTCCTAAATAGAAAAGAGATTTAGTTTAGTCCGTTGGCATAGTTTTGTTTTACTATTTTACTGTGTTTTTGTAATAATAAAAAATAATTTTAATTTTTGTAATAAGTAAATAAAGAAAGTGTTGCGAAACCATACCACAGGTTGCATTTGGGTTCACTGTGAAGCAATGACGATTTCATAAACCGCGGTCACCGACCCTGAAGTACCGCAGCAAAAGCAATACTTTTAATTATTGAATGCAAACTTTTTATTATTATCATAATTAATGTGAAATTGATTATTATTGTACAACCTTTCATCGTGTGTACTTTCATTCCAGTTTTAATAAAATTTCCTTTCAACTAACTAAACCAATATTGTGTGTTTTCCTGTTTGTATTATTCTTTTATATTATTTTCTTTTATCATACCAACCATTTACAGAAAGACACTGTATAACAATATGAACCCATTTCATTAGTAAGTAAAATAAGCAAGGTTATCTGGCAAGAATGTCCGGGTTTCAGGCTAACAAATCTGGAGTTTTTGAACTCATTGTCCTAGTTTAATGATTTTACATGCAGCTCTAACCTAGAGAAGCAATACATCAAGAACGCTACAAATATTTATACGTACCTACACTCCACATTGTAATCGGTAATTTAACTCTACCTACGGCCTTGATTAGACTTTACTTCGGTCGATACCAGAAGTAAAGGTTTGTCAGTAAGTGCTCCTGTCGATACAAAAAAAATAATTCTAAATTACGAATAGCAACAACAGTTTAGTTGGCCTTAGCAGCTATGTGTAGCAACAACAAATTAAGATCGAAAAATGTGTTCATACAGAAAAATCTAGAAGACTTTTCTTTGAAAAATGTTATCAATTTAAAAATTGATAAAAAAAATGATTGTTGCTAAACTGCAACTGATACTGATGAAATTGCAAAAGGCATTTCGTATTAGCAATAACTTAATACTCTTCAGTACTGCTGGCTCTTGCTGGCCGTATATGCCTGGAAAAAGCCAAGTTGACCTCACTTATATGCACTCAGTTAAAATTCTTAGTGTGAATTATATGAGGCGAGTACTAAAAGTATTTACTTTGTACCCAGCAGATTAGCCCTAAGTGGGACTAGACAACTACAACTACTTATTTATGCTAATTGAACCCACCGATAGCGATTTGTAAGTTCGTTACATTTCTGGGCTCAAAACTATTGTAAAAAGAAAAAAATATTGTGAAAAAATGAACGATTACTTTTTGTAGTGATTAATTATTCTATTCTAATTAAACATGATGCAAAGAAAAAAAGCCAACTTCACAAATTTTGACCCCACTGAAATATTTGTAACAAGTTTTTTTAAATTTTCTATAATTTTTTTCACGTGTGGTTACTTAAATCCCTTTCGAGCTACGATAAAAATCTACTCTAGAAAAATTTCTAGTGACGACAACACGACTACCTTCTGAGTCCTTCTTAACTTTCGACTCTGTGAAACACAGAAACTTAACTTGTAGAAAAAATTGTAACTTCTCTCCATATGGGGTCAAATTTACTGCCAACATTTTAAGCCTAATAGTTTGTAAATCTTAAAACTTGGCTTATGTAGATAATATATGACGTTCCACAGGGATCCATTCTCTCCCCGTATGTTCTCGTCTTCTTTATTAAGTACCTTCTATTTACTTACAATTCTGAGATAATATATATATAAATAATACCCATCTATAAGCTATATTCAGATTTATCTTACTTCATTAGGCTACCTACTCGATAACATTGTAAATCTACTTAGAATCAGTGATCATCTGCTAAGATTTTATACCCAACCGTAAGAGGTTACATTTGGAAAAAATTTCAATTTTTGATAATTTATAAAATGAACACATAAGACTTATCTTCTGTAAACAAGAGCTCTAAATTTAAATTTATCTCCATCATTATTATAAAAATAATTTACTTATATCAAAATTACAATAAATATAATATGGAACTTATCATGAAACTACATATTTCAAAATTTTAATAACAACTTATGTTTCAAACTACCCGAATCCCTAATTACAAACTATTACAACTACGAACTATCACATCACACGTTCTGTTATAGTTGAATAAAATTTTCACTTAGTTTTCGGAATTCATAGTTTAGGATATGGAAGATAATTTCACTTTTTCACGTATACGTACATGACAGAGTTTCTCACAAATTCTCTTATAATATAAAGAAAATTTTCGAGGCTTTATCTCAGCTATTGAAAATGATTACCGACATTTTCTGCCATCAGGCATCAGAGTTAAGCGCACGTGAGCAAAACTCTATTTTAAAAAACAAATTCTGATATGTTTCACTTATTACGGATTATTTTCATCATTATAGTTCATGTCAAACATAAAAATCATAAAAGTTTTGGGAAGTATGTATGTATGTAGGTAAATAGGTAGGTATTGGTGTAATTTTAAATTTCTTCGTCGCCTTTGTCCATTTGAAACATCTGACATAATCCTGCCAATCATAAATAATATTCGGCATTCCCATCATCGGGACACATTTCTATTAACTACTTCCAGTTCGATTTAATAATGAAAAATGTTATGCACGAAATAACCATTTAATTCTTATTTAAAAAAAAAACAACTTGCTTCAAATTTTTACATACTGCTAATACTCCACAATGAATAAAATAATAAACGGCAAAATAAAAAAAAAATAAAAATCAAAGCAAAACTTTAATATAGCTAATAGTCCTCAAGAGTGTGGTACTTTTCAAAACATTTTGGTATGTGCAACAGGAGTCCTGTATTGTATGTTTATTCTGAGTTGAAGGACACAACACGTTTTTTTGTTTAGTAAAATAATATACTGACCGCTGTTCACACTAAATGTTTACAAGAATGAAATCCCACTGAATAACAAAAATTGAAATTATTTTCAATGAATTTGAGTCTGCTGTAGACGAGAAATAATCCATCTATAACAAACAAAAAGCGATAGCTATCTGTTATATCGACACAAGTAATAAAAGTATTGCCAGATTCAGTACACTAGAAATTTTAAACTAAATTAATTATTATCATATTCAATAGTAACTTTAGTCGGAAGACGAGTATTTGTACAAGGTAGCTTGGTTCCTGTATGGGATCACCAAATGTTTTAATGTGCAAAGGAAAGTTCCTGGAACTATGAAAAAAGCTATGTAAGAAGAGGTTACACTCTATACTTGTATAATAAGCTAAAACTCCTTGTTTTTTAACAGTGTATTTTCAGCACGTGCGTAACGGAACAGTTGCTGTAGAACCGTTCACAAGTCACATGTGATGATATTATATTTGATGGATTATGTTAGTTTTATTAACAGCTAAGCATTTATCTACAGTAAATCTGGAAAAATCTTCAAATTTATGATATTAACGTACTAATTCAATTACAAAAAAAAACAAAGAATGATTCGCAGATATATTCCAGCTAACCCGACTTTGGAAGTATAGAAATAACTGTATTGAATCTATTCTGAACAAGGAAACTGTTAAAACCTAGTACTGGATGAACCCATAATTCGAAGTAAATCGTGAATTTAAGAATTCTAGTGAGATATAAGATATTGAAAATTTGGCTACCTAATTATAATCTATTCCATTGTAAGGTTTAAATCATTTAGGACTTTAGAATGTATACACTTACGCATAAATATCAAAACAAGCATGTATCACAGTTTAGTTAGAACATTCATCATCACAGACAATATGAATTAGGGATTATATGAACACAGTTACACTTCATGCAAACAATACATCTGAAAAAGTAAGTGAGCTAGAAAATTCATTCAGAGATGGTTATTCGTAATGTCAGCACTCAGTCACAGTTGTCAACAAGTTTTTAATAAAATTAATTAAAAAATTGAAGTCGGTCAAATTTTCTTTAAATAAATTATACAGTCCACAAAAGTTGAACCAGCATAAACTCATATAGAAACTTTAAATTAGTATGAAACTATTATCACACAAATGCAGCTAAATGAAATTGAAATTCATTCACTTATTAACAAAAATAAAATTTAATCACTTGACCACAATAATATCACCAAATTATGATGATAAACACATACTTCACCACCACCTAAAAAATCTCATGTAAGCTTACTCTTACCGTAGGCACATTGTAAGCCGATTTTAACGATTTGCACAAAGTGAAAAGCCTCAAGAATAACTTGAAAAAAAAAAGGAAAAATTAAAAACTTGTACTTGTTGACACGATCTGAACTTGCTAAGCTCGAAAAAATTAAAAGAGCGATCCATCCAAATGCTCGGCTTTATATAGGATTTGAACCGCCATTTTTTGTATGGGACCCACAACTTGCATTATGGTTGCAAATTACTTGGAATATTTTATCTTTCAGTAGCTGTGCTTAATATTAGCTGTGTTCTTTTGTGTATCTTGTTCTAGAACTCCCATATACTGGAGAGAACAAATTGTTCTGCCGATTGAAGCGAACTATTTGTATTGTTCGCTTCATTTATAAATCTTATATGAAAATGTATGAGGCGTTCTTTTGTGTATCTTCGGTTCTGCCCTGTTCTGCGGACACAAAAGAACACAGATATCATTGATGAGAAATACTAATATCTATCTTTTCAGAACAAAAAATTTCCATCATTAATTAATTTCATCGAATAAAAATTAAAATTCAAAATTATGTATAACATCGCAATTAAATTCTTGTCGTCCATGTTGAGAGAATTCGATGTGGAACATATGTTTTAACTATCTCACTTCCACTCGCTATCTTTTTTCTTCTAATTAGTTATATGAAAGATCATAAATTACTAAATATCTTTTCATGGAGATGTTTTAGCACTTTTTTAACACCGCTATCCTGTGTATTCATTAAAAAATACGTCGAATTCATATGTTGCTAGTACATGAATTCTGACACTTCCGCGATATTTACAAGTTTCGTTTCGCGGTCGCGAGTTTTCCGTGTGTTTTCAAGGAAAAATGCGCTGCCAACACTAAAGTGAGTTGTGCAAATCGTGTTGTGTGCATTATTTAGTGTATTTGTGTGTAATTAGATTATAAGAAAATCTCGTTTGTTGAGAAATTTGTGTTCTAGACCTGTATTCATGTAAGATTTTCAATTATTGATTTTCGTAGAAAATCCTAGCGGGAAATTGTTTTTGTGATAGAAATCCATTCAATAACTCATGAGTTTCGGTTTTATTGAGTTATTACGGTTAAAAATCCTTTAACATATCAATTTTTGAGTAAATTGTTTTCCCTTGTGACAACTGTGTAATATTCCTCGAAATTGCTCGCGGGAAGTGGTTTGTTATAATTAATGTGTTTTGTGACCATCTTTCAATAGTGCAAAATTCAAGTGATGGAAATTTAACTAATTATTACCAAATTCCTATTTCCCATAGTGTTGTTGTTGCTTTTTGCATGTACTTGATTTATGTTCATTTCTATGGGAAAATTCTGAAAATTTTATACTTTTCTGTGTAAATTGGTTTATATTTCATTTTCTATATGTGATTCATTCTTTAGTTCACGTAATTAAATCATATTTTCTTCATATTTTAGCTAATTTTATATATACGTAGGTACTTATTGCCTTAATTGAAGTCCGGAAAAAATAATTCATAGTTCATAATTTCAAAATTCTCACTATTCTTTTACTAACACAACAAAACAAAACGACTCTCATAATACACTTATTATGCATCCACATCTACCCTACGGATTATACTTAAGCCACAATATAGGTTGATCTTAATTTGACCTTACATTAAAAATTCGAAAGACAGCATACTTATTCATGTTGTGGTGATTCGAACTTGGACTATAATATCAATTGGCATTCATTCCTTCTAATTTCTGATCAAACTGCTGGACTCATCTACGTTGAAGGTATTGTTATTTGCAGACCTGTAAAGCAAGTACATTGGTACTTAAGTACTAGTACCAGTACCAGGAACAGGACATAAAATTGTGAAAAGTACAAGTATAAACCCAGAGGTACTGGTCCTCAAAAAATTTTCAAGTACAAGTCCATGTACTGGTACTACTACTAATAAGTCTCGTATATAAGCTTAATTCTATAAGTACCAAAGTACTTATTACATATACCGCCATAAGTTGAAATGCTTCAGCTCTTGTAAAGTATTTAAATACGACTTCTATTACGTTTGTAAGTAGGGACAGTAACGGTCATGTTTTTTTTTTCAAAAATAATTACATTACAGTCGTTGTGTGATTTTTATTTTAAGTTCTTCAGGAAATTGAATTAGTTTTTTTTTTTTTAATTATTCTTCAATCCGTCTCTGATTGGTAGGTTCACGTCCGTTGTCGCCTTTACCTCCAGTTCTTAATTCGTCTTCACCACTTCTGCACATTTTTCTTTTCCATCGTCTGCTCATCTTCATTATCATTCATTCATTAGAAACTTATAAACGGTACTTAAAGCTTATATGGGGACCTGAACATGTATACTTGAAAATGTTTAAGTAGCAGTACCGGTATTTGTACTCAAAAGATTTTAAGTCCAGGTACTTGGAATTTTACAGGTCTGGCTAATTGGTGTATTCATACGCCTCATTGCTTCTGCTCTGCTTTTAATCCATTTGCTGGAAATTCCAATTTCTTTAATCGTCAAGGAAGTAGTCCATACAATTTAAACTAAATTAGCTAGAATACATATGGGAATACCAATTCAAGAAGAACATCTGAATAGTATTGTAGAAGGTTTTTAAAAAAAAAAATATCAAAGCTGTGCTGATATAAAACATGTTCAGTGTCTTGCGTAGTTTGGTAGTTGAGGCTTTACGGTGAGATAGACTTACCTATTTCTGCGAGACTTTTTTAAAGCTTTTAGCAGTGTAAACCATGCCAAAAGCTGCCACGAACTAAATTTTACCAAACTATTTTTCATAAGTCATAATAAAATATAAAATTTCATTATCAGACGGTTTCCAATGAGTGAGCAATAGTTTCAATCAGCTCAAAAAAAAAAGTATTGGAAAACCCGATGTTGAATAACTAAAAAACACAAAAGTACTCATCATAACTGAGAGCCCTGAGGTATATCACTAGTGACGTGATTATATTAGAAAAACAAATTATTAGGAAATACCAATTGTCACCGATTGGACATGTAATATGTATGTTCCGCCGCGGAACAATTATTTAAACTAAAACTAAAATATTAAAAACTCACACACTTTTTAATAACAACAAATCCCGCGATGTTTCCCACGAAGACAATATACTCAAAGATCCCTCGATGCTATCAGTAAAATAATCTAAAAATAAAAACAAGCATCAGTCACAACATAAACAATTATAAAAATCTCAAATCATTTCATGATTTGAGACTTTAACTAAAAACTCAAACTTAACGTTGAAAAAGGGGAATCCAATCCGATGGCACTGCGCGAGTTCATCTAGGCCGTCAGCTAAAAATCAAAAAGAAAAAACAAATTATTAATAACAATTTAGTAAGAAACATTTTAAAAAGTAAACACTTACCTATAAACAAGCAGCTGCCACCAAATCGTTTGACAGATTCAATATGGCAGCGTTCAGTACATAGCAAAATATTCCGATTAGCTCAGTGATGACGCCATTTGGGGGCCAAATGTATTAAAGTCTTGCAAGCGACGCGGGCGTCATAGCAACGCCACCGGCAGATACAATTTCCATTGTGTTTCTGTCTATAAATAGCGAGCGATCAGAAATAGAAAATCACTTGCGATTTGACCAAGCGACAAGACAGATCGGTGGCTCTGAAACCAAATTAAGTCTTGATTAACAAAACCAAGGGAAGTATTTCTGAATCCCTTTTATACTAACCAAAATAATCAAAATTTCTAATATTTTATTGCAGCATCCTATATTGGGAGACTTGATCCCAGATTTTTTATGAGCAGCTGAATGACGCTCACTCTGTCACCCGAAATTCCAACCCCCTTTTTTGTTTGAGTTGATGAATAATAATTGATCTTTTTTTTATTACAGATTAAGGATTAAAAAATTCGCCAGTGGAGGCTCGTTAATTTTAATTATTGTAAGTTGAATTGAATTAAAGTAGAATTGTGAATTAAATTAGAATTTAAGTACTGAATTGCCTAGCTGTTAAGAGTTATATTTGTGATTAATAAACAAGCGAATTATTTTGTCAAATTGAAAATCCTGTCTTGTCATTTTCTAAACCGGCACCTGCCCCTTTTTTATGCTAAGCCCACACTGGGACTTAACATTGGTCCTTTCGAAGCCGGATAAGACAGGAAGATTTTCAAGATGGCGGATATCGCTAGTTTAACATTATCACTGATAGCGCTTAATGATCAAATCAAGAAGGCCGCCACAAATCACTCCAAGGCAGGTAGTGATACCAAGGCAGGCAAAAAATACTATGCAGCACGCATAGACTCACTAGAAAAACTCTGGAAATCATTCACAGATCTGCATATAGCAATCTGGTCTACCAAAGATGGCGCTCAAAGCGAGTATGCCAAAGGAGAACTATATGAGGAAACCGAACTCATATATGTCAATCTCTTATCCACTCTACTAGAAGAATTAGAAGAGTCATACCCAGCAATACCTCTCAATACAAACACAAATGAAACCAGAGTTCAGTCAGTACGACTATCAAAGCCAGAAACGCGGCTTCCACCAATCCATATACCGACATTTGACGGTAACTACAAATCATGGCGGACATTCCATGATTTGTTCAATTCATTAATTCACACAGACCTAAATATATCCAAGGTCCAAAAACTACACTACCTCAAACTCAGCGTCACTGGCGAAGCTGAACGCTTATTACGTCAGTTTGAAGTGACAGAAGCAAATTATGTAAAGGCATGGGAGCTACTACAAAAACGATATAACAACAAGCGGGCTCAAGTCAACACACACCTAAAAACTTTACTAAATCAAACACCAATAAGAACAGAGTCTGCCCATGCCATTCGCTCTCTCTTAGACCAGACAGAAGAGAGCTTACACGAGCTCAAATATTTAGAACTACCCATTGAGCACTGGGATGCAATACTAATTTACAACTTGGTTCAACGCCTTCCATCAGAAACGCATCAGCTATGGGAGCAAGACCAAGGCAGTAAAACTGACATACCGACATATGCCGATCTGTCAACTTTCCTAGAGTCACGTTTCCGTACTCTAGAGTCCCTTCAAGTGGGTCAGAACTTGAAACCATTAGATTGTGGACGACAAGCAAGGTCTCCTAATCAGCTAGAAAATCGTCGTGGTTACAAAACCACAACTACAAATGACCACCCGTCATCAACAAAAAAAAACGCATATGCATTTATGAACAAATCTTATACATGCGTCAAGTGTAAACAGAATCACACGCTGTTTCACTGCGCGGCGTTCAAAAAATTAACTCCAACATCAAGGCTGCAATTTGTGCAACAGTTTAAACTTTGCAAAAATTGTCTCGCCTCAGGACACAGCATCAATAGTTGTCCCAGCCACAAAACCTGCTTCCTGTGTCACAAGCGACACAACACATTACTACACGTAAACCAATCTCTTGAAACAAAAAACGAGATAACAAGCATTGACCAAAAGCAAGCAGAAATGAAGCTTAACCAACCTAGTGGCAGTAATGAGCCAACATCACTTTTCACAACGAATTTCAACCGTGCATTGTTGTCAACAGCACTAGTCCAGATTCAAGGTCCAAACGGACAAAATCATCAAGTGAGAGCAGTGATAGATTCGGGCTCTCAAGTTTCGTTTATCACGGAAAGTGCAATAAAACGATTAAAAATGCGAAAACAACCTGCAAATGTCAAAGTAACCGGACTAGGTAAAATTCAGACAGCTTCCATAAAATCCCAGGCATCATTCAAATTAAAATCACTCCACACCCAGTTTGAAACAAACATGAACGCCCTCATATTAAACAAAATCACAGACTTCGTCCCAGCCGACACATTAAACGTCAAAGGATTACGCTATCTGCAGCATCTACACCTAGCGGACCCGAAGTTCTACCAACCGGGTCCAATTGACGTTTTATTAGGAGCTGACATCTACGCCGACATTATCGAAAACGGTATCATCAAAGGTGCTCCAGGAGAACCCACAGCACAATATACTCAACTGGGCTGGATTTTAATGGGCAAAACAAAACACAAAAACGAAACTAATCACTTCAAAACACTCACGGTCCAAATAACTGAAGAGGACAAATTAGATCTTCAACTGAAACGCTTCTGGGAAATAGAAGAGATACCGCACAAAGTAGTCCATCCCGACGACGAACTGTGCGAGAGAATCTACAAAGAAACCCACCATCGTTTAAGTCATGGAGCCTACCAAGTAAAATTGCCCTTCAAAACTGACAATGGACCAGAACTTGGGCAATCACGACCCATGGCATTAAGGCAGTTCTTTCAACTCGAGAAACGACTAGAAAAGCAACCAGAACTGGCAAAACAGTATAAAGCATGCATAAAGGAGTACCAACAGCTGGGACATATGACAGAAATTCCGTCAAATCAACTTGACTTAAAAGTCCAACATTACTATCTGCCGCACCACGCAGTCATAAAGGAAAGTTCAACGACCAAAACTCGAGTAGTATTCAATGCCTCAGCTCGATCAACCAACGGCCGGTCACTAAATGAGCAGATGCTGGTAAGCCCAACAATTCAACCTACACTATGGGCCATCATCTTACAATGGCGTCTGTACAAATACGTGATGACAGCCGACATTGAGAAAATGTACAGGATGATACATATGCACCCAGAACACCAAGACTACCAGAGAATCGTCTGGAGAAACAGCCCAGAAGAACCCATAAAGGACTTTCGATTGACTACTGTCACGTTCGGAACAGCAGCAGCGCCATATCTGGCTATCCGAACACTTCACCAACTAGCGAAAGACGAAGAACAAAACTCTCCATTTGCTGCTCAGAGCATAAAAACAGCCTTCTACGTTGATGACTTGTTAGCAGGAGCACATAACATAAGTACAGGCCTATTACGTCAGCAAGAGCTTATTGACACTTTGAGCAAGGGAGGATTTAACCTCAGAAAATGGACATCAAATAGCTCAGAATTACTGGCAAGCATTCCAGCAAAAGATCAAGAAATCAACACCATTCTCACCCTCTCAGAAGGAGACACAATAAAAACTCTCGGACTTCAGTGGAACCCCATCACAGATGAATTTGGGTTCACTACCAAATCACTAAAAATGAGAGACAACTATACAAAACGAAGCATTTTATCAGAAACCGCAGCTTTGTTCGATCCACTTGGATGGTTAGCTCCATGCGTTGTCATCGCAAAAATCATTATCCAAAAACTGTGGCTCTCTGGATGCTCATGGGATGAACCACTAACATCCTCACTAACGCAAGAATGGATAAAGTATAGAGAGAATCTACAAGATGTAAAAACAATAAAAATTCCTAGATGGATAGAATTCTCTCCGAAGATAAAAAATATACAGCTACACGGTTTTTGTGACGCATCGACAGCAGCCTACGCAAGCGTCGCATTTTTAAGAATTGTCAACAATGACAACTCAATTGTCACCCATTTAATAACGTCCAAAACAAGAATCGCACCCACAAAAACAACATCACTACCAAAGCTAGAACTATGCGGAGCCCTCCTCCTGTCACGCCTCATTAAGCAAATACAAACCGACATGAAGCTGCAGGATGTAGCAATAATAGCTTGGTGCGATTCAGAAATCACACTAGCTTGGATTCAAAGTCATCCAACGCGATGGAAGACATTTGTAGCCAATCGCGTGGCAGAAATTCAAGAGAACATCCAACCACAGCTCTGGCGCTTTGTACCAACGAAGGATAATCCAGCAGACTGCGCCACTCGAGGATTGTACCCTTCTGAACTCCGCAATCATGACCTATGGTGGAAGGGTCCACCCTGGCTTCAGCAAGATGCTAACAGCTGGCCAAGGAAACACGTCAGCAGCAAGTGTCTTGAACTTGAATCGAGAAAGGTCAAAGCATTGATTTGTACCAACGACAATTATGAATGGCTAAACAAATACTCCTCATTTCCAAAGCTAATACGCATTATCGCCTACTGTAGAAGATTTATTGACAACTGTCGCACAACACCAATAAATCGTTCAAATACTCATTTAACATGTGACGAACTTCGACAAGCAGAAATCACAATCGTCACGCTAGTTCAAAAACAAGCGTTCCCTCATGAATACGAACTCTTGTCGAGATTCAAACCAATCTCAAACAAAAGTCAAATCTTAAGCTTAAATCCCTTTTTTGATTCCAACCAAGTCATTCGTGTCGGTGGTAGAATCGAAAACTCTATTTTAACCTACGATCAAAAACACCCGATGATTTTGCCTAATAATCATCACATATCTAAAACAATCATTGATTATATTCATCATTACACCTTACACGGTGGCACACAACTCATCCTTAACACACTACGAAACAAATACTGGCTAATAAACGCCAGAAATGTTATCAGAAAACGAATTCACCAGTGCATAGCGTGTTTTCGAACCAAGCCAAAGGTATCAGCTCAGTTGATGGGAAATCTACCTACCCCAAGAACAACGCCATCTATGGCGTTTGAACACACTGGAGTAGACTATGCGGGCCCTATCGATATGAAAACATCAAAAATAAGAAATGCCAAGATAATAAAGGCATATTTTTGTGTGTTCATATGCATGGCCACTAAAGCGATACACATAGAAGTTGTGACAAACCTCACCACCACAGCATTCATCGCAGCCCTCAAAAGATTCACCAGCAGAAGAGGACTTTGCCGACATTTATATTCTGACTGTGGCACAAATTTCATTGGAGCTAGCAAGGAGCTGTTAATTCAATTGAAACAATTATTATCACAACTTCCGTGTGACATTTCCAATGATATGATGCTAAGGGAAATCACTTGGCATTTCAACCCACCTGCAGCGCCACACTTTGGCGGTCTATGGGAAGCAGGAGTGAAATCAATAAAAACCCATCTTAAACGGACGCTGCAGAACACCACATTAACATACGAAGAACTACATACTATTATGTGCCAAATTGAAGCATGTGTCAATTCACGCCCACTGACACCATTATCTAACGATCCACATGATTACAACGTGTTAACACCCAACCATTTCCTGACAGGCAGAAACATCAAAGCGGTTCCAGAGCCATCTGCATCTGAAAACTACAACCTTACTAAAAAATGGCAATACATACAATATTTGACAGAACAATTTTGGAGAAAATGGTCTGTCGAATATATTCACAACATGCAGCAACGTACTAAATGGAAAACCACAAAAAATAACCTCAAGGTAAACGATTTAGTTTTAATCCACAACAAAAATGTCCTCCCACAAAATGGTTACTCGGCAGAATAATTAAAATTCATATTGGAACGGATAACAAAGTCAGAGTAGCGACAGTTAAAACAGCACAGCAAGAATACTGTCGACCAATAACAAAATTGTTTAGATTACCAATCGAAGAAAACCAACAAAATCTAAACCAGCAGGAGTAGTATAAAATCCTACACAAGTCAAAGCAGCGACAACAATCGCTAGCTACTTCCCAACTATCACATCTACTACAAACGTTGTACGTTCGATCAACTGACTAGTCAGCAGGAAATTTACTAGTTATTGTAAATGTCAAATAACAAAGCGAGAATACCATCAACCGAGTACAAAATACAAAAAAAAAAAAAAAAACCCAATTATAAGCACGATATGTTCTAAAAATACTCTCCTACCCACACTCTACAGCACAAAGCAGTAACGCCATCTCACAAAATAAAAAGGACACATTATACCATTAAAACAGTGACAAAACAAAATCAAACCCTACTTCACTTACGATCCAATGCGCCAAAAAACTCTGACAACTAGCGAAGCAGAAAGAAGCAGAATAAAAATTGCACAGTCTTCCCTTTTTTAATTTTATTATTTCATTTTTTTTTTATTTTTTGGATTTAATTTTTTATTTGTGAGTGATCATATCATGTATTTTTATTTTTTATTTTTTATTTTTATTATTTTTTTCCTTCCTATTTTTGGTTTTTATTCTCCAAACAACAGGAAAAAATGAACTCTTTGCCAAGTTTAGATGACTGTCTTTACATCGATGACGTCCCTGAGCTCGAGATTCCTTTAAAGGACAAGCTCAGGACAACCGATATGCCCAGGCGACCAAAGACGTACGTACCGCCCTTCGAAGCCCTACAGGCACGCCCAAAAATAAGAAATCTGGCTGACGAAATAACTACCAGAAAACCTACAAGGCCAGCTAGACCTCCTACAGGGGCAAGCAAAAAACTTCTCCAAATACCAGAACAGCCTCTTGAACTTGGGGCTGGCACGACTCCACACAAAAGCACGAATCGTAAAAGGTCAGCACTGACGGCCTGTACCACAACAACAACGGCAGTGTCGACGTCGCTTCACGACGCGCCGCACAACATACCACACAAAAAGCCAGCACTGATGGCTCCGTCAGCAACAACAATTCAACAAGGTTTGACGGCTCCCTCAACGTCATCGCATGCTACAGCATCATCAGCTTTAGCTACTACATCACACAACGTATCACGCGAAAGGCCAGCTCTGACGGCTTCACAACATCGTCCAACTATAGCACCAGCAAGGCCTCCTACGAATTTTATCGTAGAGCCACATCTTTGGGAACAAGTGCGTACCCAGCCAATTCCATGGCTAAAAGTATTCACAGCAAGAAAATGCTTCCGCATCACAACCGAAGATGGAGACACACTTCGGTTCCTCAAAATGAAAACTGGACAAATTAGGGTTCGATTGCAAGATAAAACCAGTAACGTAAGTTTATACAAAATCATTTATTCTTACTAACAAAACATAATTCCTTTCTTTTCGAGAGACGGGAGGATGTTCCGCCGCGGAACAATTATTTAAACTAAAACTAAAATATTAAAAACTCACACATTTTCTCCCAGATGGCCTAGTAGCCGTGGGCCAAGCAACTTTATTGTATTAGGCTTAGATACTAAGGTTGTGCAATAAAGCAATTTTCAATTCAATTCAATTCAATTCACACACTTTTTAATAACAACAAATCCCGCGATGTTTCCCACGAAGACAATATACTCAAAGATCCCTCGATGCTATCAGTAAAATAATCTAAAAATAAAAACAAGCATCAGTCACAACATAAACAATTATAAAAATCTCAAATCATTTCATGATTTGAGACTTTAACTAAAAACTCAAACTTAACGTTGAAAAAGGGGAATCCAATCCGATGGCACTGCGCGAGTTCATCTAGGCCGTCAGCTAAAAATCAAAAAGAAAAAACAAATTATTAATAACAATTTAGTAAGAAACATTTTAAAAAGTAAACACTTACCTATAAACAAGCAGCTGCCACCAAATCGTTTGACAGATTCAATATGGCAGCGTTCAGTACATAGCAAAATATTCCGATTAGCTCAGTGATGACGCCATTTGGGGGCCAAATGTATTAAAGTCTTGCAAGCGACGCGGGCGTCATAGCAACGCCACCGGCAGATACAATTTCCATTGTGTTTCTGTCTATAAATAGCGAGCGATCAGAAATAGAAAATCACTTGCGATTTGACCAAGCGACAAGACAGATCGGTGGCTCTGAAACCAAATTAAGTCTTGATTAACAAAACCAAGGGAAGTATTTCTGAATCCCTTTTATACTAACCAAAATAATCAAAATTTCTAATATTTTATTGCAGCATCCTATATTGGGAGACTTGATCCCAGATTTTTTATGAGCAGCTGAATGACGCTCACTCTGTCACCCGAAATTCCAACCCCCTTTTTTGTTTGAGTTGATGAATAATAATTGATCTTTTTTTTATTACAGATTAAGGATTAAAAAATTCGCCAGTGGAGGCTCGTTAATTTTAATTATTGTAAGTTGAATTGAATTAAAGTAGAATTGTGAATTAAATTAGAATTTAAGTACTGAATTGCCTAGCTGTTAAGAGTTATATTTGTGATTAATAAACAAGCGAATTATTTTGTCAAATTGAAAATCCTGTCTTGTCATTTTCTAAACCGGCACCTGCCCCTTTTTTATGCTAAGCCCACACTGGGACTTAACATTGGTCCTTTCGAAGCCGGATAAGACAGGAAGATTTTCAAGATGGCGGATATCGCTAGTTTAACATTATCACTGATAGCGCTTAATGATCAAATCAAGAAGGCCGCCACAAATCACTCCAAGGCAGGTAGTGATACCAAGGCAGGCAAAAAATACTATGCAGCACGCATAGACTCACTAGAAAAACTCTGGAAATCATTCACAGATCTGCATATAGCAATCTGGTCTACCAAAGATGGCGCTCAAAGCGAGTATGCCAAAGGAGAACTATATGAGGAAACCGAACTCATATATGTCAATCTCTTATCCACTCTACTAGAAGAATTAGAAGAGTCATACCCAGCAATACCTCTCAATACAAACACAAATGAAACCAGAGTTCAGTCAGTACGACTATCAAAGCCAGAAACGCGGCTTCCACCAATCCATATACCTGCATTTGACGGTAACTACAAATCATGGCGGACATTCCATGATTTGTTCAATTCATTAATTCACACAGACCTAAATATATCCAAGGTCCAAAAACTACACTACCTCAAACTCAGCGTCACTGGCGAAGCTGAACGCTTATTACGTCAGTTTGAAGTGACAGAAGCAAATTATGTAAAGGCATGGGAGCTACTACAAAAACGATATAACAACAAGCGGGCTCAAGTCAACACACACCTAAAAACTTTACTAAATCAAACACCAATAAGAACAGAGTCTGCCCATGCCATTCGCTCTCTCTTAGACCAGACAGAAGAGAGCTTACACGAGCTCAAATATTTAGAACTACCCATTGAGCACTGGGATGCAATACTAATTTACAACTTGGTTCAACGCCTTCCATCAGAAACGCATCAGCTATGGGAGCAAGACCAAGGCAGTAAAACTGACATACCGACATATGCCGATCTGTCAACTTTCCTAGAGTCACGTTTCCGTACTCTAGAGTCCCTTCAAGTGGGTCAGAACTTGAAACCATTAGATTGTGGACGACAAGCAAGGTCTCCTAATCAGCTAGAAAATCGTCGTGGTTACAAAACCACAACTACAAATGACCACCCGTCATCAACAAAAAAAAACGCATATGCATTTATGAACAAATCTTATACATGCGTCAAGTGTAAACAGAATCACACGCTGTTTCACTGCGCGGCGTTCAAAAAATTAACTCCAACATCAAGGCTGCAATTTGTGCAACAGTTTAAACTTTGCAAAAATTGTCTCGCCTCAGGACACAGCATCAATAGTTGTCCCAGCCACAAAACCTGCTTCCTGTGTCACAAGCGACACAACACATTACTACACGTAAACCAATCTCTTGAAACAAAAAACGAGATAACAAGCATTGACCAAAAGCAAGCAGAAATGAAGCTTAACCAACCTAGTGGCAGTAATGAGCCAACATCACTTTTCACAACGAATTTCAACCGTGCATTGTTGTCAACAGCACTAGTCCAGATTCAAGGTCCAAACGGACAAAATCATCAAGTGAGAGCAGTGATAGATTCGGGCTCTCAAGTTTCGTTTATCACGGAAAGTGCAATAAAACGATTAAAAATGCGAAAACAACCTGCAAATGTCAAAGTAACCGGACTAGGTAAAATTCAGACAGCTTCCATAAAATCCCAGGCATCATTCAAATTAAAATCACTCCACACCCAGTTTGAAACAAACATGAACGCCCTCATATTAAACAAAATCACAGACTTCGTCCCAGCCGACACATTAAACGTCAAAGGATTACGCTATCTGCAGCATCTACACCTAGCGGACCCGAAGTTCTACCAACCGGGTCCAATTGACGTTTTATTAGGAGCTGACATCTACGCCGACATTATCGAAAACGGTATCATCAAAGGTGCTCCAGGAGAACCCACAGCACAATATACTCAACTGGGCTGGATTTTAATGGGCAAAACAAAACACAAAAACGAAACTAATCACTTCAAAACACTCACGGTCCAAATAACTGAAGAGGACAAATTAGATCTTCAACTGAAACGCTTCTGGGAAATAGAAGAGATACCGCACAAAGTAGTCCATCCCGACGACGAACTGTGCGAGAGAATCTACAAAGAAACCCACCATCGTTTAAGTCATGGAGCCTACCAAGTAAAATTGCCCTTCAAAACTGACAATGGACCAGAACTTGGGCAATCACGACCCATGGCATTAAGGCAGTTCTTTCAACTCGAGAAACGACTAGAAAAGCAACCAGAACTGGCAAAACAGTATAAAGCATGCATAAAGGAGTACCAACAGCTGGGACATATGACAGAAATTCCGTCAAATCAACTTGACTTAAAAGTCCAACATTACTATCTGCCGCACCACGCAGTCATAAAGGAAAGTTCAACGACCAAAACTCGAGTAGTATTCAATGCCTCAGCTCGATCAACCAACGGCCGGTCACTAAATGAGCAGATGCTGGTAAGCCCAACAATTCAACCTACACTATGGGCCATCATCTTACAATGGCGTCTGTACAAATACGTGATGACAGCCGACATTGAGAAAATGTACAGGATGATACATATGCACCCAGAACACCAAGACTACCAGAGAATCGTCTGGAGAAACAGCCCAGAAGAACCCATAAAGGACTTTCGATTGACTACTGTCACGTTCGGAACAGCAGCAGCGCCATATCTGGCTATCCGAACACTTCACCAACTAGCGAAAGACGAAGAACAAAACTCTCCATTTGCTGCTCAGAGCATAAAAACAGCCTTCTACGTTGATGACTTGTTAGCAGGAGCACATAACATAAGTACAGGCCTATTACGTCAGCAAGAGCTTATTGACACTTTGAGCAAGGGAGGATTTAACCTCAGAAAATGGACATCAAATAGCTCAGAATTACTGGCAAGCATTCCAGCAAAAGATCAAGAAATCAACACCATTCTCACCCTCTCAGAAGGAGACACAATAAAAACTCTCGGACTTCAGTGGAACCCCATCACAGATGAATTTGGGTTCACTACCAAATCACTAAAAATGAGAGACAACTATACAAAACGAAGCATTTTATCAGAAACCGCAGCTTTGTTCGATCCACTTGGATGGTTAGCTCCATGCGTTGTCATCGCAAAAATCATTATCCAAAAACTGTGGCTCTCTGGATGCTCATGGGATGAACCACTAACATCCTCACTAACGCAAGAATGGATAAAGTATAGAGAGAATCTACAAGATGTAAAAACAATAAAAATTCCTAGATGGATAGAATTCTCTCCGAAGATAAAAAATATACAGCTACACGGTTTTTGTGACGCATCGACAGCAGCCTACGCAAGCGTCGCATTTTTAAGAATTGTCAACAATGACAACTCAATTGTCACCCATTTAATAACGTCCAAAACAAGAATCGCACCCACAAAAACAACATCACTACCAAAGCTAGAACTATGCGGAGCCCTCCTCCTGTCACGCCTCATTAAGCAAATACAAACCGACATGAAGCTGCAGGATGTAGCAATAATAGCTTGGTGCGATTCAGAAATCACACTAGCTTGGATTCAAAGTCATCCAACGCGATGGAAGACATTTGTAGCCAATCGCGTGGCAGAAATTCAAGAGAACATCCAACCACAGCTCTGGCGCTTTGTACCAACGAAGGATAATCCAGCAGACTGCGCCACTCGAGGATTGTACCCTTCTGAACTCCGCAATCATGACCTATGGTGGAAGGGTCCACCCTGGCTTCAGCAAGATGCTAACAGCTGGCCAAGGAAACACGTCAGCAGCAAGTGTCTTGAACTTGAATCGAGAAAGGTCAAAGCATTGATTTGTACCAACGACAATTATGAATGGCTAAACAAATACTCCTCATTTCCAAAGCTAATACGCATTATCGCCTACTGTAGAAGATTTATTGACAACTGTCGCACAACACCAATAAATCGTTCAAATACTCATTTAACATGTGACGAACTTCGACAAGCAGAAATCACAATCGTCACGCTAGTTCAAAAACAAGCGTTCCCTCATGAATACGAACTCTTGTCGAGATTCAAACCAATCTCAAACAAAAGTCAAATCTTAAGCTTAAATCCCTTTTTTGATTCCAACCAAGTCATTCGTGTCGGTGGTAGAATCGAAAACTCTATTTTAACCTACGATCAAAAACACCCGATGATTTTGCCTAATAATCATCACATATCTAAAACAATCATTGATTATATTCATCATTACACCTTACACGGTGGCACACAACTCATCCTTAACACACTACGAAACAAATACTGGCTAATAAACGCCAGAAATGTTATCAGAAAACGAATTCACCAGTGCATAGCGTGTTTTCGAACCAAGCCAAAGGTATCAGCTCAGTTGATGGGAAATCTACCTACCCCAAGAACAACGCCATCTATGGCGTTTGAACACACTGGAGTAGACTATGCGGGCCCTATCGATATGAAAACATCAAAAATAAGAAATGCCAAGATAATAAAGGCATATTTTTGTGTGTTCATATGCATGGCCACTAAAGCGATACACATAGAAGTTGTGACAAACCTCACCACCACAGCATTCATCGCAGCCCTCAAAAGATTCACCAGCAGAAGAGGACTTTGCCGACATTTATATTCTGACTGTGGCACAAATTTCATTGGAGCTAGCAAGGAGCTGTTAATTCAATTGAAACAATTATTATCACAACTTCCGTGTGACATTTCCAATGATATGATGCTAAGGGAAATCACTTGGCATTTCAACCCACCTGCAGCGCCACACTTTGGCGGTCTATGGGAAGCAGGAGTGAAATCAATAAAAACCCATCTTAAACGGACGCTGCAGAACACCACATTAACATACGAAGAACTACATACTATTATGTGCCAAATTGAAGCATGTGTCAATTCACGCCCACTGACACCATTATCTAACGATCCACATGATTACAACGTGTTAACACCCAACCATTTCCTGACAGGCAGAAACATCAAAGCGGTTCCAGAGCCATCTGCATCTGAAAACTACAACCTTACTAAAAAATGGCAATACATACAATATTTGACAGAACAATTTTGGAGAAAATGGTCTGTCGAATATATTCACAACATGCAGCAACGTACTAAATGGAAAACCACAAAAAATAACCTCAAGGTAAACGATTTAGTTTTAATCCACAACAAAAATGTCCTCCCACAAAATGGTTACTCGGCAGAATAATTAAAATTCATATTGGAACGGATAACAAAGTCAGAGTAGCGACAGTTAAAACAGCACAGCAAGAATACTGTCGACCAATAACAAAATTGTTTAGATTACCAATCGAAGAAAACCAACAAAATCTAAACCAGCAGGAGTAGTATAAAATCCTACACAAGTCAAAGCAGCGACAACAATCGCTAGCTACTTCCCAACTATCACATCTACTACAAACGTTGTACGTTCGATCAACTGACTAGTCAGCAGGAAATTTACTAGTTATTGTAAATGTCAAATAACAAAGCGAGAATACCATCAACCGAGTACAAAATACAAAAAAAAAAAAAAAAAACCCAATTATAAGCACGATATGTTCTAAAAATACTCTCCTACCCACACTCTACAGCACAAAGCAGTAACGCCATCTCACAAAATAAAAAGGACACATTATACCATTAAAACAGTGACAAAACAAAATCAAACCCTACTTCACTTACGATCCAATGCGCCAAAAAACTCTGACAACTAGCGAAGCAGAAAGAAGCAGAATAAAAATTGCACAGTCTTCCCTTTTTTAATTTTATTATTTCATTTTTTTGTTATTTTTTGGATTTAATTTTTTATTTGTGAGTGATCATATCATGTATTTTTATTTTTTATTTTTTTCCTTCCTATTTTTGGTTTTTATTCTCCAAACAACAGGAAAAAATGAACTCTTTGCCAAGTTTAGATGACTGTCTTTACATCGATGACGTCCCTGAGCTCGAGATTCCTTTAAAGGACAAGCTCAGGACAACCGATATGCCCAGGCGACCAAAGACGTACGTACCGCCCTTCGAAGCCCTACAGGCACGCCCAAAAATAAGAAATCTGGCTGACGAAATAACTACCAGAAAACCTACAAGGCCAGCTAGACCTCCTACAGGGGCAAGCAAAAAACTTCTCCAAATACCAGAACAGCCTCTTGAACTTGGGGCTGGCACGACTCCACACAAAAGCACGAATCGTAAAAGGTCAGCACTGACGGCCTGTACCACAACAACAACGGCAGTGTCGACGTCGCTTCACGACGCGCCGCACAACATACCACACAAAAAGCCAGCACTGATGGCTCCGTCAGCAACAACAATTCAACAAGGTTTGACGGCTCCCTCAACGTCATCGCATGCTACAGCATCATCAGCTTTAGCTACTACATCACACAACGTATCACGCGAAAGGCCAGCTCTGACGGCTTCACAACATCGTCCAACTATAGCACCAGCAAGGCCTCCTACGAATTTTATCGTAGAGCCACATCTTTGGGAACAAGTGCGTACCCAGCCAATTCCATGGCTAAAAGTATTCACAGCAAGAAAATGCTTCCGCATCACAACCGAAGATGGAGACACACTTCGGTTCCTCAAAATGAAAACTGGACAAATTAGGGTTCGATTGCAAGATAAAACCAGTAACGTAAGTTTATACAAAATCATTTATTCTTACTAACAAAACATAATTCCTTTCTTTTCGAGAGACGGGAGGATGTTCCGCCGCGGAACAATTATTTAAACTAAAACTAAAATATTAAAAACTCACACACTTTTTAATAACAACAAATCCCGCGATGTTTCCCACGAAGACAATATACTCAAAGATCCCTCGATGCTATCAGTAAAATAATCTAAAAATAAAAACAAGCATCAGTCACAACATAAACAATTATAAAAATCTCAAATCATTTCATGATTTGAGACTTTAACTAAAAACTCAAACTTAACGTTGAAAAAGGGGAATCCAATCCGATGGCACTGCGCGAGTTCATCTAGGCCGTCAGCTAAAAATCAAAAAGAAAAAACAAATTATTAATAACAATTTAGTAAGAAACATTTTAAAAAGTAAACACTTACCTATAAACAAGCAGCTGCCACCAAATCGTTTGACAGATTCAATATGGCAGCGTTCAGTACATAGCAAAATATTCCGATTAGCTCAGTGATGACGCCATTTGGGGGCCAAATGTATTAAAGTCTTGCAAGCGACGCGGGCGTCATAGCAACGCCACCGGCAGATACAATTTCCATTGTGTTTCTGTCTATAAATAGCGAGCGATCAGAAATAGAAAATCACTTGCGATTTGACCAAGCGACAAGACAGATCGGTGGCTCTGAAACCAAATTAAGTCTTGATTAACAAAACCAAGGGAAGTATTTCTGAATCCCTTTTATACTAACCAAAATAATCAAAATTTCTAATATTTTATTGCAGCATCCTATATTGGGAGACTTGATCCCAGATTTTTTATGAGCAGCTGAATGACGCTCACTCTGTCACCCGAAATTCCAACCCCCTTTTTTGTTTGAGTTGATGAATAATAATTGATCTTTTTTTTATTACAGATTAAGGATTAAAAAATTCGCCAGTGGAGGCTCGTTAATTTTAATTATTGTAAGTTGAATTGAATTAAAGTAGAATTGTGAATTAAATTAGAATTTAAGTACTGAATTGCCTAGCTGTTAAGAGTTATATTTGTGATTAATAAACAAGCGAATTATTTTGTCAAATTGAAAATCCTGTCTTGTCATTTTCTAAACCGGCACCTGCCCCTTTTTTATGCTAAGCCCACACTGGGACTTAACAATGTATGTTCATAGTTAGGGTGAATAGAGACGAAAGTCTAGGAATGCCATGTCTAGCCTAATACAAATTTCGCCAATGATTTACATTGATGCCGTGGTGCAACTATATATTTTAAATCTTGACTGATACACGTCAATATGTTTTCATCCACGAATTGGTTACATAAAAAAATTCGACAACTTTTTTTTTCACACAAGAAAGAATACTTAATCTATTGCGGATGCTCTAAATGTAGTATAATAGGAATGGGAATTACTTTGATGACTTTGCAACCATGAGATTTTCGGAAATGATAAGACATAATTAGTTTAAGATTATAAATAACAACTATAATTGCTATCAACAAATTTAAAACCAATTACTACTTATGACTTCTTCTCCATAAGAACCTATGAAATAAGCGATATCTGTATTCAATTTTAATAAATACAACTAAAACTAAGCCTCTCAAACTGAACTTCATTGGGCGCTATATATAAAGTCAATAGTTTTAGCCAAAATATGCTTTTAAAGGTCTTCCATTGCCTATGTAGGTACGTATTTATGAATACCGTGCTTCCCCTTAAAATAACCTTTGTTCTCCTTTAAAATGTATATAAATTTAAGGGCTTTTAAGGGAACCCAGTTGAGTTGTTGTATAATTAGCATACAAAGACCTACTGAACATGTTTTCGTCTGCAATAAATTTCAAAGAACTTCTGAATAGCATTTTGCAGATTTTGGATTATTATTACTCCACTGAGAGGCGTAAGTCATGCAGACTTTAATGCCATAATATACGATAGTGAACTAATAATATTTTCCCTCTAATGCACCAGAATTATAAGTTTCTAGACACATACACACAAACACACACTAATTAAGGCAAAACAATTTAATTACTCCTCAGAGTGCTCTGGTAATGTACTGTCGGTATAAAACAAATTTTGTTCATTACCGAATCCCATGGCAACATTTGGTAGAATATGCAAGAGTAAACGCAAATATTGAACAGAGGATGATAGCTCAGGTGTTTTCGTCAGAGTTGAAATATCGATATTATGCATAGGAAAGAAAATCTCCCCTAAAATACAGAGTAGAAAATTGTTGCAATTGTGTAATTTTCTGGAAAAATATTTTAAAATATCGTCGCAGTTACTACACTGTAATTTGTGTACAAGAGTGATTGGGTAATTCTGTGTGTGATTTAGTTTACAAGGCAGTCATCATAACTCTCATGCAGGTATTTCTATTTGAATTTGCAAATAAAATAATAAACAAAATCACAAATTTACCCAAACATACTTACATGTAAGTCACCGAACCTTGTTATACCAGCAGACTTTAAATAAATATTACCCTTCGTGTTAGTAAGGCTCTACTTATAAAGATATACCAAAATGATACTACGACACCAAAGATAATTACTTAATCGGGTTATCACAAAATACAAATACTCATAAAGTATCTCACTATTTAGGAACCATATGGGAATAAGCTTGGATCCTTAGCAATAGTTACAATTGGGCTCAAAAACTCCAAACAGGATACTTCACCGTCGAAAATTATTCCAGCGAGGAACGACCCGACTTAAACATTGCACCCGGTCAAAGGTGAGGACAACCGAATACCTAGAAATTATAGCTGCGAAGATGAAAATAAATGACCTGACTAAATTACCAATGATCACTTGGGCTAGGAAAAAATTCATATGCTGGATTCCTCGGGTTTTCAAGAACCATGATAAGGAGGCTTGTGGTATTGCGTCATTAATTCAAGGAAGGAAATGCGAAAAACTTTTGCTAAATCTTTGCCTTTGAAAAACCGGTATTGCGTCATTATATCAAGGAAGGAGATGCAAAAAAGTTTTGGTAAATCATTGCCTTTGAAAAAGCTTGGATCTATAACGGGTCGAAGAAAAGGTCAGCCTCGATACTAAAAGTTCGACAGCGAAAGTTCTCGTAGGACACAATAATACTTCTCTTTGATTTCAAGATTGTTGTGACCGGCCTACTAGTGAAGAAAGACGGCACAAGGCGATGGAAAATTTGTGCACAATAAAATATTTAGTTGTGGTCTTCAATAATATACGTGGCGATAAAAGGTTACATCAGGATAACACTGAAGGGTATAAAGCTTAAAGGACATAAGATTTTATCGTATATTTCAAAATCATCGAGATAACTACAGCATCTTATTATATGAGTTGGTACGAAACGTTATCATTTCGGCACAGGAATTCAATATATCGGGAGAGAATTCAATAAATTTCATCACATGAAAAAAGGGACGAAATCTTCTTAATTGCAAAAATGAACGTAAGATGGCGCTACTGTTTGTATGACAGGTGACGCTTTTGAAGGTCACTTTAGTTTTCTTTTTAAAATTTTAGTGGGAACAGGTACTCTTAATAGTACGAAATGGTGCTACTAGTTTTTGTTTTTTTTTTTTTTTTTTTGACAGAGGAATGTAAGATCTCAAACAAAGAGGTCAATCCGGCCTATTGTGCTAACCTGCTAAGTGAGAGAAACTATAAAGCTACATAACTTGAAAGGAAAGTAAGTAGGAGGAAAAGCGTAGGACCGTAACGTAGAGGGATTTGAATCCACGACCGCTTGGATGGTAGTTAGGGTGCTAGCCAAGTAAGCAGGTTACGTCTAGTTTTGAACGGGGGTACTTTTTGGGAACTCTCACTGTATTTGAAATAAATACAATGAGTTGTTGCCATGTTTTTTTTTCTGGGGGTTTTTGTTTTTTTTTTTGGATTCTTGTATTCGAATTTTTACCAAGTTATTTTTTTTTTAATTTCCCTTCGAGATTTTGTTTTGCTCAGCCCTGAAAGAATTTTTACATATATATTAAAATGCTCTAGTACGGTCGCCATATCCACGTACATCGATTTTCTTTACATTATCAAGAAATTTGGTAATAGATTAACTAAAGATAAATAATCAAAATCATTTCATGGCATGTTAGTTGCTAAAGTAAAATTAATAGAATTAGGAACTAATGAACATCCAAATACAGAACATATATGCAAAATCTTTCGTGATTAGTAAATTTCATCCCGCACACGTAGAACACATTAAGTCAATAAAATCAGGAAATTGAAGTACTTCTTGTAAATTCCCTGCACTGATTATATTCCTGTCAATGAGGGAGCGAAATTTCTGAAGTTTTAAGGATAATTAGCATTTTGGCAGAAATAAATGAGCGGCTGATTCATTAGAATGCAATGTGTGCAGACTATATAAAGAAAGGAATGTACAGCTTGCTGTTAGATCATCACTGCAATGATGGAGTGTTAAGCAATACATATATTATATGGAGGACTAGCAGTATATTAGAAAGAAAATGAGCTGTAAATGTAAGAAAAAATACATTTAATAACGTCTTTATATTTTACATACATACTATTAATACTGATTTCATTTTTCATGGGTATTCCTTTGCATAGTCACACGAAAAAATAACCAAATTTGAAAGGAATTCACTTTTTTCTACCATTACATGTTAAATTTTCATTACGATTATGTCATTACTTCGTACATGCAATTAATAATTTCCATTACCATTATCAGGAGATAGAATGAAGTAATTCAATGTAATTGATTCTTGGAATACAAATATTTTTTATTACTTTTAAGAATACCTACTTTTAAGTATTATTTTAAGTACTTTTAATTATTCTGAGTTACCAATCTTTCCTCAAGAAAACTTTCCAAAACTTAAGTTTTTTTTTTACGTAACAACATCAAATAAAGTTCACGTATCAAATTTTCTGACAATAAAAGAATTATTTTTCTTCAGATTAATATGCGGTGATTCGAGATATTTTGAAAGTCTAATCTCAGACATGGGTGATATCCATAACTCATTATGTCATACCAACAGTCGTGAATTCGCAACCCAACTTTGCAGTTATTCTAAGCCCCTACATAATTAGCATTTTTCTGAATATTTATCATTTCCAATCACATCCCTTGATCGAAAATGCCCTCCCGTTTCCATAAGAACCGTGAATCTGTTATTTATTTACAAAATCGGAATTCAACTTCTTCGGTACTACCATTACTAGAAGTGGAGGAGCGGGAATTATTACAAAAAACAAAAAAACAAAATGACTTTCGTTATGTTTTAATTTACACGAAAAGAAGAAAATAAAGGTGTTTTAAAGAGGCTATGTAATGGAATTTTTAAAGGTCCGAAAGTAATTAGAAGTAATTAGAAGAAATATTTAAAGGTAAAAAAAAATATTTACGTACTATAAATCAAATTTCCAGGTAATGGTTATCGAATTTTTTTAATCACAAATACAAAGTAATGGTAATCGTAATGAAACATTTTAACTGTAATAGAACTTGAAATCTTATAAAATATATATTATTACTTTATGAGTAAGCTTACCAAATTACGACAATATTAATCAAAACTTGGTCTTAATGTTACATAATTATAAGAAAAACATTGTTAACAAGAACCTCACTCAATACTGATACAACATTTTATGTTCAACTACATACATTTGTATATGCACCTACTTTCCTGACAAAATTTAATCATTGAACTCAGACATGAATACAAGTTCAAAGTTAAAATTAAAGTTTCAATAGTTCAGAAGCACTCAAAGATTTCAAGTGCTGCTACAATTCTTAACTGCAATTTCAATATAAAATGAGAAATACGAAACTCTCTCCAGTTTTAAATCAATCCAATAAATAATAGCGGTGAAATAATCGCAAAAGTGTTTCCATAAACTTTTACCACTTATTTACATTTCAAAAGAAATAACAACGAAGAGAGATTTATGTTTGGTACTCTGGAAGTGTACTGGAAGGATGCTGTAATTCTGAGAAGGTGAAACTTTTAAAATTGAATTCTGAATTCACAAATATTTCATAGAGCAGGAAAATTGTATATTGAACATAAGTAAAAGTAATTCTAAAAGAAAAAGTTGAATTTTTGTAAATAACTATTATCAAAACTTTCTTGTATTTTATAAATGAGTATTTTGTGGTGAATAGCTTTCTATTTCATTTCATAAATTCTTCGTGGTGGCTTTAAACTTTTGCTCCTGTAAGTGTTTAGAATTGAATATCTTCTATGGTGTGTCATTGAAAAACGATGTAAATTACTTGTTGTCCAAAATGATTTGAACATATAACAAAAATTAAAAGTTATAGTAAATTTAATGATGTAAAAATTATTTCAATCAAATTAAATGTAGGCGGAAATCGAAACCTTAATCTTTGCAGATGACTTTATATGACCTACCAGGACGCAAATTCCGATTCTCTATTTAAGTTCACGTTCAGTTCACTCAATATAATATCAGGTTCTCAATAACATCGAATATGCCAATTCAAGAATTCTTTGTTATACCATTCAACAGGAATGTGAATTGTGTTTCAAGATTGTTTCATGTGCAATTGCTCAGTTACTTTTATTTTGTGACCTATACTTTTCTGCATGTACGTGAATTATCTTTTACAAACTTTTTGAACATCGATTGCAACATTGATTATCGAGGCTCGAACAAGGTATCATCAGATAAGTTGAATTCGAGTCAGTAATTCCTCAGCATCAGCATCGACCATTAGGAGGGCCACGCGCGATTCCATTTCAGTTTGTTAACTTGCATTTTGTCAATTGTAGTTCATAGTTTTTATAAGTAGTGAGTGATATATGGACCCAGTAAATTAAAGCTTTATTTAACAACAAAGTACGCCTTCATCAATTATGGAGTCCTAAGTCCTCACGTCCTCAGGAATCCAATCCCGCAGCCTACTATACTCTAAAAAATGCACAAATTGTTGCCACAAAGCCTATTTATTTTTCCCTAAAATTTAGATATATTCCCTAAAATTTAGGGGAATATTCCCTATATTTTAGGGTAAAATACCTAAGCTTTGTGGCAACAATTGTGCAAATTGTTTACAGTGTACAGACAACTTCTACCTACGGCTTCCAACTTTCAACCGTAAGTTACTTCTCATAATGGAAATTCAAATTCATTGGCATTTTAATTGTATAAAAAAAATTGTATAAAAACAAAATCTCAAGAGAATTATAGCTTCTCTAATAGAAGTCTTAAAACTAGGAGATCGTGTAGACCAAAATAAAGGCCAACTTACGCAAGCTACTTCTTCAGAAAATTCTGATTTATAGCAATTGGTGTAGACCTAAATCGTCTAAAACAATTCCCGTTAAATATTCTTCAGAAACTGGAGATAAAGGTAACCATTAAAACAGAATGGCAAGAAGTACACAAACACAATGATAATGATGAAAATCTAATGTTGATTTCTTCTAAAGACGCTATTACGGTGACGATTTGACCTAGATGGTGATTGTTTCGACTGCTAAATAAACCTTCCCGTGTGAAACATGCCTTATTCGGCGTCAAGAGGTTTGTAAATCAAGTTGTGACCCAAAAAACCAAAATAACCGAAAACGATAATTGTTTAGTTGTGACCCAAAAACCAAAATGAAGGAAAACGATGATTGTTTAAGGTTCTATAGTTATATATATTCCAGGGCTTCTTACGCGAATACACCAGTACGTACTGATGTCAAATTACCGCCACCATCACTGCCCAAGATGACAATGAATGGAAACGAATGTGGTATGATGAGGATTACAGCAATTAAAATATCTCTTTCGATACAAGCTGCAATTTGGTTATCCCAAATGTCATAGTTGTGAGACTTCTTAGGTGAGTTTAAAATAATTAATATTCACTTGCCTAATGGAATTAATAAAAATAAAAAAGTAGTAGCTCAGGCTAAGCCGTGGAATAAATATATTTGATTTTTATTTAATTTTTCCCGGACGGGAATCGAGCCTACACTTGTTAGAATCAGTCAATGATGGACAAAGAAGAATTTTAAGAACTTTTATTTTTAACGATTCTAAATCAAATTAATAAATACAAGAAGAAAAAACAACCGCCTCGTCCGGGGTTTGAAACCGGGACCTTCCGCTTGCCGGGCGACTGCTCTTACCACTGAGCTAACGAGACAGATGATTTTCCCTCTTGCATTATCAAATTGTCACTAGCCTACTAAGCCACGATTTGCTTTCAGCTGGCATTAACCAGTAACGATGAAAGCGCACAAATAAATTGTAAATTCAATTTTTATTTATTTTTTCCCGGACGGGAATCGAACCTACACTTGTTAGAATCAGTCAATGATGGATAAAGGAGAATTTCAAGAGCTTTTATTTTATATATTTGAATTTGATTTAAATTGGAAAAGTGAACTGGTGCTGAATTATTTTTGAGTTAACAAAACACTTTTAACTGCCCAATAATTTTATTATCCACAAATGCATGTTTATAACTCTCTATAGCAGTGAACTTAACATATATAAAGTAAACGGAAGAATGAGTTAAACGATTTCAACTTGGCGTTCCACAAGGCTTTATACTTTGGACACTTTTATTTATTTTTGACCATCAACAACTCTTACCATACGTTGTGCAAAACTTCCAGTATTATATATACAGGGTGCTTGGTATAATTATACACGAATTTCATAGGGTAATAGGTCTCCGTGGAAGGAACAAAAAATTCTATGGAAGACGAGTACTAAGTGCTTCGCTTGGGAGGTAGAGGAAGCTTAGTGGATTGGAGTGCTTTTTCACCTAACACACTGTAACTTTTTTGCTATATGTCCTATGAAAATTACTTTTATCTCAGATGATAGTAAACCGTCCAGGCTTTCAAACAAATGTAAAACCACTCTATCCCCTTGAGTCGGTAGTTATAGGTCATTAAGCTCAACAAATTGGAAAAATTTCCTGTTTTTTTTTAATTTTCACGATTTTCCCGCCACAGTTACCTGATAACCGTAACATAGTCTCGCAAGATTTGGAAACCCCTGAATGTTACCTTTCATTTTGACCTGGTCGTGTACATGCACCGTTTTTTAGATAAATCTATTTTTATGATGCATGGTTTCATTAAGTTTCATTATTTTGCTCACTTTGTGTGAAAATACATAAAATTAGGCACGATTACCATCGTCATTGGCAAAATTAAGAAATAGTGAGTAATAATAGCTAGCTTATGTCACCCTGGCGCCCCGCTCCCATGAAAGTTTTTATTCCTTTCAATGAAACCTATCATCCTGTGAAATTAAAGTATGGTTATTACGAACACCCTGTATATGCTGAGGATTTGCAGCCGTAAATTTTTATCCTAATCTTGCATTTGTTGAAGGTTGCGGATATGCTAATTAAATCGCATTCTTTGCTACTTGAAAGATAATCGCCGCTAAATCGACCATGCGACAACCTTTCATGAATCAGTCTCGTTAAAGTATTTACGTTACTTTTCTATACTTATGATAATTCTATAAACGCTACTTTTTCAAACAGGGCTGATTGAACCAAGTTTGCATGGAGCTTCTGTCTTTGTGATAAAATATCGTCCTGTTGCTCGTTCATAAGCTAAATTATCCCTGTAAATTCTACTCTAGACTAAAGCTTGTTATACATAGTTGCATAACAAGATCATTTGCCACAATCTTCATCAAAGAATGCATATGTAAGGCGTTAAGACTTATTTGTCCGTTGTTACCCTGTATAAACAGCCTATTTGGTGGGGCATTCGTAACCCATCTCCTTCTACGACCAGTGCGGGATCCAGGATTCTAGTGAGTTAAGAAAGTGTGACTTCTTTTGCTCAGAAGATATCCTATGAACTATGATGCAAAGCAAAAAATGGCAAAAAGATGATAAAGAAAGAAATTAGGGAACGTGAGGAGGATGGTGAAGGTGCTGATGTATGTCACCCTTAATCTTTCTCTGATTGCATGCCTGAGAAAAGACAGCAGATTGGACACTGTTCCACGTTCGCACACGTCCGAAAGTATTTTGAAGGGTAAAAAGATGTGTGGAGCTTGCAGTGCGAGTATTACATGGAGGAATCCGGGATCAGACAAGGCATTTCATCAGAAAATTGATCATGGATGTAGCAATGTAGGAGCGAAAGGCAACCCACATTGCGGCGATGCTCGTGTAAGTCCACATGACAAGTTTTTGCCACATCGCCAGTGAGCTGAAGGCTCTCTCTTTGACAATATCCAACGAAGCTACAGCTCTGCGACCAGCCCCGGCCTACGTATGGAAATTGTATTCCATTCTAGGTCTGATGTAAGACTTGTAGAGGAGCGTAAGAATCGATGGGCTGAAATAATTTTTACACCTTTTCAGAAATCCAAGATATTTCGTTGTTTATTCGGCAACAGAGAAGTTGTGATCTGTTCAGCTTAACATACTGCAAATAATAATGTCAATAATGCATAAAGACGGTGTAACGCCAAGAAGTGCTCCATAAAAAGAAACGGGAGTGGAAAAGTTATGATCTTGTTTTAAATAGATGTGACAGTCTTGGAACTTAGATTCGTTTTGCTCCAAGTTGGGATATTATCAAGGTTGTTCAAGGATCTAATCATGCAATCTAGATTGACAGATGTGACATTACCTCTGTAGTCCCCAAGGGTGTCAAGGAAATAAGCGAAACCCAGGGTACTGTCATCAAAAACAATGGATGGGATTGAAAGTAAAGGAAAGCAGATCATTAATGAAAATTGAGAAGAGAGATGGAGAAACAGCAGAGCCCTGGGGCACCCCGGCATTTATTGGCTGAGATTGAGATGTAACGCCATCTAATATAATCCGTATTAAGCGACCAAAGTATTTACATTCATAATAGAAGAAGACGACGACAGAGGCCAAGTGATTTAAGTTTGGCTAAGAGGACTGATCTCCAGACATTATGGTAGGCTTTTGAAATATCTAAGGCAACGATTTTGGACTCACATAATTGTGAAGACTAAGGCTTCAACGTTTCATAAGAAAAGTCAGAAAAAGAAAAGGCATATTGGCGATCGTTGTGGGTTTGATTAGTTTCTAGATACTGCATTAATTTGGAGTTAATGATAGATTTTAAAGAATCGAAGTGATTGTAATTGTTCGATAATTTGAGGATCATTACGCTTTCCTTTCTTGGGAATAGGCTGAAAGTGAGATAGTTTCCAAGCAATTGGAAATTTTCCTGTCGAAAAAGACAAGTAGAATAGTTTTCGCAGAGCTTTAGCCAAGAATGAGGCACTGGTTTTATTTAACGGGGGCTTGAAACTAGCAGGGCCTGCATCTATGGAGACGTTGATCTCCTTAAGGACCTCGAACATATCTCTTATATGGATGTGTATTGGCTCTTGTACACATATACAAGGGAGCTGTAAAGTGGGTGGAAAAAGAGAATTTAAAATGAATCTAACAGTCTAAATATTAGTTTTATTCAGGAAGTAAACAATCACTTCATTGTAAACTAGTGAAGGAATATGGGAACTGCTGAAATTGATCCTGATAATTTAGACCTGGGACGAGAAACCTTTGCTGCCTTTGCATCTTGCCAAGATTCTAACATTCTGGTCAAAAAGAAATTTTTTCTTTGGATAGTGTTTCAGCTCTGGACATGGATGCAATTGATAGGTGCAAAAAGCAGACTATTTCTCTTTTATTGCTTGGTTGTACTTATCGTTAAACCAAAAGCGATTTTGCTGTTGTTAAGATCTGCTGTGTAAATACCGAATGTGTTCGCGCATGCCCAAGACTTAGAATTGTATTAAATCAAATGTACTTTCATCAACATCCCTTGAGGTAAAACAGACCAATCAAATTCTCTGGGATACTGTTTTTACTCAACGTTTAGGCTAAGTATTCTATAAAAACTATTGCATTTTACGAAATATTTAAAAAAAAAAATTATTTAAAAATTAATCTCTTGTTTTAAATGTAATAACAATAACACTCACTACATTCACAATTACTTGTTCGCCGTTGTGTAGTTTCGCTGAATTTCTACAATTACGAGTTATGATTGTTTCTTTAAATGTTTATTTTGTTACGCCAAGCCGATAATATTCTAAGAAGTCGTCTTTAAATGGAAGACTTATCAAAGACTCTTTGGTAGCTGTTTTCAATTAAAACAAACCTTCCATCGCGTTAACATAAATAGGCTCTGTCTTGCTTCAAACACCCCGAGCATGGTATCCGCGCTTCCTGTTTTCTGTATAGGCTTCAACAACCATGACCGAAGGCCAAGGTACTAGCTAGGGTCTGTATTCCTAAATGTGTCATATTGAACGCTTCCAGAAGTTCTTATGTTTTTTACAAAAGGTACAGTAGAATAGATGTGAATTATTTTGTTATGAACAATTCAGAAGATCTACTGCAATATTCTTCAGTGGTCTTCACGGGAATCGCGTGCCCACCGCGCCCCCAAGCTGGTTCCGCCCCAGTCTTTGACTGCATATGTATGCATGAAAAATAAATTATGACCTTAATAGGAGCATCCCCTTAGAGTGATATAAATATTGTGACTGTCTTGCTCTCCACACAGAATAAATAGTCTGAGCCCTCCCACAAAAACACCATTTTGAAGGCCAAAATAAACAACATTATAGTTACTCTGGAATTTTTCCAATTCAAATAAATTGTTATCTCCTCCTCGGTAGAAAACATTAATTCTGCCTGTTTATCCCTTGGATCTATTTTACTCATGGCTGAAAGGAAGATTTTGTTGGTTCCTCTGGTAAACTTTGAAAGAAAGGCAGAAAAATTCTAAATCCACCGACGAACGTCATCGTTGTTCGAGAAAGTTCTTTGCTTTCATTCTGTCGAATATCAGAAAGGGAAAGGCAATACATAAGTAGGTACATTTATCATGAATCCGCAAAGTTGAAATTTATTCAAGTATCAAAAGGTCATGTAGAAACATCAGAGGAAAGCAGTAATACTTTGGATCCAGAATAATTTGAATTTTTGAAAATGGAAAAGAATTTTGGACAATTTATTTTCATTAAATATTTTTTTTATACTTCAGATTGTCAAATTTTAAGCTATTTAATGCATGGCACTATAATTAGAAATCGTTTTTGTTTTTCTTGATTATATTTACCGCTCCATCGCCTTATTATTCGTGATGCTGCTTATGACACACATTATAATATAAAATTATTCTCAATAAAAAAGTGACATTGATTTCGATATTTGAAGGTATATATGGTTAAAATTTTAAAACACTCACCTGTGTAGAGCAGTTGAAATCATTCTGTAAAAGAAAAAAAAAAATTAATAACACCAAATATGAGGAATGCCATAATTTTCAATTAGGAAAAAAGTAAACAACCAAGTAACGCACACAAAATACAATTCTCCCCGTCCCCTTTCTATGGCGTCCATTTTCAGGAGCTAAAAGAATTCTGTAAAAATTAAATAAAGCTGGTGAAGTCTAATATTATATCATTGGTGTCGTTCGTGTTTAACTCGCACATGGTAGCGCCTTCGAACAGTTTTTTTTTACCAGGAAAAATGATATTTTAGTTGAACTGAGAGAAGAGAAAGATTGGTTATTTAAAATTGTTGACAGAATGTCCGAAAAAACGTTTTCTTAAAATTTTAGAATCAAAAATAAAAAAAAATAAAAAAACAGACACTAATATGAGAGAAGCTATTCCACCTCACATAAGATTGGCGACAAACTTTACGATTTTTGGCAAAATCGTTTCTTTCCATTTTTAATAAAATAGCACTCACTTCTTACTTCTTAAATAATATCGCACGTAAAGTGCACGAATGGGAAGTTCAAATTGGAAAATAATACGCTATACGTGCGCTGTATTGTTAGTAGTAAAAGGGCATGAAAAATGATTAGAAGAGGCATGCGTTGTGCATGCGTATTGCATGCGTACATGTTGCTAGCAGAGCGCATGCGTAAAATTGCCCCGTATATCCGCTTTGTCAAATGAGGAACAACGACTATTTTAGTTAATTATCCAGAATCATAGTCACAAAAAAAGCTAATAATTCAGTAAAAGAATTATTGGAATCTGATAAAAAACGACGAAGTTATAGCGATTTTAGTGCCGCATTCTCAAAAACGCGTCTAACATGATGACGTCACGATACACACAATTCACGGTCTAGCGCAGCGCGAGTGTAGTCGCTGCGCCGTCGTGATAGAAAGCGCTCGCGATTGGATTTGTTTTGGATTTATTTCATAAAATGTCGTCTTATAAATATTATATTGTGCAGAATGGCATCGTGCGTAATTGTGTATCGTGACGACATCACCAGATTCGCGGGCCGCGGCCATTTTCAATTTCCGTTGTTTTAAACTTCAATAACTTTGACATTTTTTGACGGATTTGAGTCATTCAAAAAGAAATATACTCAGAAATGTTTGTATTGCTTTTGATCTGATATATTAAGAGGAGTCAGTACTCAGCAAAAATTTCAATTTAGATACCAGCGAGCCTGTAGGCAATAAAACTTACTATACGTTGGTTTGTGTCCTGAAAGTATGAAAATTCATATAAAATTAGCGTAGACCTAGACCACAAGTCATATTAGAGACATCTAGCGTAAAAGACAGAAACCCAGCATGCGACAATTTAAGACGAAAATGAAAATTTGCAGTTCAAAGAAATTGAAAATTTTTAACGAGAATGAACTCTCCTAAATTTTATTTTGCACATAATAGTTAAATATACTATTTTGCTTTATATTTCTGCAACGTTCAACGAAATATTGCAATTTCTCATCGGTGAAATATCGAGATAAAAAACAAGTACTATTAGAGTTCAACAATTAAAAAGAGCGCCAATAAAAATGAAAAAACTCGACGTTATTTGCTAGATTTAGGCCTTATCTTTCTAAAATAGTCATAATCTAAAGAAATGAGAGTACCTACTAACAGGAATTTAATTTGAAAAAAATCAATTTTTACCATTTTTTACAAGTTTCCGAGCTAATATCTCCATTCCAATACAATAATTTTTATTTTTCTCGACGTTATTTACTAGATATCTTCGCTACCTTTAATTTAAGATATAAATCATTATTCTGCTACAAATAGTTCGCCAGAAATTCGCATTGAAAAATGTATGAAACTTGCAAATCTTGGTACTGACTCCTCTTAAATTTGAATATCTTGTAGTAAGATTGCTCTCCAATGTGTGGTATATCGATAGGCACGTTGGTACGTAGGTACATTTTGCTTAGCACTGAAACTTGACTGCAAGTTCGTTAATAGCTTTTTACTTCCACGAAAATGACTACCTTGCTTATGCAAAATCTATTTTCGCTCCTTTATCGCTATATGCATTTCAATGTTCTGATGAAATATCTATTCTGATCCCTTCTAGGATAATTACTGCGAAAGTTTACGGGCGACATACCACATACATCGGCACCTACGCCAATCTCTTCATATCCCTATCTCGGTCCTGCCGTGCTGTGCGTTGCATCATAGAGTATCACCTGAGGTTGGCTTAATATGAAATACAAAGAAAAACAGTTCGAAAGAAAAGATATGATAAGAATAGAACGAAAATCTGATGGATTTAAAGTACTTTTAGAGATGGCTCACATTTTTTACTGTTTCAAAATTCCAGGGAAAAATAACGTTATTGTAATGATATTGGAAAAAATTAGTTAGACTGTCTTAAATTACTCGTAATATAATTTTAACAAATTTTGGTTATAGAGCACTAAAGTCAAACGCATTTAATTTAACTGCCATTATAGCACTAAATATCTCCGAATTACTAATTGAAGGAAAGTACATAGAAACCTTCAAACGAATCGTAACCAGCCCAAATTTTTGGAAGATCATCCCCGAAGTTAGGGTTTGTATGGATAAATGATGTAGATATGAATGCTAGATTTATTTCGTCTGCATCTTCAGATATGCAATTTTGCTTCGATTTCCCCACAACAATAAAATTTACCAGAATGTGAGTAGATCATGCGTAGAAAAATTTCCTGCTCTAACAAAAAAATAAATAAAAATTCGCAAATATAGCGAACTCAAGTCAAACAAACGGCAATATGCCAGAATCACGTCCCAGCAGAGCTAATCTACATAATACATATGGCTCAGAAATATGAAAGAGAATTCCTGGATACGAGTCATATGTTGGAAGTTTTTGTCAATTCATGTTGTGGGATTGGTCGGATTCTTAACATGAATTTAGAGTAAAACAATGAATAAATTAAAGTGCAAATCAGTTATCATAAAGGGGGGATGAATTTTTGTTTTTTTTTTCTCAAAACGGAAAAAATTCTGAAAAATGAAAGCCAAAGCAATTCACGATATTGAAAGTGGATTTGGAATATGTTGTGTTCAACGAATCAAATGATTTGAAATTCACAAGGCTTACACATTCAATATGGTCGCCATTATAATAGAAAAATATGCTTGCAGAGTGAAAATAGGAAGTTCGTGACATGCAATATTGCGCATTTGAAAATTATATTGGAATATATTAGAATACAATGTAATGGGTATTGCCATTGAACTATATTGAGGAAAGTACTATACAAGAACACCAAAAGATTTAAAAAAATAATATCACTCTAAAAAATGTGCACAATTGTTGCCACAAAGCTAAGATATTTTTCCCTAAAATGTAGTGAATATTTCCTACATTTTTGGGAATACTCCCGACATTTTAAGGAATATTCCCTACATTTTAGAAAAATAATGCCTAGACTTTGTAGGAACAATTTTGCACATTTTTTACAGTACTACCACTACATTTGACAATCACCTAAATGTTTATTCTTCGAACCCTACTGAGCATGTTGGATTGACTACAAGATCACTCCAACTTGTTGTTAAGAAAGTGAGGGGGAAAGAAAATATGTATCGTCAGGCTCCGATAAAAATTTTTTTTTTTTGTTTAAATCCAATTAAAAAATAAATTAACACAGTTTTACCCGGAAGAAAAAAACAGAAACAAATGTAAAAACTGGAAGATGTAAAAGAAAAATATATATGATAGTATATTATTTTCGAGGAAAGCAAATAAAATGGCGTCTGTTAATTGATTGCTTAGGGTGTTCTTATCGTAATAATACTTTGTTCTTACACTCCCCACCCCGCTAAAATAAAAAGTCTTTGTTTAGTTCGTAGAAGGAAATAAAGATTTTTCCTTATATTTTATGAATTACAAAGCGATGCATTTTTCAGTTGCCGCTGCGCGATTGCTCCTGCAAAATTAAATCTTTAAGTCACACCAGGAGAGGCGCAGCTCGGCCGGTAAAAAAATAGCTCCCGCGTGGCGATTTTGGAGATTACTCAAAAACACAATTTACCATTTTCGCTGGCAGCAAGATATTTTATTCATTCGAAATAAGTTTCCACATTTAAGTAAATGATACTTTTCGCATTCTAAAGTATTCGTAATTGAATCTCATTACTTTTCTTTCTTTTCCTTCAACCAGAGCTACTAATAACAGAACTTCTTCATCAGAACGAGAGTACATTTCGATAAAATCCGCCGCTCGCGGTGCGAACATCCTATTTTGCCGCGAGCAACTACGCCGAGCCGCCCGCTCCACGCCGCTCCCGTTCGACGTCTTAAATTGATATCATCGCTGACAATACTTGAATCTACGGTTGAAGTCTCCAGACGTTGTAAAAAGGCTTCTGGGTTTCCATGGATACGTCATTTGTGGTATGGGATTTCGAAGTCACGAAGTCAGTTGCAGTTTAATCTCTCCACTAATAGCTTATTCCCTAGCTCGCCATCTTCTCCCTTTTTCGTATATTAATTGCATTCGTCCGCGTTTCCTGCAGTCGCTTTGAAGGTGTCCCAGTCAACTAAATTTCCAGCATCGACGGGGTCTACGCGACGGAGTGATCTATTATGACGGCATTCTGCTGCGAGTCTGCTGCCCAGCTAGATATATTTGCCCTTCTTCTCTCCTCTTTTCTTTTGGCGCTTTCACTCGTCGGCATTTTCTGCAATCCCTTCGGAGGTGTCCTGGTCTATTGCAATTCCAACATCGAAGAATACCACGTGATGGAGTACTCGGTGATGACTTCATTCTGTTGCAAGTACATTCCTCCACCGAATATGCTCTCTTTCGTACTGCACTCCGCGAACTTGTCTGGCAGATTCATACACTAATGTGCTAGTACTTCTGCTGTTGATTTCTTTCCTGCTAGCCTTAACGCTTGTCGTAAATTTTGATCTGCAATAGCGTTCACAAATGCTTCTGTTACCATTTTATTCAGGAATTCTGCTTGACAGTAGAGTATGAAAGATAAGCTAATCTTTACACATCAGCCTGCAATTGTTGTAGTGATTTGCCATGCTTTTGAATCCTGTTGCGGAACTGCAAGCGATATACTTGCTTCATATGTTCATTTCCATAACGTAACTCTATCGCGTGTACTAATGAAGCATAATCACGTTGCCTTTCAATCGGTATAGTTCGGAAGCTGCCTCGAATTGTCTCTTGAAAATATGCCACGAATTTTGTCCATCAAACATTGGATTGGAGGTTTCATTCTGCCTGCACCGGATATTTCAATTCGTTCATGCCGAGGTTGTCAATGTTTCTTCTCCAAATTTGCTTTAAAGTTGTCAAGCTGTTCGGTGACTTTTTGCTGAACTTCTGCCACTTTCTGCTCGATTCCTTCAATCTTTTAATTTTGTTCGTCTAACGAGTTTTTCAGGAAATTCTTCCGTTCCTCTAAGCGAGTTTCTAGACAATTCTCCAGAAAAATCTTTTGTTCATCCAAACAGGTTTCCAATGATTTCTTCTGTTCATCCAAATTCCAAAGAATTCTTTTGTTCTTCAAGAACATTCTTTTAGTCATTCAAACTGGCTTCTAAGGAATTCGTTTGTTCCTCAAAAGCATTCTTTTGTTCGTTCAAACGGGTTTCGAGAGAATTGTTTTGTTCGCCCAAACGGGTTTCCAGAGAATACTTTTGTTCTTCGAGAGCATTCTTCATCTCATGTGCTGAACGCTCCAATTTACTCATTAAAGCACCCAATAGTTGTTCCATGTTCATCTCCGACTTTTCTTCAGCTTCAGGTTCTTGCGAATTGTCTTCGAAAATAAATGTGTCAGGATTCGTCCATTCTATTTCCAAAGCTTGTCTAAGTCGCACGACTAAACCATTCTTTGTGCCTACCATTTGTAACGACCGTTTGCCCAACTCCACTTCAAATCCTCTACTCGAAGCTTTAGATTATCTTCCAGAGCTTTCACGTAAAGCACAAAATTACACTCAATTTCACACTTTGTTTAAGTCAAATGCCACCACTTTATTTCACTTCTGATACCACTTGTTACGAGCGTGGGCTTGGTTCGTTATTTAAAAGACAATATTTTGGATATAATTCAAAAGTTCTTTCTTTATTTAACTTTACTGTTTAATCTCACAATTCACAAAAAAATTATCAAATCAACTCTTTAGTTATCGACTGTACTTATAATTATCGCAATCCAATGGTTTACTACGTTCACTTCACTGTCTGAAATAAGACTCGCCTCCTGGATGTGAATAGCGTCGTATTTATACTTCACAAATTATCCTAGAAACTTCCTGAATATTCCATTCTCCGAACCCAAAGTTTACTTGTCGGAGTACAACTACCAACCGAAATGATGCTCTGAATTTTAAATTAAATTCCACTTTAATATTTTTTAGCTGTTTTGCTCTCATTTCTATGTTTATGTAAAACCTCTATTTGTCCTCAATAACATCTTCATATTTTGAGATTAGTAAAATTAATAAGTTTTTCTCAGTTGTTATAAAATGTGCACTTGGTTTTTTATTGTTTCTAGTCATATTCCTTTTAAATTTCTTAAAAATTACGATCACAAAACTAGAAAATCATGCAAGTTATCAGTCAAGAGCATTTTTACTATATATTGCAAAAATCTAGTGAACTTAAAAAAAAACACATATAAACGAACAGTGAAATAGTTCGAACTTGAACTATAGCTTAAGCTTACTACTAGGGTTCAACTGAGCGAATGCTTAAACAGACACTGTGAAATTGTTTAGTTATAGCCGAAAAAAAATCTTAGCAGGCCTTATTTAATGCCCTTAATTAAAATACATAAGAACATTCCACAGTAAGCACATGAACTATCAAAGTTCTATGAATCGTATTGCCACTCTGATTTTGTGCGTAAACCAAACCTTTCCCACCAGAGTTTACTTTCCTGTAAATGATTTTGAAATTTTATTGAATTCCTAATTTTTGCACCTGTTTAGATTTTTACATTAAATATATGTACGTAAGTCTAACAAGAACAACTTCATCAGCAATATAAACCAACATTGGTCGATTCGATTCAGTATAGAAATTCTTTTAATACATAGTTTTCTATATAGGAACATACGCAATCTAACCCCGTATTTATTCAGTAATAAAGTTGCATTAGTTCCCAGTCAAATCCTTTGATCCAAACTTTTTATAACTCTCAACTTCAGAAGCTCGATTGTGGGGCACAAACTTTTAATTGATCTGTTTTTTTATTGACTGTAAACTTTTATTAGCGATAAAAGTCTACTGCATAAAAGCCTTATTGGATCCCTTTTCTTTGATAATTTTGTCCATAAATTTCAGAACATTATGAAATTGGATGAAATGAAACTTTTGAGCTTTGAATTTAATTTAATACTGATTGCGTACCGTTGTACTGAATTTCCCACCAGTTGATTCATTATTAATTTTAAATGCTTAGGTACTTGTGCAACTTTTTAAAATACATCCGCATAGCTAAGAAATAAATTGCAATATTGAATTATAGTTTCAAACTAAGCAGATTTATGTTTGCTTTTTTTTTCTTTTTTTTTTTTAAGATAATTATGTATGCAAAATGAATAGAGGCAGAGGGCATTCCTTGGAAATTTTTTAATGAACACACTTTCTTCTGTAATCTTACAATATTTTATTTTCGAATAATGGGCTAATTTTTCCTGGCTTAGAAACGAGTTTTACTCACTCTAATAAACAACCAAGTGATATAGCGTACCATTATTGTTGCTATTTGGGAATATTCAGTTCAAAGTGAAATAAACCACTTAACAAATATAAATGTAGAGGTGTCAAAATATAGTTTCCTTTGTCACCCAAAATTTCGCCACGACAGAGTTATGTTTTTTCGATGAAAATGTTCTCAATTACAGGATGATTTTCACAAACATACTAATCACTGGAAAAGCTGTAAAGGATAACTCCACACAGATTTTTTTGGGGATTGAATCCTAATAAAAAAAACAAAAAAAGGTAAAAATATTAAAAACATAAAGCAGAAGAGTTTGTAAGTACGGAATTAAGTTTCAGTAACTCTATTTTACTCTGTGATAATGTCTCTTCTGAAATTATCACTTTTGGTTCAAGTCGTTACTAGACTTCGATCTTTGCTTCAGTTCCTGCTGTATGCATTTGTCTGGAAAAAGCTTTCAAGTTATCTGAATAGCTTTTTAACAGGAAAAGCTCTTTTTCATTTCACAACTTCTACGCTTGTAGAACGGTCATCCAGCATACCATAGCTTCAATATTATCTTTGAGACTAGATTATTTTTTAGAGTGACGGTTACTTTTATAGAGGGACGGCTACTAGTCTAAGGAGTAGTCCAACTTTATGTTTCTTCATTTCGATACCACATCCGTCGATCCTTACATGAACGTTATGGTTGATAAATTGATGACGCACTACTAGTAAGGGTGGAAGCTAAGATGAGTTAAAGTCATTTATAAATTCTAATCCATCTGTAATCATGCATCATTAAATCATGTAATTACCTATTAATCATATGCACATATCACTAAAAGAAAATAAGAAACCAAGATTGCAGCTAAAGTTTGTAAATCATTTCAAAGGGTAAAACTCGGAGTTCAATTAACTCCTCGAATAAACAAAAATGAAAACATAATTTACATACATACAGATTTGTATGTAATCATTTTTGTGTGAATTATTCATACCTCGTTATGAATGAGGTAAAAGAAAAGCGCATCAAATTACAACGCGAGCAGAAAAAACATAATGTATATACAGTGTACCAGATTTTACAACAGCAACAAAGAACGGGTTACTCACGTGAGGTCACCGTTCTTTTATTATTATACATATGATAACGTGGGAAATCATATCGATTGTAGGTAGCATTAGGAAACTAATGTAGATTGCTTGCTTAGCAAAAATTAACGATTATAAATAAGGTAGCTATTACCGGGTAATGTAAGTGAATGAAAACAACTATAATTATCTCCGATAATACTTTTAATTAAACAATATGTTAACTATAACCTAACTCATTACAGAAATGTTATCGCCACAAAGATCTTACTTAGACTGCCTGTTACTTATGCTAAAGTTGGTATGTGTAGAGAGACTGATCTGGCGGAAATCGATATCGTCAAGTTTGGTAGTACATTGATGATGTTTAACAGTGAGCTACTAAATTGTGACATTTATTTAATGTGAACGAACGAACGCCACAGTAGCATAAAGCAAGAAAGTAAGAATAAAGAATTGACCATCGACTGGTAAAGTCTGAGTGTTATTCTTCAGAACGCAGCGGCAATTAGCCAGGCGTTCTCAGTCTTAAAGATATCGAGGCAATCGGACAGACATTGGTATCCAAAAATATTGAGGCACTCCAGCTAAAAAGGCGCTCAGCCAGATCCCTAGGTAATTTTTATTTCTTTGACTTTCATGAATATTGAGGTGACACGCCATATATTCGGCATAGTAATTTATTAAATTAATCTTTATATAGACATCGGGGAATATGCCAATCCATTGGCAGCCAGCATTCACACCAACATAACAAAATTTAATGCGTTCATTAATCTCCATGTTGACAGTTTTGTCCACATCAAAGAGGAAGTAATTGCATAAAATAGCTTCTAGTTCATGGAATAACCTGGGTTGAGAATGTGAGTATGTTAAAAAAAATTGGGATTGATTTTCTTTTTCCCGATTAGATAAGAATATCAGATTAGATAAGAATATCCGATCCTGTGTTGCATCAATGTCAAGATATACGACAAATTAAAATAATCGTTCTTTCGCCTTCTTTTATGTCTTCAGTGAGCTCAGCAAGTCTGGAATGACGTAAAATTAACTGAAAATGACACGTCGCATTACAAAAATATTATTTCAAAACTTTTGTCTAAACCGCGAGAGCTTTTGAAAGCTTTGTCATACTTTTTGGCAACATCAGAATGTTTATTCACTTCAAATTAATTTTAGTTATTATTGTGGTAAATGAAAGGGACAAACCAGAATAAACTATGGGAAAAACCATAGTGCGATAAAATTCAGGTGAATTGTCATAAGATATGTGACAAAAATATATAAAAACAAGTAAAAAAGCTAGAATTGGTCTAAGACCAATTCTTATGATACCCTAGATGAAAGCCCGTATTAAATTTCGTATGGTCACCGATCTATTCAAGTATTGATTTTGAAGTTGTTTTTCGCATATATTTCTAGAACAGTTTGTCGCACAGAAAAAATGATAAAAACCAATTTTATAGGATTTCGTATTCTGCAGAAGTTTTTAGTACAATAAAAATGTCTTGGACTGATCGTTTTCAAAGTATACGTAAAAAACCCAAGAAGGAGTTGCCCAATTTAGTCCATTTTTGACATTTTATTTGCTAATGTAGTAAAAACATCATGTACGAAATTTCAGCTCTCTACGTCGATGCGTTCTCAGGCAGTGTCCAAATATATAGCGGAAAACGAAATTTTTATATGGCAACCTCACGAAGGAGTTGCCCGATTTGTCTCATTTTCCAACTTAATTTTACTTTTTTTTCTAAAGTCCGTGTACAAAATTTCAGCTCTTTAAGTATACGCGTTCTCGAGTTATCGTGCGCACAGACGGACGGACGGACATGCAAAAATCGAAATAACTTTTAATATTATGAATGGGTGTCGAATCCATTTTGCTCTACCATCATTATTTCGAGGTGTTACAAACGGAATGACAAACTTAGTATACCTCTATGATTTCATCTAGGGTATAAAAAGAGTAGCACAAAAGTTCATAATTAGCACCCATGCCAATCAGTTATTTCAACATAATTTCTTGCCGAAAAGCTGAATCAAAATAAAACACCGTTTCGATATGCGTCCCTCTTCTAATATTCCAATAAGAGTAATGTGAGGTATATGGTACAAAAAATTATCGTGTCCATATATGACGCCATTATAGTCAGCAAAATGAATCCGAAATTTCCATCACTATTACCACTATGTCCTCTGAAAAGTAACGTCCATTAAGGAGGCAATGTTTGTCACTGCTTTAGGAGAGCCCGGAAAGCATTCCATATGGATCAACAATTTTAAAATTTGATGAGGATAAAATCGCTTATTTCATTTTCTCTAAACCTTAAACGCTTGGGTAATAAGCGTTGACTGGAGGAGCAAGATTATAAAACGTGTTCACCAATAAACTACACTCTTAGAACTGAAACGGTAAAAGAAACCTATAGGTCTCATCTCTCGAAACCATCTAGGAACGTGTTAAATCAGTTCACAAATTACTTTTCAGCACGTATAGTCCACCTTATTGGCTCACGATATTCTACAAGCACGACGCAAGCTCATCGAAATTTAGCTTTTTAAAATTCAAAATACACTCGCACTTTACAGTTCTTTGACGAGGTCAGCATTCTTGGGCTTTGTCAATAACTTTTCTATAACGTGGCGCAGTTTACCTAATGTCATTCTATCTCGTAACTATGCTCTTCAGTTTCGTTTGAAACCAACCGGAACCATCTCGATTCGAGTTCAGGTAGTTCTTATAATAGAGTAACTCACTTTCTTTGTCAATGTTCAGAATTCACCATTAGTCGATACAAATTTTACCCCGCACATTTTCGAGGAGCTGCATTAAACAGACAGAGAAAGTGGTGAAAATCCGTGAAAAAATCATTAATGAGGCTAAACAAATGAGGACAGAAACCTTTTGACGATCAATCTGCTATCAGTCTATCGATGCTAATAAGATTCATTGAAAAGAATCATCTGAGTTGAACAATTATTGGTGTTTCCTAGACTCATATGTTGAACATTGATGTCATATCAAACCAAGACAACTAGCTCCGGTTACTCCATGAAACCTACGTTATGTAATAGATGTCGTTTAGGTGGTTTATTTGAAAATAACTTTATTCGTTTTAATGTAAGTCAGATGTGGCAATATTTGTAATCATTTTGAAAGAAAAAATCTCAGAAAATACCACAATATCAGAAAAAGACAGGTTGAACTTACAACTCCAGCTCTTATCAACATACATCTTGACTTTTAAAATACGAATAATGTTCAGCCAGAAGCTCACCTGTAGTTAGAACCTTCCAGAAGATATTATATAACTTCTACTACACGATGGAGTTACGGCTTTTATGGTACTGTTTGGGAATCCTCAATGAACAAGGTCTGTAATGGGTTTTAAGCGATAAGGGAATTGGGATAAACGAGGCTGCTGATTCACTTAAAAAAGCCGATAATCGTACTTTACTAGAGACCTGTACTTTTTTGTGATACGTTCAACTCACTTAACTGCAGTGATCAGCAAAATGAGAAACAAAGAGGTTCAATACTTATACGCGTGTAGATTTACCAGTCTTTTCAAAAGTAATCCAATCAGAACTGAGTACCCTTACCAAGGGCGGATCCAGACGTTTGCTCTAGGGGGGGCGATCGCCCCCATCGCCCCCTATAACCGCACTTGCCATCAGCTGTGGATTGCTCTGTATAGCTTTCTCATTTCGTTTTGGCATGAAAATTTCATTAGCATTCAGATATCGCCAGAGTTCTTTTATCTATATAATATAAGTTTTTGATCCCGTAAGCATAGTAAAATTTAATCCCACATGAAATAGACATTATACACTTCTTGCTTGCGCTACTGGTGTTTTTCATACATAGGTCGCTTGTATTTCGCTCAAACACCATAATTTCTTGGGCAGGGCTGCAATTTCTTGCAACTTAAATGGTGGAAGAAATTTTCGAGGAATGCTAATTAGGTAGGGTTAATATATATATATTATCCTATTTGCCTTAAATTAAACTGAATCTGAGATTAATTACCTCGGCTATGATAATTTTCCCAACATACTACTTTTCATCAAAATACCCGGCTTTTGTGAGCTTTCGATCACAAAAAAGTGCAACAATGCTTGTACTGAAAATTCATTAGTGATATAATTTTACATTTTTTGAGAATAATAAAGGAAAGAACAATAAACATATCAAATAACTATCTAGAGTTTTCCATTTAATCAAATTACATTTATACAAAAAATTTTAAATTTTCATGGTACACAAAGGAAGCATATTCAAAGGAAAGTAATTTAATTAAGTATTTCGATAAACATTAGGAGTTCCAAATTTAAATTTCGGGAAATTGTTATTCACTGTAGTGTAATTTGAGCTGTCCAGATCTTGTTTTCTCTGTATTTGTATACCTTGAAAATTTTAAAATTTATATACAAATGTAATATAATTTAAAAATTTAATTAAATGCAAAATGAAGGGAAACTCTGGAGAAATGAAGAGAGAAATTATTTTCTATTTTTTTAACGCCGGTTTAGAAACGGTCTTTTTTAAAATTTTTTTTTGTATTTTCTATTTCATTGGATTAGAATATAAATTTTTATTTATTATTATTAGAGCTCTAGGGGGGGCGATCGCCCCGATCGCCCCCTGCTGTATCCGCCACTGACCCTTACTAGACTGTAGACTGAGCACTGTTAATTAAAAAAAAAAAATTAAAAATCGAAAATATCTTAAAAGATTGGTCCATATGGCAAATATGCTCTTATTACACATGAAAAAATGTGGATTACATGTCACAGGAAAATATTAGAAATTTTTCAGAAGCCTATGTGGAGATTATAGGAATTGTAAAAAGAAAGTAATAATAAAAGTTATCATTTGATCAATATGGTGTAGAGTTATCTACAGCACACACAACCCTTAAATTAAGAAATCATTCCTTCACAACAATCAACTTGAGTCCATAATCTATTTTGTTTTTATTCTTTAAAATTTCCTCTGAAACAAATATGGTGTCACTCTCTCCCATTTTCTCAAGTAAGTTCAAAACTATACCAATAAAAGTTAAGTGTCCAGCGTGACCCTTTGTGCATTCAATAAATTTTCTTGTCAGTCCTCTCGAACCAGAAACTCATTCTTGTAATTAAAACCACTTGTTGTTGATGGGATTCATTTTCTTCTGTTGTCGCAACGATAAAACGCCGCCGCTGTCACCTTGTAACGTGCTGGGAGATGGGAACTTTATGCATTCGTTAAACTTCACTTTACACAGCATCGGAAGATCATTGACCGTTTTAATGAGAAACTTTAAGGAGATATCTTAGAACGACAGGAAATTTTTACTTTTCCTGACAGAAGAATCGTACTGGATACTCTTGTACTAGATAAGTGAAATTCCATTCTCATTAAGAATTTTTCATTAGGAACTTTCCATTAAAAGTGGGATGATTGAAAACTTTGAAAATGTGATTTTAATTCTCTTGAAAATAATTGCTTAGTAGAAAATAAAACAGTGAACTTCTTTTAGTCATCGACTCAATTTGTACATTGAAATTAATTTTACATAAATAAATGATCTGTTTGCGCATAGTAGTTAAATTAAGGCTTGGTTCGGAGTAGTTTCTGTTGTTATCGGGAAGTGGAAAAGCTAAGAAAAATTTCTAATTTTACGAAGCTTAAGTAGTATACTCCGATAATCTAATTATATCGAGAATAGTAGTTGATAAAAATTTATATCTGTCTACCTTTGCCTATCTCATATTCCTGTAAAATATCTTAGACAAGGATAAGATAGCTGTAACTCCATCGATCTATGGTAGCTAATGAACGATCATTTTTTATGAGAAACGAAAGTATAATTCTTGAACATGTCTGAAATTAGAAGAACCAAAAGAGACTTCGTTTACTACACGAACTACTTTCTCAACCCTAGATATCAGTTTATACTTAACTAATTCTAAGTGTATACACATTGTTCAGTCCACCTGTGATGGCCCAATGTACGAAAGATTCTTTCAACAGCCAAAGGCATTATAGCGAAATAATCAGCAATTGCTAAAAAATAACCTCGCACGGTATTGTTCTGCAACTGGCTGCGATGAGCGCTTAGTGAAGTAATCGACGATTACGATAATAACTTACCTCGCATGGTGACTATCACGTAGGGCGATTGTTTTCAACTAAGCAACTCAGGTGCTGCAACCGGTAGAACAAACGAGAAGGTTGTTGTCGTTTATTTACATCCGCGTTGTGAGCAAAGAAAGCTTACTTCCGAATATTGGAGCATAAAAGACCAATGACTGGTCTGGCGAGTGCAGTGATTCTTTGTCGCGTAGTTAACAGTCGCATTCGAGTCGGCTCAGGTTACCTAAGCGCCAGGTAGCTTAGTGTAAAGTAAGGCAGTGCTGCAAATAAAGCAGCACCCTTCAGATAATTTCACAGAGGCTAATGCCTAACTACAATGCATGGTAAAACCACGTCGTTAAAACACATGGATTTTTGTGTTTGCTTCACACTCTTGCCTTTGAAAGTTCATACGTGCAAAAATGTCTCTTCTCTTTCACTTATTTGACGACATGAGAACGAGCTTATGTGTAGTAGTTAATCAGCAAAAACGATCCTCAGCTGTATTCAGCTAATTTAGAACCATGCAGGGGAATTCAGAACAAAACAGCTGTAAACTGGGAATTGTACTTTCACTCTTTAAAGCAATATTTTAAATTATTTGACTTGTCCCAAGCAATTTCTTAGTTTACTATACTATAATATAAATTATTGAGACCAAATATTTTCTTTGATGTAATTCTGCAATGCAATCGAGAAAGCAATTACATTTATTATAATTGACAAATCAACAGCTGTTTAATGTTGCACTTTACCACTACTTGCATATTGGGTGTATTTATATGCATTGTTCAGCAAATGATATCGTTTTGACTAAGTGATTTTACCGTGCATTGTAGTTTAGACACTATTCTATGCATCATCTTGCTACCCTGCTGCTCAGACGCAATAGCAGCACTAACATTATTACCATTAATGTTCCTTTTGACGATTTATTCTGGTCTTCTTCTTATTGTTTTTCAGGACAAACTTCTCTGTTGCCAAAGAAGCATCGAAATGTCTTGGATTTCTGAAAAGGTGTAAGAAATATTTCCGCCCATCAAACCTAGCGCTCCTCTACAAAAGACAGCCTTCAAGCTCATTGGCGATTTAGCAATAACTTGTCATATCGACTCACTCGAGCACCGCCGCAATGTTGGATGCCTTTCTCTCCTTTATCGCTATATGCATGGTCAATGTTCTGATGAAATATCTAGTCTACTCACTTGTAGAATGATTCCTGCATGCAATACTCGCGCTGCAAACCGCGCACATCCTTTAACCCTTCAAATTACTTTCGGCCGTACAGTAAAATTCCGTGATGCTTTTTTATCCTGAACAGTGCGAATGTGGAACAGCTTACCATCTTCTGTTCTCTCTCCGGCATACAATCTGCGGAAGTTTAAGGGCGACATACATCGACACCTCCTCCACTCTCCTCATATCCCCTTAATACTTTCCCTATCTCCTTCCTGCCATGCTGTGCTTTGTATCATAAGGTATCCCCTGAGCTTGGCTTAATAATATATAAAAAAAAAACAGGAGCAGGATTAGACTGAATTTTTAATTTGTTTTTTATTTTTATTTTATTTGTTGGAAGGTTTTATTAATTGAATTGAATTTATTGTGATATTAGGTTAAGCAAACTGAATTATACATTCTATTGAACAAACATTTTATATTTGAACTTAAAAAAATTGAGTTGTAGTTTTCACCGGTACTAGGTCTCACATACACCTTGTATATATTACATTCACTTTCTAACATATTATTTTTTATCTCGATTTATTACAAAAAATCTTACAATGGCCAATGAAAGAGGATTTTACGTTGTTTAATAATCATTCCTGATTAGTGCAGCGAATGAGGTACTGACATTTCCTCTTGCTAAGCTAGTGCGTCTGCATATATCATACTAAGGGAGCGACTAATTTGCGCAGCACCGCAAATTATTATAGGTGGTTTGAAAATGGATAGTCAATTCTAGCTCTAAATTTTTTATTTATATCGTACATAATTGAAAATTGTCTTCTTAATGCTAAAGCTGCAGATTGAATCAGCTCTGACGAACTTAACTCACAATTGCAATACACCATATCATCAATATACTTCTCCAAATATTAAATTCCAGGTTTTATCTATTACTGGGCTATTACTGCTATCTCATAGCCTCTTAAAATACCTATAAGATTGTACGCACTATTATAGCCAGTTACTTTTCATTGTCTATAAATCAACTACTTTTATGCTCATCTACATATGTTTGACCTTATTCATATTTACGTTTAGCTGAGTTCATCCGTCCTTTTTTGTTTTGCTCACTTGGTATAGGCACAACTACGTTCGCTATTGTTCGTTATAAAATTAAAAACATTAACATTGCTCGCAGATTTATTTTTACTTCACTCTTATTGATGATATACTTTTATTTAAAGATCTTCCAGCAATAAAATACGAGAGGGAAGGGATATCCCTCTCTAATAGTTCATGTTATACAAATTTATCAGCGCGCCTACATGCCTACATATATATATTTAGGTTCTAGACTTATAAATCCTTGAGACCTACAAAATAAAAATGGACTTTTAAATACAAACTATTTCATTCACGATACATTTGAAACGCTTTTCTTGAAGAACAAGCAAAATTTCATTCGAAATAAACACAAATCACTTAGAAGCCCTATAATTTTACAATTTTGGTTGTCCTGTTTTTAACCTAACTCACATCAGTATTTTTAGAATCTTGTCTTTGTTCCAAATAGAACAATGTTCGGGAAATTTTATGTGTTTCGAAAGGACTAGGTGATTAATGATTCGATTTCATATGCTGCCGTCATCGACAGCAAAGGTTATACGAAAACTGTTAAAAAAAGTCTATAGATGGTTTTGGTGTGTGGAATTCAAAATTGGAAACAAGATTTTTAAGGTTAAGTAATCGTTTTTTTTTTTATGTAAATAAATAAGATTGCAGCTATTAACATAACTTAAAGCACATTATTTCTGGTATATAACACAGAAGGCTTATGTACCGATATTTTAAGAAATAAGTATAGTTTCCACGAGCTCTTATGATTGCGTGGTGATTATTTATGAACTCCATCGAGCATATTCAAGTAGACGAACATGAAGTAGTAAAACACAAATGAGTATAACTAACTTGAAGCGAAATAAATGAAAAAGATTAGGAATTCACATAAATGAACAGAAGAGAACACTAACATCACTATAAATAGTATGAATTAAGTTGGGTATAATATGCATATATCACCCATTGTATGTGCGTATATTAGCCATTGGATTAAGCGAAAGTTATTCAATATAACCGAATCCAGTAGAATAGAGTATACACACGACCGATTTAGGAAAGAAAATCTGAATTGAACAACTAGGCTAGTCAATAAAGACAATCAATTCACATTAATTACAAAAGTTTTGAAATTTTGGTGGAAAGCTGGGTGGAGGTAAAATAACTACAAATTTAATTTTGCAACCATCACTGAGGTCCGTAACATGCGCAAAAATGCACGAAAACAAAAGTTCTTATAATTTCCATAAAAAAATTCTAAAGTCCTCCAAGTCTAAAGAACTGTTTACTCTGACACTTTCAAGAATGTGTTAAATTTTCAACTCATTTCGTCCCCCGCAATATCATTTTTTATTGAAAAATAATGCTTCTATTAGCGATGAATATCAAAAAATAGCTGTTGCAACTTACATGAACACCTGTACCAATTTGCAACCATTTATGTTGCTCGCAATATATGTTTTTTATATCAGTTGATTTTTTGGCTGCCATCTTGCGAAAAAAGTTATAAAAGTCCTGAAATTGGGTTGCAAACTTTCAAATCATTGTTGGTAATAATCTGTTTAGCTTGCGACCCCACAAAAGGTCCGCATCCTAAAAAAATTAGCAAAAATGATCACAATTAATATTTTTAACTCTCTGCAGACGTTCGAATATTGCATTCGTATGTCCTACCCCATCAGAATATAAATTTGCAAACCTCTACTAGTGCAAAAGTGTTGTAAATGCAGAGATATATATTAAATATACGTTCACACGTAACGTCAAATTTACAACCTGCTATACAACTTAATAAAAATATAGCAAACCTTTTGCGTTTTTATAGCTTTGAAAATAAAATATTTAATGCAAATGTTCTGCTACAGCAAAGATGATCATGGGCCTAACTACTGATTTTATCAACCTATATATAGGGCTTGCCAGTTTTCTGCAGCTCTGGAATGATAAACCTTGTAAGCCCAACGGTGTTCCGGTGGAAATGCTCGATATTTCATATTTTAATACTAATACCTACTAACATCTACCAAAATGAAAAGCATGTATTGTTGACCGTTTATCTATTAACGTGTCACTACATCGCGCTTGTATTAAGCTGATTCTGATAGTCAACAAACTTAAAAAAAGAAAACAAAAACATTCCCTGAAGAATGATCTCTCCTGGTAATAACAGATCCAGTATTCAAACGATCATTATATAACCTCTGGCACTTGGACAATTTTGGGATACTTCTTCACATATATTCTTTTTGCCCTAATCCCACTTCCTAGTGACTCACCATATTCGTAAACTACATCTCCTAATTCACACACGCTATACTGGTGTCTGCTCATTATCACACGCTTAATAATTTTTCAGTACAAACTCTGATATTCAAGTGATAAATTATCTACGACATGAACAATTTATATGCATATTGATGATAAATAACAAGTGTCTGTTTGCACAATTCTTAAGCCGGTCCCACACAATGCGTCCATTTGTCAAATATTTGGCATGCGGCTGATTTAAGGAGGTGTGTGAGAGCTACAGCCCTGAGCCAACGCTCATTAGTTTACAAATTTTAGTACCAGTGCGGGCAGGGGCTTTTATGTTCACTAACATAACTTTTTAGTCAAGTGATTTATACTGAGTGCCCCGATGAGTTTCTTTGCCAACTCATCTATCAGTTCATCAATAAATTGATATGGATACTGATCTGTATGCCTTGTACATCTAATGTACGAGTGAAAGGGAGACAAATGGTGTTGAGCATTCATAGAATTGCGAAGTATATAAATGAATTTAGTCCCGGTGCTAGAGCAAAAATCAGCATTACATTCATCCAACCAATCATCATGAGCTTATCAGTGCGCTCATGATGATTGGGCTTCTGAAAAATTAAAAAAAAAAATTGTACGTCAAAGCCTTAGTTTCCGTACAAATTGAGTGAAAACTGGACATATCAGGACTTTCTGAATGTGAAGGCTCTTAATTCTCTGTGTGTTAACATAACCCACTAAATAAATATTTATTTTATTTTGAAGGTTAAATATATACTAATTGAAAATTAAAAAAAATCCAGTCGAATAAACACTTCAAAAATTACAACAACTTCAGTGAAAGTCTAAGTTGAAGAGTGTAAACAGTAAAGCTCGAATATCTCTTAAAGGAATGAGAATTTTCATTTAGTATAAAAGAAGTTTTTACTCAGAAAACAACGCTCTATCGATAGACCAAATATGAATCATTTCAACCGGAACACCCTGTAGAAGCTTACTTTTCTTTTTTGTTTTTAAAAGTTTGTACAAGTAAGATTGTCAATTACTGATTCCCAGTTGCCAAATTCAAATAATTGGCACATAATCAATTCATTCCATTTGCAGAAAGGAAATTCAACATTGTTAGGCTGTGATTACAATGTAGACTGGCGCCGAAAAAGGAGTTAGGTAAAAGCAATTCATTGGAATCATTTGTCACATGAGGAAGTAAAAGAATTGATAAAAAAAATACCATAGTAATATGGAGATTCAATTTTACGCAATTTAGAGTATTATTATTTTTTATTTATCAGTTTATGACACGTTATAAGTGTATTAATTAATTCCTCTCCAAACATCCGTCTTGAAAGAGAATTACGTTAAAAGGCGTCTTAATGTATTCTCCTTAAACCGCAAATGATAATTTAATCTTCCAAGGGAAATTATTCTGCTGAAAGTCATTATTCATCGTCCTGGAAGAAGATTGGTGTGGCAAATTGCAAATGATAAATTCTGTCAATTTGAGTAATTTTCTGAAATTTATTGATGAAAAGTTAATTTTTCAAGATGATCGATATTGATAGCTAATTGATGCTTATTTCGCGTTATTTAAATTCGATTTGTGAAAATAATTTTTTAAGATAGATTCGGTGAACAGGAATTATTAGTTTACTTTTGTGCTGAAGGAAATATTTTATTTTTGTGACCAGGAGAATTATATTATGTACTTAGCTAAAATAAAAAAAGGTTGTGAAAAGATCATTCTCCCCAATCAATCTTGCATCATACTTTGACTGTACCAACATTCAAGGTTTGCATATCCTGGTAGAAATGAACATTTTCCTCTTCAATGAATGATCGCTAATTATTCTTGAATTAATTTAGATATTCGTGGCATATGTCCATCATGAGGAATATCTTTCTAAACATGTCTTGGAAGTTTCTGATCATGTCGTTAACCAGCCTCGTTGTAGTTGTTATTTCCTATCGTCAGCTATGAACCACACCACCTCAAAACTATTCCAAATTTTTCTCTTCTCCATATTTACAGAGAGTTCAGAAGAATTTGTCACTGTTCATGATTTTTTTTTTATTTGTGAAACAAATCCTGGCTTCAATATTAACCTTAAATTTTGTTGATACTTGAAGGGTTACAGATTCATTTTGTAGTAGGTTAGGTAATATACAATGGAAGTATTAAAACGTTATTTTATCTCTTATCTTGACGCTGTTGGTAGTATTTTTAGCTAAGATGCTAAGGTATTGATAAAAGTCGGCATCATACTGTAATTCTCGGTTATTGTATTCAGAGCAGTTATTTTTCTGTATAAGTTCATCTTATAATAAACCAAAATATCTCTCCATTTTTATCAATTGTTTACATCTATCAAGACATTTTCATATCTTACGGCTTCCCTACAAAACCCCTATAGAATAACGTTCCTATACATTCTTCATATCCCCCTTATATAGAATACCCTTCCATTTTGGAATCAGCCTACAGGATCTGCGCAAGTATTCATATTGCTTTGGCTCCAATACATAATCATGTTGTACACTAGCTAGAATAAATTAATGGAATTGCAAGAAATCCCGATCGTCATATATATATATAGACCCCGCCTTTTAGTAAAGGATAGAATGTTGCGGTCTTTTGTTTTGATGGAATGTGGCCATCTATATTTTATCTTCATAAAAGTAAAAGTCATTATCAAAGCTGTCTTCATATTTCTGGCTTGATGAACTATTTTCTTGGCGAAATGACTACGTATAATCGGTTCAGGAGCGGAAAACAAAGGAAACTGTTCACTTCACACTATAAGTGACAAAAAAAAAACCTATAAATGAGAAAATTAAGGAAGTGAAATCTGAAGAATCAAAAATCTAGCAAAAATTGATTTCGAAAATTGAAAGAGCCTGCAGTAGGCGAAGTTCTTAAGGGGTGTCCACAAAAAAAAAAAAAAGAAGCTCACGATTTCTGTTCTCGAAAGAACAGTGAAACATAAACGCATAAAAGTATGCAATTTGAAAATTGAAACGAACCACTATATGATTCTGTTGTATTCGTGTGTATTGTATTCCCACGGGCTTCTGCACAGCAATTGACTTGCATAGGCATGGAGGTATGGCGAGATATTAGATTTGTCTGTTGGATTTTTCATAGAATTTTTTTTGAACTCATAAAACGTTTTGCGTGAGGAGCAGGCAAAGAGCCAATAAATTGCATGCGCTCTCTGCTGATGGCCAGATAATTTTCCTTGTAATTTGTCTGGCACCATTTATAGCTTGGGCAAATTTTTTTTTTACTGAAGCCGATTATCAAATAAAACTCTTCCGAGAATTCTGAGTTCTAATATATCAGATAATTTTGGAAATGTTCACCCTTTGTCACTTTTACCACTTTATGAACTAGATAACCAAGGAACTACTTTATAGAGTTAGATCTGAATTTACAAATAACACAACTTTCAGGTTGGCCTAGGTCTGGTAGATTTTCCAATTCAATTTTAATGTTCACATATCTTCTTAATATATAAAAATCCAGTGTCACAGTCAGCGTTGTCAGATTGACGATTTTATCGTCATTCTGACGATTTCTGCATCGAGAATTTTAATGCCGATTTTGTTTCTCCAAATGACGATTTTATAACAATTGTAAGCTTTGGTCATTTTTGTACAAGACAAATTTTTGACCTTGAAGTATATACCGAAACAAAAAATCTTTGACCTGAAGTTACCGTACGTACATTACAAAATGTAAAATTTTTGATCTGGAAATACATTCTGAAATAAGAAAAATTTCGACCTAACTATAACTGCATCTGCATAGCATTTATAATTACGATTTAATTTACCATTTTGTGAGAAACAGTAGTACCAACACTATGTCGAAGGGAATAGAAAAATGTTTCAAAATAATAGGTAAATTCTTAATTTTTATAACTTCTGATATTCTCGAACTATGTTTTTAAAATAAGAATATTACGACGACGAATTCTGAAAATGATATGAACACCTCTTCTATTGGTATTATATTTGGTGATATTATTTTTTTTCAATTTTATTCCTAACAATATTAGTGAAGCAATTATTATGCTTAGTTTTTCATTATATATTCTGTTGTTATTCTTTTATTATTCTTATTTGTTTCGTTCCCTTAATAAAGTGCATAATACAAAGGATGCATTTCATTTAATATGTATGACGATTTTCACTCTCATTTGACGATTTTTTTAAATGCAGCTGCCGATTTAAAATTATATTTTCTGGCAACCCTGGTCACAGTGTTTGTACACGCTAATCTCCGAAACAGCCCAACCGATTTCAATGATATATTGTGAATGTGTTTGATTAGTTCCAGCTTGAGAGATAGGATAGTTTGGACACGATAAATGGCACTATTGTCGAGGCGTAAAAAACTGCCTGACAGCGCGTAGATGTGGAAAGCTGAAATTTTGTACACGGCGTTTTCATAGATATTGAGCATACATGTTCAAAAATGGACTAAATCGGGCAATTCTTTCGTAGGGTCGCCATACAAATATTTCGTTATTTTAGTAAATATTTGAACACTGTCTGACAACGACTGCATATAGAGAGCTGAAATTTAGTGTGTGGTGTTTTCATAGCAATAGAGAATAAAATTTAAAAAAACAGACTAAATCGAGTAACTCCTTCTTGGTGTTGGCATACAAAATATTGATTTTTCACTATATATTTGGAAACTGTCAGAGAACGTGTCGATGTGGATAGCTCAAATTGTATGCACGGATTTAAAAAAAAAATGTAAATTTAAGTTCAAAAATAGGACAAATCGGGCAATTATTTCGTAGGGTTGCCATACAAAAATTTCTTTTTTAACTATATATTTGGGGCATTGTGTGGGAACGTGTCGACATGGAGAACTAAAATTTGGTATATGATGTTTTCATAGCATAGTAAATAAAATTACAAAAATCGTCAAAATCTTGATGTTACCATACAAAATTTTAGTTTTTCACTATACAAGGTGTCCCGTCGAGATGGTAAAAAATTTTAAGGATCGACAGTAGAGCCAATTTGCGATCGAAAATGTTATATAACAATTTTTTGAGTTCGCGCTATTTTCGAAGTTATAGGCAATTTCCAATTTTTTTGAAATTTTGAACCTTCAGTCGGCTTTTTGACTTTAACTCAGTGCAGACTGTTCACAGGACGACCATTTTCCTTGCGTTTTATTCGTATCATTATAGGCTCTCATTCAATGTAGCCTAGTTTTGAAAACGTTCACACATAATGGAAAAATTAGCGATTTGTTACCGAAACATTGTTTTCGTCAGAAAATTCATCTGATTTCAAAGTCATAAAACATCCCTCATTTATTCTCTTTTATAAAAATCCAACACGATTAGTCCACCTTAAGTATTGCCAGAGTTATAGTAAAAACTTGACTGCAACATATCTCTCAAACCTTGAGCAAAATTAATTCGAATTGCAAAAAGTCTTTTAAGGATGGAAGAAACAATGTACTTAAGGCAAAAACTCTCACTATTCTTTAACTGCAATAAACAAAATTTATTCCTGAGACTGTTGGCAATTTACTTTCTATCATAAACCCTAAACCGTATTTACCAAACCAATGTGGATCTTATCTGCGAGTACGTCTACTGACACCTCTAGTGAAGGTGAAATATGATGAAGAAGGTTTGAAAAGGGTAACAAAAGTGAACTTATTTTGATTATAAGAAATCCACACATTTGTATCCTCCATATTAAAGATTTTTTAATTTTTGTTATCCTCAGTTCTCTTCTAATAATTGCTGCAGTGTGGTTTTTTTCCAGTAGCATTTCGCGTGATGTTATTTTAATTTTCGTACACTAATGTCTTTATGCGTCCCCAAAAATAAAAATCCAAAGCTGTTAGATCCGCTGATCTGGCAGGCCAAGGAATGGGTACTTCATCTAGAAGATCTGGTAAATTTTCCTCAAGAAATAATAAATAATTCTTCGAGGATAATCTTGCTGGTTGCTTAATAGATTTCCATTTATGCCGGCCCAAATGTTCACGCTAAGGCTCCTCTGATAATGGGTCCTTCTTGTTGAATGTGGATTAGATGATGACCAGTGATGAGCATTATGAAAATTTACCGCTCCATCCCTTGTAAATGTGGCCTCGTATGTCCATAAAATTTTGGCTATTGAAGCCCTTTGCTGTAATACCCACTGTTCCGTCTCGGAACAACAAAAACTATAAATTTAAAACTTACATACCAAAAAACTCACTTGAAATAAAATAACCAAGTTCCCACAATGACAGTAAAAAACTAGAAGTATTCAAAACAAACAAGAAAGGGAAAACAAACATTAATTTAACAACACACAAATTACAAATAGAAAAACCTACCTATAAACGGCAGCTGCCACCAAGTCTTTTAAAATATCCAATATGGCAGCTCACAGCACAAAATATTCATTCTCATTAAGACACACGATGACTTAGTATCATGCCTTTATGTATATAAATAAAAAGATTACTCTTTTGGACTTTTTACCGGGTTAAACTTAATTTTGTTCAAAAAAGAATTTTTAATTTTTATGTATATAACGCAGGGATTCATAGGCTTCATTGTTAAAGCCACCAGCAGACACAACTCCCATTGTGTTTCTGCCTATAAATAGCGAGCTGCTGGAAGCAGCAAATTTTTACAAAAATATTGACGCAAGTCATAAAAAGAGAGTTCCGATTCCGAATTTTCGTTTAAAAAAAAATTGTGAAAAATAGAAAAATTACATTTTCTAAAACACCTTTCACTGCAATAAGTTCATAACTAGGTTCCCTCAAACATAAAAAAAAAGGAGCAAGAATAAATATTGTCAAATAAACAAGTATGAAAGAAAATGTTGAAACAGTTTTCCTGAAAGTGCAAAACAGCCAAAAAATCACTATTGGAAATCCATACATTTTTTTAACACCTGTAACACGTACAATTTTAGTTATCGTTAAATAGGATAAAGTTTCTTCTTTGGAATCAGTTCTCAAGTTTAATCCGATATCTTAAATTTGAGAGGGAAGCAGTGAATTTAGGGAGACGGGTCTCAAGAAAAGTTTTATACATATACAATAAAATAAAATAAATATCAGGACTGCACATTTTGAGATATTCAAGGATAACTGAAATAGCCATTATCCTTTAAAGCAAAAGTTCTTAAAAATACAAAAAAATAAAAATAGCAACTTCCGAATGAAAAAATATTAGTAACAAAAACATTTTTACTAGTTTTTTCTCCGTCATTCCCCCTTCCACATCAAGATCGACCATAATCAAGTACAAATTTATCTAGTTAATGTACCATTATTACGTTATTATGTACCAAACTTTGTAAATTTCATGAATTTGAGAGTTTTCTAAAGCTAATTACATACAGATATTTTTGACACGTCATTACCTAAGTTTATACTTTTCTCAAACTATGCGCAAATTTTATTATGATAAGACGCACCGATTTGACGAAAAGTTGTATTAATTTCGTGTTTTTTAAGATCCCCCCCCCCCCCCCCCTTAAATGAAATAGCCGTTTCAAGCTTAGTAAACATTGTCATCAACGGAAGGCAAAGACGCTCATCCGTACTGACGAGTATTCGAGTTTCTTCGAATACGAAACGATTTGTTTATTTAAGTAAAATATGGATACATGTAAGTAGTACAAACATAATACCAAGAGAAGTTTATCAATGATGCGTATCTTCACTATTTCTATTTCCTCTAACCATAATCTAACAAATATAGCAAATGTACTCAACAACAATTAGCTCGAAGCATAATAGGGATTTAGTGATCACATACGATAATATCGAACAATAAAAGCACGATTCCATAGGGCAAATGCCAGCCAAAGATTAAATTAAACATCTCGAAAATATATTTATTCTTAATCCCTTTCGCCGACGAAACTCGCTTACCGTGAATTCTAATATCTTGAAGCTGCACCAAACTATGCTTAGCCTAATCCAAAATATGACTATAACAGGAATACAGTATGAATAAGTAAGTCAAGTCAAAATACACACATGCTGACTATCAGTGATATGCCGTTCATATCATAACCATAGAAATAAGTTGGCGAAATTCGGCGAAAATTGTTTTAGGTATAGGTGGGCAAAAATCATGTTGTAAAACTTGCTCTTTTGTATTTGATTAACGAATATTGTTCCATTCGACGAGTTTTGTATTATTTGAAAAGAAAGTAAATTAAGGTATAGGAAAGTAAAGCCGTTGTACACCAGTTACATAATTCTAACGTCAAAACATTCGAAAATACAGTCGGTCTGTTTTTCTAGCCACCAAATCAAAATTGTTTCCCTAAAAATTATTCGAAATGCACTTTAAAATTATTTTTTTAGATGCGTACTTATGCAAAGTTACTTCTTTTTAAATATAATTTGCATATTTTTATGTATATTTTTGATAGTTTTTCAATATCGTAACTTTTGTACTGATTTTGTGTACCTGTGTACTTATTTCTCTATAGCAGATAAATCTTAAAAAATTTCCATTTAAATAGATTGTTCGCCAAATCGTCTTTTTTTTACATAATTCCATTAAAGATTCTTTAAATAACTTTTTCGCGAGAAAAATCGATTCTGTTTTCCAGAATAGAATATGGCGCCATAATGTCGCGACTAAGATGGGCCACATGAGCCACAAGTGGTTTTTCCAATTGACTGACTCCATAGAGATTAATATTGTGTAAATAGGTACATGATGCTATATATTTCCTACGTTATGGGAAATATTTCTTACTGGAAAAAGAAAATAACATTTTTTTTTTTACATTCAAGACATTTTACTTAAGAATTATAGAAGAATAAGGCAAATTATGCAAAATTATTTGGACTAGGTACATATGTATCTATCGAAAAACTGAGTAATTACTGTTTTTCATGAATATTTCTAGTATACCTTAAGAGAACTTACAGTTGAATTTTTTACCAGTAGCTTTGTATAATTTAAAAATCAAAAATCTTATGATCTAAGGTTGTCTTATTCTTCGGATAAGATGGTGTTTACTTTTTACTAATCAAATATCTTCTTCTAGTGAAAAATCAGTGCAGAATAAAGCTATTGGTCATTTATACGCAGGATCATTTAAATAAGCACTGAAGCTTTCCATTGAGTACCAACATCACCCTGTTAAGTTGCTTAATCTACGCAATCTTTTTTTCTTTCGAAAATCATAATTCGAAAATTTATACTTTCCAATTTGTTATAAATAAAAACGTTACATAGATATAAAAGATGTAAAAGATAAAAGATATGGTGAGTCTTGAAAAATTAAAAGATTGTAAGTTCAACAAATTTTAAATTAATCATACCGACATAATTCCACCAATTGAATGTAAAATATAAAAAATAATGAAATTAAAAAACAAAAACAAGTAAAAAAGCTAAAATTGGTCCAAGATCAATTCTTGTGATACCCTAGATGAATGCGTGTACAAAATTTTTTATTGTCACCCATCTGTGCAATTTTGATTTCTGAAGTGGTTTTTCGCATAAATTTCTAGAACGGTTCGCCGGACAGAAAAAATGATTATAACCAATTTTATACACCGTAAAAAATATCTATTGAAAATTCCGCTACTATAATAGGCAACAAATTGCCAAAAATGGTAGCGGAAATTTACACAGCTTTATGCGCACTGTATAACCTTATGTAAAGCAATTTCGCACTGTATGTAATTTTACATTTTTTATGCATTTTTCAATTTCCGATGTAAAATGCGATATGTAAATTTACATAAGGCTATGGAAGTAAGTTACATAAGTTTAATGTAATTTTACATTATTTATGAATTCTTCAATTTCGTATGTAAAGTACACAATATGTAAATTTACCAATAGTTTTGTAATTTATTTCAATTGCCAATGTAATGTTTCGTACGAAAATTAATAAATTACATACATAAACAAGTAAAAAAGCTAGAATTGGTCTAAGACCAATTCTTATGACCGTGGTACTAATAAGTATAGATTAACAATCAACACGAAATAGAAGTAATACTAGCTTCGATGCTAACAGCTACCTAAGAAATCATCATTTTAAAAATCAATAAATATTTGTAGGTATATGCAGTATTTCCATGATTGAGTTTTTTTGTGCGAAATTCAATTATAAAAATACTGCGTACCTAAAAATATATTTTGATTTTTAAAACGGTTTTCAAGGTAACTGTTAGTATCGAAACTAGTAACATTTTTTTACATGTTTTATGACTGCACTAAACATAATCAAACTATACACTGACCGGCGACCGTATTCTGATAAAATTTCTCGTATAATATGTTGTCGCGCTCTCAGGTAGTGTCCAAATATATGGTGGAAATGAAACTTTTGTATGGCAACCCTACGAAGGAGTTGCCCGATTTGTTTCATTTTCGAACTTAATTTTATTTTTTTTGTTAAACTCCGTGTACAAGATTTCAACTTTCTAAGTGAACACGTTCTCGAGGTATCGTGCGCACAGACGGATGGACAGACGGACGGTTAGGCAGATGGACGAACGGACATGCAAAAATAAAAATAGCTTTTAATATTATGCGTAGGTGTCCAATCCATTTTGCTCTACCATTATTGCGAGGTGTTACAAATGGAATGACAAACTTAGTATACCATTTAGGGTATAAAAATATGTTTTTAAAAAATTAAAAAATCGTTGTTTTTCCGAATTATACTACTGGGTGGGTGGAACAGGGGAAGGGTTTCAAAATGCATCTATATAAGAATTATGTGATAAGAGTAATGAAATCAAGGAAGATAGGAAGTTCAAAAAACACGTCATCAACACCACTTTTTCATATGGGAAACCCAAAAGCTTCCCTTTAAAGTAATTTATCACACTCTGTACCTAAAACGTAACCCTTTCTGCGTTTTTGTCCTTTTTTTAAGCATATCCACGGAGTGGCTCAAAAGCTCATTCCCAATATGTAATTGCCTACTTTCGGGCATTTATTGAATTTTTTTGCTGGGTATGCTTAAGAAAAAGTGCAAAAAACACAGAAAGGACTTCGTTTTAAGTACAGAGTATGATATGAAAAATTGTTATTGATGACGTGTTTTTTGATAAATATAGTAGTTATGAAAACCGAGTTAAAAATTCGAAATTTTAAATTTGTTGAACCATATCTTCAAAACGGTGAAGAGGAGGGGTAAAATTTGTACACCTTTGAAGAGGTCTAATGACTATCAATCCCCAAAATTTTAAATCATCATCATAGGGGTGATATATAAAAACATACTTAAATATTTTTAAATCCCTTTATCTTCAAAAGCGTAAGGATTTTCCCCCCACCTCCCACACAATTTTTTGGGTGTCTAAGCTTGGCCTATCTATAGCCTTCAGATGCAAGATTACATATACCCTGTAGAGGCACAATATTTTTTTTATATGTAGGTAGTTATAAAAGTATTTTTGTGAAACTTTCTTGAGTTTATACTCCTTGATCCCAAGGTGAAATTTTACTATGTTTTAGTGGATAATGTAAGGTATAAAATATAAAAAATGAACAAAATTAAAAGTACGTCCTCCAGGATATTCAAGGATAAAATCCTTTTCCTTCATGTCCTTTTTCGCGTATGTTTTTAAGATTTTTTTTTCATAACTTGAAATCCTGCCTTTCAAATGGCTCTCACTGTCCTAGCATAAATAGAAAAATCTATATAAATTTTTAAAGTACACCAGGACGGCATTTTTGGGAAGTTTTGTGAAACGCGCACGGTAGAAAGAAAATTTTTAATACATATTTTTGTTTTCATAAACCCTCCAAGTAAGTAAAATTTGAAAAAAATTGGTGATGGTCATGTCAAAATTTTTGTGATTTTTAATCGATTTTCTATGGATTATCCCTGCTACGAGTTAATTTCAATAAATGTTTATGACGTGATTGGTTTAATATGACTAGATGGAGATGACTTTTTAGCGGTTGCCAATTTTTGTTGCGGGATGGTGTCTACAATTTCTATGTCCTCTAGTTCTAGGAGGGAACTGCACTGTGTAGATAACAGGTCTGCTTGAAACAGGAACTATGGTTATTTGAATGCCTGTTTGACACAGGAAATTGTGATGGTTGTAATACTAGCTCGTTTACGACGGGTCTAAGAAAGCTTAGACTCTGACAATATCGGACTCTGACTTATCTGAAAGGCATTTAAAGAAATACCAGAACATCAGTTGTAGGGAAATTATTCTTTATTGTCTTTTGATTATATTGGACATGTTCGTTTTCATTTTGTTTTAATTTTTTTTTTTTTTTTGTGTTGTTAAATTGCGCGTTGACATCAGACTACCTACCTAGCTAAAATAAGCAAAGTGTTACTGGACGCGAACTTCGAAATTGATTTTGCTAGGTTTACAAAGTGGTTGGTCAGGTATTCGGAAATGTCCGACCCGACATGTACAACTTATGTGTCAGTAATCAGTTGCTCGACTTAAAATACACAAATTTTCATAATAAAGAATTTAAAGAAAGAAAAAGAGAAGAAAATGAATGCGAATTGCCGCTACATTAAGAAGCATTGTGAGTCTCGTAAAACCTTGCAAATGAATTTTTCCTACCTGCCCACAGTTCTGAAAAATAATAAAAATTTATGGTGGACGTAACCTGTTGCTCGCTAGTGTACATGTACTTAGAACAACTACTGATCCTTTAAGTTATGAAGTTGCAAAGCTTGTCATAATTTGTTCGAGGGATGGATTTCAAAACGATCTTTCATTCCCTATTGTCCAATATTGATGGACTCTAAAGCACCCAATTTTTTTTTTTAAATCAACGTAGATATCTTCTTCTCAAATGTCTTACACCTTAAAAAACGTTGAGAATATCCGTGGGGTATTTTTTAATATTCTAACCATAAATATAAGAAATATTTTCCGGTACATCTTAAAAAAAAGGTCCAGAGCTCTGCGACATCCTCTTCACTTCGAATAGATAGCCCCTTGTTTATAGACCACGAATTTTCTTTGCCGATTAGTAAGAATCTCTGATTTTTTTTAAATATTTCTGTATGCAATCGCTATCTACAGTTCAAACGTAGATCATTCAAACATTTTTGCATTATCCGAATAAATAATTTGAGGCATACAGTTTTAAGCAACACGATTGCGTTCAATAAAAAAAAATACAAAATAAAAATACTATATATTAATTTAATTTTCCTGACACATGTGAAATAGTTATTACTAATATTATACTAATAACTAATAAAACCGAAATTAATGGAACCCGACAAAGGAGGTACTTCCTTGATTAAAGATAGAAAAAAGACTTGTCTATATTTGCAAAGACCAGTTTCGATCACGTATCATACCGATGGTCGAAATTAGCCTACGCCGGGCTCTTTATGTGACCACACAATCTAATACGACACTTGCGGTATGATTGTGATTAAATGGTCATTGAAAATGACATAAAAGCATGTACAACACCATTTAGGGTATCAAATATATTAAAGAATTCAAAGTAATTCGCTGAAGCAATGTTTCTTGCAAGTACAATGGGAATTGTTATGCGATAGAATATTTTATCTGGATAGAAAAGTACTTGAATTAAAATATAGATTGCGTAAATGCAGCATACCCCGACGAGCAGAAAATCTTGCGTTGATACATCATGAAAGGTGGTATAAAATGTTCAAGTCCAATAAATAAACCTTCTTTGTTTTGAATTTAAAATCAACTTCCGTTCCTTCAAATGGCATAGAAATTAATATCCTGTCCCTTGAAAAGTGCAAAGAATTCTAATTGTAGGTGAACCGAACATACGTTTTACCTGTTCTTATTACAGCAGTTAAAGCAATTAATTGAAAACGAATTCTAGTACCGCCATCAAGCACTTCATTGGAAGTTGTCCCACAAAAAGATTGCTTGTGTATAAGTTTATTGCCAAACAAAACCAAAAGAATTAAAATTAACTAATAAATTTGATTCGAGAAAATTACGTAAATCGGTAATGCTAGTTCTGCTGCATCAGTTTCCTGATTTAAATTTAACTAACGATATTCTTACCATTATTCGCTTTTAGTCTCATGCCTGCTACCATTCCGTAAACCTTCGGATTTGCATCGGAAATAGATGAAGCTGAAGTGCATCCTCCTCAGTACCATTGCTGTTGTACAGTACATGTACATAGAATATACATCCTCTTCAAATTGCTAAAATTCAACATATCTACATTGCCGTAAATGCTGTACAAATTTTCCAATCTAAATGGAATCTATTGCAAGCAAGGAAATGCAGATGAATTTATATCCACCCAAAATTCATTACGTTTGATAGGTAGAACGTGATAAGCCGTGGAACTCCAAATGTCAAAAGTGTTAGATGCAATTGAATTAGGAATATACATCTCTCTATGTCCTTGATTTGTCACTATAATATTGGACACAGCTTCAGAGACTCTCATTCCGTTAGCTAAAATTGTCAAACCCAATATATAGATTCCGATATGCTAAATGTATCATCTGACAAGTAGTTGAAATAGACTTGCCGTCATATTAACTACATGGTGAATGGAAGAACCTATAATGGTTATAAATCACACCACCAAGTATGTTGCATCTTCAGTCCGTATGATCGATAAAAGTATTGTCATAAATCGTAGTTTAGAATGCTCTCAACACTCGAGTATTGTAATCCAGAGTAATAAACTTATAGACCAGCGAACGATAAACAATAATAGACTGTTGTTATCACAAGTCCAAGAGTTATCAGCGAAATTGTTATTGTCTTTATGCTTTATAAGACGCGATTGTAAATGATTAAATTTTGGGTTGGAAGAAAAAATGCATCACACCTTCTTCCTTCTATTCTACTGCTATCATTGAAAGTCTCCAAACTTATTTATGATTTGTAATACCTGCATCGCATTAAATCAGTCTCGGTTTCTAGTTTTTCTATCGATGAATCTGACATCATTACTAAACAATGGTGGAATTTAGTTAACTTGACGATATGATCGTTTCTTTAATCTTCGACACTTTGAAATCAATTTTCGAGCTTTTCTAATTCATCAGAATCATAATATATTGCAAATAAGAAGAACCGTTTTAAAATAAACACAAAAATCACAGATATATACAAAATAAGTAAAATAAAAATCTCCTATTTAAAAGTAAAAAAAAAATGTACATGAAAATTAGCACTAATGTTTTATACCACATAATTCTGCCATCATAAATGGTTACAATTAATCCAAGCAGAGTAAAACATACAAAAGACAGTCTGTACTACTTGGCCACCGGTCACGGGTCATCTTACCAAAACTATGAACAACAAATATCATCCAGAAAATACCTTTCTACCAAAAAAAAGTCTTAAAATTCCGGCAAAGCCAACGATGCATACTGAGTCAACAATAGTTCCAACTCCAGTGTCTCCGCCTTTAATAAAAATACCAACAGAATTGATAAAAACTCAGGACTTGAGGTAACTGCTGCCATAAATATAACACCCACAACATCTCCGTTTGTCGCCTTCCTGTCGAGCAAATTAATCAATTCTCGATAGTTTTTATGAAATTTTTTTTTTATATCCTTAAGCCGAATATACTTCTGAACTCACTCGGAATACGTAATGAGGAACATCATCACAATGCTAAGAACAAAATAATCATCACAGATAGCCGCTAGCATCCAAACACAGTAGCAGGTGCAAATCACATGAATCCCTTTCCATCCTTGATATTCAAGTGAATCCATTATAAGAAATCCATCGTAATAATGTACAATTGTTATGGTTTCAGAGCATTTTATTACCACCTAAATAAGTCTTTTCAAGGTCCAGACCATGATTTTATGCGGACAAATAATCCCATTAACGATATTTTCTACATATTTTCCAAGCTTTTGATGAATTTAATTACTGCACTGAATTAAATAATTGAATTATTTTAATTACAGAATTACCTTTCAGGCAAGTATAATTGCATTACAACTATAAATGCTCCCTTTTTATTTGCTACATCATTCCGTGGACTTTGAAAGAAAATTTCTCATCGTGTTGGTGTATAAATATCACAGAATTTAAATTCGACTAGAGTTTTTCTCTTATATATTTGTTAGGTGTAATCTTAAGAATTACTTAAAAATTTAATTTGTAACTATATTTGTGGTATATTTTATGGTCTTCCGATACCATGACATTAAAGGAAAGCAAAATTTCGTTTATTTGAATGCACATATAGTAAAAACAAAGGAAGTTCTGACCAGGCGGTTGATACCTCCTCCTCCAGTGATATTCAACATTTCTGGAATTATTCTGTTCCAGCTTTATTAAGACTGAAATTCCTTTTGTGGAAGGAAGCATCAGGAAGAATGTCTCATAAATATTACATTACTCTACATTCTACAAGTTCTATGTTCCTACGGAGAAAATTTTGCACTTAATAAAGTTGCATGATGCAAAAATTTAAATAATAGAAATTACTTTTGTGAAATACACAAATTACTATAGCTCTCTTAAATACTCCGGTATATTATATGTATGGTATGTACATAATATGAATACATAAATGATATAGCCAAGAATTAAGTATACGGCTTTGCTCTGTTATGGTACTTATTCCATTAGGATTTTGTGAGTCTTTTGTTTAGCCTTAGAGGTATTACAGTGCTGATACGTTTTTTAATATATCTAACTATACCACGGTGTTCTTTAGCTTAGATATTTTCAAAGGAATTTGTAAAGAAAATTTCATTTTAAACGAAAGGTTTACTTTTTGTTTTAAAAAAAATTCTAATAAAGCATTCGGTTATATCGGTTGGTCTTACACTAATACCTTAGGAAGACGGACAAAATCAATGATCATTCATTCGTAATTGATTTTTTTTTATAAATCAACTTATCCAAGATTTTGTGAATTAAAACGAAAGTCCTATCAATTTTTATATTTTTTATATTTTAATAAAATTAAAATTCAAAGGTAAAGCGATTTTTGAAAAATTCAATTACGAACGAATGATTATTGATTTTGTCCGTCTGCCTGGGGTATAACGGCGTACAAGCTTGTAGCATTTCATGAAGTGGGTAAAAATTTCAGACACATCGTGTACAAACTCATTAAGTGAAAACTGTTACACTATCTGGCTACATTTTATGAAGTGGCTAGACATTTCGTACATTGCTGAGTCACATCAAATGTCTACAAATCGAAAAATTTAATCAACTTAATTCAGAAATTCGAATGAAATTTCAAATCAATTTATATAGAAAAAATGTTTTCAATTATTACTATACTTGTTCTGTTCCTTACCAACGAGAATATTCAATATGACAGAAAAAATCAAAGTGAGACATTAAAATAGAACCTTTATAGCAATTTTCCTGTGAATTCAGTAATCCTACGCCTAAAGGAGTTGCTATAATAATTCGGAACAAACCAATTCAAGGTTCTAACTATGCTGGAAAAATCCCACTTCGTACAGTTAATTTAATGGCATGTGGGCACTCTAACACTATGAAAACATTTAACGAGCGAATCTAATAATCTTACGTCTAGAAGTGCTAGCTATAGAAATTCCAAAATGAGCCAATAAAAATCTATAGATAGCGTTAAAATTACATCACAACCAAATTTCCCATTAATAGCTGGAAGTGTTATTCATCTAACATCTATGTCTGTCTATATCATTGCCGTGACACCCTGGGTTCGTCCATGGAGCATAGAACAAACAATATAACAACAAAAAAACGAAAGGCAACGTACACATGTTCTATGGCTGGGGATCCCATACAGAGGCACCTCTGAGATGATTCGCTGTGCCTGATGGAGAAATTTAACACCTTAAATGTCACCCCCGACCATGTCGGACTTGCTGGCTAATTCATTATCTATATGTCTTAAAAAATATTTTACAGAACATTACCGTAATTTTAAATTAATTTGCGAAATGGACTTCCATACGATGATTGGACTCCGAACATCCCTACGATGATTACGCTTCAGGTGTCTAGAGGAATTCACCGGATGTGAACTGACATGCTGACTGAATCAATCACAGGAAAGCTTCTGTGGATTTTCGCATGGACTGGATTTATCTTGGTCGAAAAGCGCTGGGACTCACTGTCTGTGATTCCACCAAATGTGCACAACTCAATTTGATGAGGTTTTGCTTTCAAATTTCTATACTATAGTTCTAACATCCACTATTCGATGATTAATATCCCAATGCGAAATATATCCCCATTGGGTTGATTGACACAGCTAACTGGTAAGAGAGGAGAGTCCGCTAATGCGGCGTTTTGTAACAGATATTTTTCCTCCTTTTATCCACAATTTCTGCGTTTTAGAAAGTTATTGTTGCTTGGGGAATAGTCCGCAGCATAAATCTTTTAATTTTCTTCCTTTTTCTCAAAGGATGTATAAAATTGCAAATATTTGCTTGCACGCAATTTCATATCAGGACATTTTTATAAGTCAGTGGACGATACTCTGAATATAAATATTCAAAAATCCGATAAAACATTAAAAACTTCACTAATGGATCAGATTTCCCTTACTTTTTTTTAAATCTTTTTCTATCGAGCACACAACCGCACAGCTAGCAAAACAAAACTCATCTTCTTCCTCATCACTTCTGACTCTTTCCGTCCGCCAGCTGTCAACCGAACAGCAATTAAAGAAATGACAGCAGTCAGAGTGTGGGCGCGACATGATTACTGCCGCTATATGTCAGTACCACACGAAAGTAGCATACTGCATCATGTAGCACGGTGCAACCATAACAGGTAGTAGGAGAATGTCCTTAGGGTTGGCCTGTCGTCTCGGGCAGCTAAATTAGTTTTTTTCTAATTTTGCCCTTAAGCGCCACCAATGTGCGAGCGCGGCAAAACTTTTCTCAGTAACAGCGAACTTTTCGTGATAATACAGATTTGGAGCACGAACGCATCAGTGAATACGGGCAGAAAGTTAGGGGAAAATATGCAATCGTCAAGTTAAGCATTGTGAATGCTTGAAAACAAACCAAGAGGAAAATTCAATCTTTTAACATGTTTGGTTGTGGTGTAACGCGATGCAGTAATTGCGGTTGTCGTTAAGGTTGGCCAATTTTTGTAGTCAGGGTTGGCCCACTGTTATTATGTGTTTCGAAGACGGCCAAAGAAGTCCACCACAAATCTCAACAAAGTTCGCCAATAAAACACCAGCTAAGGGAAGATACCCGCCCAAAAAAACGCATAAAAAGCCCTCTTCGGACAATACCAGAGAGAAGTGCATTTGAAGTGCGTTAATATAACGACATTTATCGGAAATGGGATTTCGATTGGGCAACCCAGACAGCATCGGTCGTCCTTCACAGGATTTATTTTTTTTTTTTTTTTTATATGCCTATATTTTTTTCATTTTTCACCCAATAAATTTCCGATTTTAGCAAGAGTGTTCCTTTTCCACAGACCTTCGAAAGATGTGCTTTCATTGACGAAATTCTTCCCTAAACGGAAGTTATGGGCCAAGGTCAAAAGGGTGGCCAAACTGACAGGATTCCCTTACATATATAATCTGTCACTTTTTAAAGAAGTAATTTCTCGACTTATATTATTGTCTTAGATAAAAAAGTGCTTTCATTGTCACGACTAGAACCATTAACTTTGGATTTCTTCCAGCAGATGCTCCTCCAGTAATTGTAAGCTAAATTTTTATTTAACAGACAGAGAACAGGTTCCAAAATTTACCGATTTCTTATTGAATACATAGCTAACATATAGGAAAAAGCAAATCATCTTAAGCTTTTCTGCTTAAAAGATAATTTGAAGAAGTCGAATATTTAAAAGAAACTATTTTTCTTTATACCGCTGCACTGCCCCCTCCGCTTTCAAACCCGAAAATAATACGGCACACTTTTATTTATCAAATATTAAAAAAATCAATAGTGCCAGGTAACTAACTGAAACTCCAATCATCCATAGCTGAAAGCAAATTTTACCATCAGACAGGCATAATGTAATCGCTTCGTTCCTAAATCACTGCAATTAAGTTATTACGGAGAGCAACGAGTGTAATCAAAGCTCCCCATATTCATTTTAAGTGAAACATGGTATAGCAATTAAGGGATTATACCCATCGCCGTTCCATAAAAACAAGCGACCAACCAAATCGAACGGCTTCTAATCAAGTTAAATGGAACTCTCAGCATGTAGTTGTTAAGAGATTTAGTCTAAACCTTCGATTTATGAGTGACATATAGGAGCTTGAGACTACAGCAATATTAATTTCAATTGTAGATATGTTTGCAGTATTATATTCATCACATATGTTGCTCCCTACATAATAATATATTGACATTGGAGCGAAGTATGTGCAGTGTTTAAAAGAAAAGTACCGAGGTACTGGTCAGATACTGGCTTTGTAGTCGAAACCAAAATTTCACAAAGAAATTTTAAGAGCATACTGCATGTTTCGATCAGCAGTGCAAGGCGCACAGAAATGAAGTCCTGAACTGATTTCTGTCTACACTACAGTGAACTTAGATGTCCAAAAGTTCGTGGTGGATATATAAAGATGCCTGTACTGATGAGATCGTCCAGCACTGCTGATCGAAATATGCAGTATGCTCTCAAAACTTTTATACCCTAGGCCTAGATGAAATCTATAGGGTATACTAAGTTTGTCATTCCGTTTGTAACACCTCGAAATAATGATGGTAGAGCAAAATGGATAGGACACCCACGTATAATATTAAAAGTTATTTTGATTTTTGCATGTCCGTCCATCTGTCTGTCCGTCCGTCCGTCCGTCGGTGCGCACAATAACTCGAGAACGCGTATACTTAGAGAGCTGAAATTTTGTACACGGACCTTAAAAAAAAGTAAAATTAAGTTCGAAAATGAGACAAATCGGGCAACTGCTTCGTGGGGTTGCCATACAAAAATTTTGTTTTCCACTATACATATATTTGGACATTGCCTGAGAACGCGTTGATATAGAGAGCTGAAATTTGGTACATAGTTTTTTCATAGTAATAGAAAGTAAAATTTAAAAAATGGAATAAATCGGGCTACCTATTCTTGGTGTTGTCATATAAAAATATAGTTTTTTTCACGGATAGTGTGAAAACGATCAGTCCTAAACATTTCTATTGTACTAAAAACTTGTTCAGAATATGAAATCCGATAAAATTGGTTATAATCATTTTTTCTGTCCAACGAACCGTTCTAGAAATATATGCGAAAAAGCACTGTAAAAATCAAAATTGCTCATACGAAATTTCATATGGTTATTCATCTAGGGTATAAGAATTGGTCTTAGACCAATATTAGCTTTTTTACTTGTTTTATGAAATTTTGATTCTCGGCTACAAAGCCAGTAATTGACCAGTACCTCGGTACTTATCTTTTAAACATTGCACCCAGTAGGCGAAAAATTTGCTGTAGACTTGTATAATATATGGGTCGCGAAATTCTCAACAACTTCCTCTTCTAATCAGTTAGAATGAGATGTCCAAGAATCATTTAATGTGAATAAAATCCATTTACCTTTAGATAATTTATATTTAGATTTTTAAATAAATTTTTATATATCCACCACCAACTTTTGCACATATGAGTTCACTGTAGTGTAGACAGCAGGAATTTCAGGGCTTCATTGCTGTATTGATAAGATCGCTCTACACTGCTGATCGTAACATGCAGTATGATCTTAAAATTACTTTATGAAATTCTGGTTTTCGGCTAGAATGCTAGTAACTGACCAGGCAGGCAATTGCCTGTAGACTTGTATATTATACGGGTCTAGAAATAAACAAACCACCCTCTTCTATCGAAGTATGTATACTGCCAAAGTGCATATATTTTTAATTGAAGGGAATTTGTAAGAAGTGAAGATTAATACATATTGCTTCGGTTTCTTAGTAAATTTGTATTGTACTCTTTTTAGGACGTGGAAGGACGAAGGAGGACTTCCTCTATTAGCTTTCCAGGTTTTCGTGGAAGACACCATCATAAATAAGAAGGCTAGTGATATTATTTTCTATATATAGGATAAATAAAAACATGGATAAATAATACAATGGATTCGCAGGAGACGGTATCTAAGCTTGCTAGCCATTCTGATCCCCAGATATCCAGAATAAAATGGAAACTATTGTAAATAAGTCCATAAAGTCCTTTTTATTAATTTTATGAAGAAATTAATCAGCCTTTGATAATGAGTGATGCAATCTTTGAAACAATCACATCACAGCATCTGTTATGCCACCTGTCATATTGGCAATCACGAAAAATGTTTTTGTTAGTGCTATATTCGACTTTTGGTCCATAAGTGTACTATATTCTACCGTGCTAATTTGTGGGCAATGTTAATGAAAATTTTCAGACTAATTTCAAATGCAATGTGCTCTCACAAAAATTTAGATAAATCACAGTTGTGAAAGCACTCTACTGAAAGTCACAACTGATATATATGCATGTGCCACTTTGGACAGGAACGAGATCTATAATATGCTCAACTTTACCGAATTTACCTAAAATGTTTAGTTGGCTCAGCCATTAAATACTATATTGAACAAGTAAAAAAGCTAGAATTCGTCTAAGACCAATTCTTATGATACCCTAGATGAATGCCCGTATTAAATTTCGTATGGTCACCGATCTATTCAAGTATTGACTTTGAAGTTGTTTTTCGCATATATTTCTAGAACAGTTTGTCGCACAGAAAAAATGATTATAACCAATTTTATAGGATTTCGTATTCTGCAGAAGTTTTTAGTACAATAAAAATGTCTTGGACTGATCGTTTTCAAAGTATACGTAAAAAACCGAAATTTTTATATGGCAACACCAAGAAGGAGTTGCCCGATTTAGTCCATTTTAGATATTGTATTTGCTAATGTAGTAAAAACATCATGTACGAAATTTCAGCTCTCTACGTCGATGCGTTCTCAGGCAGTGTCCAAATATATAGCGGAAAACGAAATTTTTATATGACAACCCCACGAAGGAGTTGCCCGATTGGTCTCATTTTCGAACTTAATTTTACTTTTTTTTTTAAAGTCCGTGTACAAAATTTCAGCTCTCTAAGTATACGCGTTCTCGAGTTATCGTGCGCACAGACGGACGGACATGCATCCATTTTGCTCTACCATCATTATTTCAAGGTGTTACAAACGGAATGACAAACTTTGTATACCCCTATGATTTCATCTAGGGTATAAAAAGCTCATTCATAGCAAGCACCGTTATCACTTTACGCAACTTCCTATCTGAGGGGATAAAGCAGGTGAAGATTAACAACCCTTTATCATTAATTTCATGCATCAATATCGAAGTCTTACAGGATTCTATTCAAGGACAGCTAAATTTTAGCGTGTACTTTTCCATTACATATCATTACTCTCCGATTACTTTCCCATTACTTGCCGTGATGATAAAACGTAGATCCATAAAGAGCTTATAGTTGAATATTTTGAATTTTGGTGGGCATCAAAGGCGTTTGGTACCGTGAGTCAAACCTACTTATATTTATATTTATTTCTTCAAAGTACAATTATTTATCACAATTAATGCATTGCGTAAACTTACCCGTTCGTAACTTGCAACCATACACTGCCAAAATGCGATGATTCTGAATTATGTTGATGATGACGAACTCATTTTACCAAAAATTGTATGCAGGATTAATCTTGCCCAGAATATCTTGCATAAATGATTCGTATTTGTTCACAAATACTTCAGTTTTCCTCATAATGGTTTTCTTGACAACCATGCTCCACTTTCATATAATAGGATTGAATTCGGGATTCGGTTGGAATGGTTAAGAAACAGCTAAGTCGCTCCCAGCGCCTATTCGATGTGGTAATCAGGGGTATTCCTGTTGAATAATCTTATTGCTCACTGGCAGGTGTACAGTAATTATTCAGATTTATACTTGTACAAATTCTAGCAAAGCACGTAGGGTGTAAAAAAGTTGTTCAGCACTTAGGAATTGAGAACTTGAAAATAAAACTCAATTGTATCGCTTAACAAGGTTTTTTGATCAGTGATCTAAATGCCAAAGAATTTTTGCAGCAACTCAGCCAAATTTACAACAACGGGAATCTTTTATGTACATACAGATTATACTAAATACAAAGGAGAGACATTGCAGCTGAAGACTATATGCTTTACTTGAAGGCATAGCTAAATACAAATTTTAACAATTTCCTCGTGATCTAATGAAGACCTTTCTAAATTGGGGCACAACATAGTATATGGAAGGGCACGAACTATCATGGCATGTTGAAGCCTTCCGTATCAAATCGAGGATTAGATCTGTTAAATCTGCTGGCCCGAAGCAATTGTTGCAAATCGATGGCTGTATGTCTGACGAAAATGTTTGTATTAATGACAGTCTCACACGCACACAAAGTTCCATTCTACGTGAAGCGACTCTGTGGGAGTGGTTCCCTGCATTCTGGTACTACGAGAAATGGTATTATGCATGTAAAGTTGAAGGCCGGTGATTCTACCCCAGTAAAAATTTTGAATTTATCTCAGCTGATCCCAGTATCAACGTCGGAGGAACAGCATGGTGTTAAAGTAGTTCTCAAGCATAATTGAGACTGCTAGTGGCGGAATTCTTATGATAGCTATAATTCTTGTTTTTTTGTTTTAGATATTTTATGTCTTACTTTCTGTATGTTGCGATTATTTTATTTCTTATTTTGCAATTTTGGTTTCCATTTGTTCGGCTTTTCATTCGTTCGAAGAAATTACAGTTCCCCCTCTTTATCGTCAAATTTGGGTATCTTTCTAACGATGAGTTCATACTCTTGTCTAACAAGTCCCCATACTCTCTCAGACTATGTACGTATTATGAGTATTATATGATAATATTGAACTTAACAAAATAAGAACTTTGTTGAACATTTGTCGCGGGCAGCGAGAAGGTTTAAATGTATGCACGCTGAAAACTAGGAGTGTGCGTAATAAAACGGATGAGCTGCGCTTGATATTTAATAACACCAATGTCCATGCATTAGTGGTCAGTGAGACCTGGTTAAAGAAGTTTATTCCCCTCAGCCTTCATACCTATACCCAGATTTATTGAGCTAACGAGACAGATGATTTTCCCTCCTGTATTTCTGAATTTGTGTCTAGTCTATTAAGCTACGTTTTGCTTTCAGCTGGCATTAACTAGTAACGATGAAAGCGCCAAATGAAGATAATTTGCAAGCTAAAGTAATTCACTCATCTGTTGACCAGAATATTGAGTTTATTTGCATTTAACTGAGCAATGGATGCGATAGGTCTATTTTATCTGCTGTTTATTGTGCTCCTGAGCGCTTCTCTTGTGATGATGCGTCCGAATTTGAAAAAAACTTTTTCTGATCTTGCCTGTATTATCGTAGAAGAATTCTTCAATGTCAATTTCTTGCAGCCTGGCTCGCGCATCTATGCCTTCCTATTCTTTATGCAATCTGTATACCTCAGCACAGTTAACAGCTTACAGAGTTATTACAATACTGCCAATCTATCTCTTCATGCTCAATTCTTAGTAACTGATATGAATTGCATACTATTCCAAAATCAAATTAGCGCTCCTTCTTTCTTAGATCATGATATGCTATTGCTGATATATAATTTTCTGGTAGTGTCAGGTAATTACATGGATTGTTTCGTCTACCGTAATTTCAAAGATCTAAACACAGAGGCGCTGATTCAATAATGCATCTCCTTGCCTTCTAATGGGATTTTCTACTGCAATAGTGTTGATGAGCAGATCGAAGCCTTTGAATCTCACTAATTTCCTTTTCAATGACCATGTGCAATGTTATGGAAGAATCTCAGAGCGACTGAGATCTTTAGAAGGATACATTAAACAACAGAAGTTCAATGTCAATGAACTGATCAACACTTTGAAACCACTCATAACAACTTAGTAGCTGCTGCTGGCTATGTTAACGCCATGATACCTTTTCAGTAGAATCATATATCTATTTTTAATTTCAGATGTGTTGATATTGATGAAACACATAAAGCTCTCTTTACCATTAAATCTGATGGATTTTTTTAATGATAGCCGTTCGCCAAAGTTTATCAGAATTATTTACCACTATATTGGACGACATATTTTACATTTACTTAATACAATTTGGACTACATCTCTTTTCCCATCAAGGTGGAAAAAAACGACGGTGATACCAATCCCGAAAAAGTCTGTGATATCTTCCCCCTCATAAGTCTTCTGTGTCTCCTGTCTAAAGTCCTCGAAAAACTTATGTATAGCCAGATGCTGGTATATATCAGAAATAATAAGTGAAAATCTTGGCATCCTCATAAGTGGTTATAATATTTTGGCAGGGTACTGTATGTCTTATAATCGCCCATCTGATTCCCTTGGGTTGCTCTTCACATCACTTCGTCTAGTATGGCGTTGATTGGTATCGGACTTTTAATGGGAATCCTTGTTTTATACCAGATTTCAAATTTTGTGAACCGATCCCATCCAATACTCGAGTTGATTCGGCATCTAATATTTTGATCAGGTGAATCCTCAATTTTATCTTCTATTCTGGAGAGCTATATTCTAGCTAGTACTTTGTTTATACCGACTTCAGTAGAGTGACTCAGAGGCAATTGCTACATGTATGCTTCGGTTACCCCCCTCCCCCTTTTTTTTTTGTTATAGTAAGGATGCTAAGTTTTCGCTTGCATATATTTATTAAAGATTGGCCTGTACAGTTTCTTCTAATACCTAGTTCAATTGTTTTGAATAGTTCACCTGAGATAACCTCGGGCCTTTCAGCTTTCTTATTCTTAAATTTAGTCATGACTACTATTACTTCTCGCCGCGATGGTGGGCTCTGCTTATCTCTGTTGTTTTTCTCGTTCTGAAACTGTTGTTGCTGCTTTTGTTCTTTATTGGTATTGATTTCAGTAAAGAGGTATTTTCTTTATCTGTGTATGTATCTCTTATGTTGTGCTTTGCCTGATTTCTTGCTACGGCTTTGTTTTTAAAGATATACAACATAAGATTGTGGAGTCTGTTGACTTGCTGACTTCTTAACATCCATACTAGCCCTTTCACGGAATTGTTTCATCGGATAATCATCGCATTGACTCAGTCGGAGATTGACGCACAGTTCTCTTCTTTCTTCAGTTTATATTCATATTTCGTCAAAGATCCATTTTTATTGTCTGGTCTTGCTGTTGACCTCTTATGCTGTTTGTCATATTATAACTAAGTTTTGTTCATTTATTTTATGCTCTCTACACAGTAAAAAAAATTCCCCTGAAGTGAGTGTCAAAATTTGTGACACCAAGCTTAGATATTTTTCGACAAAATTGGGGAAAGCTCCACCTTGGAAAACGTAGATTAAGTTTTTATCCATGAAATGCAGGTAGGTTTTTTTCCTTAAAATGTAGGGAATTTTACTATTTTTTTTTAATGTAGGGAACAGGTAATCGTTTTTATAAACTGTAGTTACTGGAATACCTATGCTACACCTTTAGAAAACATAAGTATGAGCTGAATAACTTTACTTTTTATGTGCCATACTATCATATACTCCTTTCATTACAACATATAGTTCGTACGCTAAAAAAAAAAGTGAAAAACAATACATGACTTCTTTTAAAAAAAAAGTGTATGAATTATATTAACGAAAATATATTTGTAATTGTTCCATTAAAAATGTGGAATAATACCTAATTTATTGAATGTTCTCTTCCTTATATCCCAGAAAACTTAACATTTCAGGAATTTTACGTACTATACAGATTTTCTTTTCTGGTGCCAAATACCTCAATTCATTGAATGTGCCATTGAAATGCGGAAATTAAACTAGTTTTCTCTTTCTCTCAGAGAAAATTACATTTATTTTTAGGAAAAAAAGTGTCTTAAATTTAGGGAATTGTCCAACTTTTTTACAGTGTTTCTTTGTGATAAAAATTCATTCTTTATATCGACACGGCTTAGATTCTGTATGCATATCAAGATCTCATAATGAATACAACTTCTCAAATTCTTAAGAAAGTCTTTCAAATTAATTCAACAAAAAGAAATTATATCTACCCATAAGAACTGTTAGCAGTTCACAGTTACCCAAATTGATCCAACTCCTTTGTACCTATTGCAACTGAAAATTCTCTCGAACAAAATATTTCACAAGAAGATTGCTGGTAATGGAAATGCATTACCATGATTAACTTCATTATCAAATGGCTGTGCCATTTTTAGTATTAACGTTAACGATAATGGAAACAGAAATGTATACAGAATTGTACAATGGCATGGTGTAGTAAATAAATCTCTATCATGTATGGAGTTGGTGTACACACATTCAATATAACATATTTTTTTATATTTATAATTTTGGGGTCGGAAGCCAAAAATGATGTACTGGATGTACACTACGGTTGCTAAACCCATGGTCACCTATGCGGCCCTCGCATGGTGGCCAAAAACTAATGAAAAGAAGGCTGAGGCTCTGCTTCAAAAAACACAACGGCTTGCCTGTCTAGGAATAACTGGTGCCATGAGGACCTGTCCTACAGCAGCCATGGAAGCCTTACTAAACCTTCCACCCCTACATCTGCAGGTGAAAAAGGAAGCAATCTCCAGTGCTATTAGACTGCAAAAGGAGAAACAGTTAAAACCATGGAATCTGGTTGGTCATTTAAGTATCTGAAAACAGATACGCTTTGAGCAAATGACGACAATATCTGATATAATCACACCCAAGGTGGATTTTGTAAGACCGTTCGATGTGGTTTTGGGAAACCGACAGCAATGGCGTTCCACTAAACCGTCCTTTCAACAAGGATCGATGGTGTGGTATACAGACGGTTCAAAAACGAACAGTGGAGTCGGACTGGGCGTATACGGCCCCAGATGCTATATATCAAACGCCCTGGGCTCTACCCCTACCGTATTCCAGGCCGAGGTATTGGCCATAGAAGAATGCGCCAATACCTGCATTAAAAGAGCCATAAATGGCTCAACTATTAAAATTCTCTCGGACAGTCAAGCTGCCCTCAAGGCCTTAAAGTCCTACACCATCAAGTCAGGGATAGTCTGGGAGTGTCTACAAACCCTAAAAGATTTATCAAGAGGAAACAAAGTTATCCTCATGTGGGTACCTGGACATGAGGGCCATAAAGGCAACGAAATTGCTGATGGCCTAGCCAAAAGAGGAGCGGAAACTCCCTTTGTCGGACCGGAGCCATTCTGTGGCACCTCAAAGTGTTACCTCAAAGCTGCCCTAAATAACTGGGAAAGGCTACAAGGACTCCGTCAGGCAAAAAAGTTTATCGACACCTCTGGAGGAAAAACAAAAGAGCATTACTCCTCAAGAAAACAGAGCTCAAAATAATTACAGAACTCTTCTCAGGCCATTGCTCCTTGAGGTATCACCTTAACAAGATGGGCTTGGCTGAGACTTCATCCTGCCGCTTTTGCCAGGATGCTCATGAAACCTCGGAGCACCTGCTCTGCAACTGCGAAGGATTGACCAGGCGGAGACTACTCCATCTCAAACATGCTTTTCCTACACCTAACTACGTACGGAACCTCAATCCCAGAAGGATCCTAGACTTTATTAACAGTCTGAACCTAGAAAGGGAATAAATTCAACGGGGACTCACAATAGATCTTTTAGGTCGCGGTGATTGCGAGGCTGACGCCTACACACCCCTCTACGAATCTAATCTAATATTTATAATTTAACTTTTAACTAATAACTGAAATTACATCATTAAATGCCTTAAATTCTTGATTTATTTTTTTATTTATTTTATTTCTGAAGGGTTTTTATTTTTAATAAAGTGCGTAAGAACTTTCTTTTCTTTATTTCCCTTATTTTCCAAGGCTTTCTAAATCATATAAAAAATGTTTACTTCATCTTATTTCATAATAACCCGTAGTATAACACATACATACATATATCTACCTATATACATATATATGTATGAATAAGGAAATTTTTATCTAGGAAATACCTATATAGGTATACAAAATTCCATTCAATAGCACCAGCGGGGATTGTGCGTGTTACGCATTAAAGAAGTAATCCAATTACACAAAATGTGTTCATTTACGACCTATAATAAAGTCGAAGCTCTGAGTATTATTACGTGTAGCAAGAAACATAACCTTCGGATTTTATAGGCTCCCTGCGGTCTTTTACTAAAGTATCTGCAGAGTAATGCATTAGATATGCGTGGGCAGCATTAATAGAGAGAAGCATAAGATTTTCTTCTTTTCATATAAATAAAATTTTTTGTTTTATTTTTGTTTAAGCAAAAATTAAGATGATTTAGTACTCTCGTCTGTTGAAATTTTTTAAATTATGATTATTTTTTCTTTCTTCACCTGTAGTTACCAATTTTGAATTTTATTTTATATCTTAAGAGCGGAGAGATACTGCAAATATAAAACCAAATGACAATTTGTTAAAAGATTGCTTAAAGTATGAAACATGTAATAATGGTCCCTCTTAGGCAAATCTAAAGGTTAGATACATATTTGTTCAACTATGACCTCTAGCATACATCTTTTTACTTGAACAATTTATTGTACAGCATATTAAACAGTGGTCACAATGAGCGTACGGTGCGGTATGATGCGGTAATATATAGGGTTCTTGCCATTTGAAATGCTAATAACTTTCGTACCAGAAATGAATCGATATTTCGTATTTACTTAAATATTTAGTTCACTCGTAATACCTGGTAGTGCTCGATTATTAATTACATGAACTGATGCCCGTAAAATGTATTCTAGTTACGTTGATGAAATTTTGTAATTAGTATAGCCAGTGCTTTGTTTTGTCATAGAACGAACTGGAACGGCGTTCCACTACTTTAACACGACAGATTGTAAAAGTTTTAAAAGACCGTTTTCGTTCTAATAGAGTTTGGCATTGCGCTAATCACAGACTAACATTATCAGTAAATGATGCTGTCACGGAAACTTCAGGAATAAATAGATTCAAATCATTTCTTGATAAACTTTACGTCAAATACCTATCATGCTTCGGCAAAGAATAGTAGAGAGTTTCATTCATGTGTAGATTTATTGGGGAAAGAGCTCCTGAAAATCGAAAAAAAATTTAAGTACCGATGGGTATCTACTAGTTTGCGTACAATTTTGGCTGAAATTATCAGAATTAAGTTTGGATCTACAGGACCGCAATATGGACCCATACAAGGCCTATAAGGAAACAAAAATTCTGGTAAAAGTTTTTGAAGAAAGAAGACGGCACTTTGGGCTGTATTATAACTGCACTGTTGCTGCTAAGCATGATCTTCACCTTCGTTGAGTTTTACTTCACGAAAAAAATTCAAGAAAGGATCCTCTCATTGACCCAAGTACATTTTGTACAAGATTGAAAGAGTCAGTCGACAGAAGATTGTTTTATAGCTCGGGAGTTCCACGGTCACGGCAGACTCTTTATTCTTTATATTCCTTATCTAAAATCTCACAATCAGGAAGTTGTGGGCAGTCGCAGTGCACATCTACTAAAAAAAAAATCACCAAAATAAATTTCAACTGATTTGTATTTTTTTTAACTATTTATTTTAATTTTAACTTGAACCTAACACGCTATTTTATATAAAAAAAAAAACAAAAAAACATAAATAAAAATGTCTTCATAAACATGCTCATTTCTCACATGTTAAACTTATCAAAATTTCCACCCAACTTTTCAATATTACGCAGATTCTCTTTAATTTTACTCTCAACATTGATTTGATTTAGACTCTCCTGTAATCTTTGTTTAATGGGGCCACTAAGGGCATCCATGATTTGATAACGCAGTAAATTTGGTAAAACATTAATCGCAAATTCAATGATATAATCTAATGTTCCAGCACCATCCATTCGCGCTTGAATATTACCCACGTTAAATTGAATATCATTGAGTATTGGCCGTTTTCTTGTGTCCAACGGTTGACTAATATCAAGCGTAATTTTAATATGTTGCACAGTAAATTGAGCTGCACCAGCTGTACTAAGCATTCTTTTGCCCAAACTCACTTTCCACTGTGTACTACCATCGATTTTTTGAGTTCCAACTTGAAATTTTGCAGCCACTGTATTATTTTCCATAGTAATTATCATATCGCCTACACGATAGAATGATGATAATCCAAGTATCCAAGTATTACTTAATTCCATTTGAAAGAGCCCCACAGTACGATTATAATCCCGTAAAATATATGGATCATATCCTAATGTTCTGACTTTTCTTCTAGCTTCTGCAATTGCCATATCCAATGGTGGTACTGAGTTTGAAAGACGTTGAGTACCGAGTACATTGTCCAAATTCTCATCGATATCTTTTCGAAGTTTTCTATATGCATCGGCCAATATATATGGCTTCATAGTATCAAAAACTATGTTAATGTTGGTGCAGAATTGACAATCCCTTGAAAAATAGCACCGAAAAATCCCAAATTTTGAAAATCCATAGACATATCTGAAAATGTTATATCCATGATTATATCCTGCGTATGTAGTTTACCATCTCTTTCAACTCCTAAGGATGCATTTCCAGTGACGAAAACATTTTTCAAAACAATCGAAAATGGACCAGTACTCTGGGGTGTAAATGGCGCCGTTAAAGTGTATATTCCTTTAACTATCAATGCGTCAAGTTGTACTCCAGCATTTACCTAAAATATATATATTGGGCATATAAACAGCATTCAATATAGTATGTATGTACATGTAGGTAGGTATACTATAAAAATGGATAATAATTTTTACCTTCAATTCTTTTAGATCAGTCTTGACACTTTTAATCCTAAATTTCGATACTCCATGGGCTTTTATATTCTTCATGTTTAGAGTACTAAATGTTAATGATTTTCGAATATCTGGAACTGGCATTGGATCTGGTAAAGGTGCACCTGGTATACCAATGGGGTCATCCTGCTTGTAGTGATCCAGTATTGCAAAAATCTGCGCTGCGATTCGATTTTCGCCCACTTCAATTGTCTGCTCATCATCTTCAACTAAATCAAAATCGATTAGATCTGATGAATGTATCTTCATGGAGCCTTGAATTTAGATGTACCCTGATAAGATTTAACTAATCCAATAGTAATGAAAATTAAAATGATCGTCAGCAGCTTCAAGTTCACCATCTTAAAGTATTCAGTCGACGATGTCAGTATTAACTGTAAGTATAATCCAAGTTACTTCTAGTTTGTGATAATGCGCGCGACAGAATGAACGCGAAATAAATGTAAATTTGGCTACCATCTGATATCCCAAATCAAGTCAAAAGTTCATCAACGTAGTGTATTTCAAGTATGATACTCTTATCTCGGATATAGAAATTCTTTTCGTTATCATGGGATTCAGTTTTTGTTTTGTTTCATATTCATAAAATTTGGCTAGCGTTGGAAGTTTTGTTGATTTTTTTTTTTAAATTAATGGAAATGAAGTGAAATAATCTGAAAATAAATACAAAAACAATGCTGCATTCTACATTGCTGGCAGACTAAAAAATTTTTTAAGAATTCTATCTTCTATGATGATTATATTTAAACGTAAAAAAAAAGCGTGAAACTTGAATCATAGAGGAAGAAAAAGTTTGATGTTTGTAAGCCGCGTGCGTATTAATTGTTTATGGTATATTTCCAACCAAAAATCCTATTCATCAATTATTAATACATCCATAATAAATTCATTCAGAAACTCAATCTAGATAGAATGTCCTTTAGATAAACTCTATATATCCCTTAGGCATCTTTGTTTGAAAAAACAACAACAAAACACTTGCTCCGATTCCACAACAATTTATTTTTATTTTTTACAAAAAATTGAGTAAAAGTCTACGCGTTTCGTCTTATTAGGACATCATCAGGGCTTGCACTAAACCTAAATCTGGGTCAACTAAGCTGAGCTAGATACATACATACATACTACGCTAACCGAGTTACACTAAACGCTACATGAATACACACAAACGTTACAAAAATAATAAGTTAACAGAGCTAGTCACGAACAAGAGATCACAGATGAGTTGTATATAATTTGTGGACTAATGTTATAACTTAACTAGGTTAGGGTTTAAAAGGGGGCTTCTATTATAAAAATCAATCTGATCATTCAGCAAAGTATAACCGTCGTCAATAGCGTTTCTGATTTCAAATATTTCATACCTATCCAATACTGGGCCTCCATTAGTATTATGTAAAAGGCTTATATTTTGGGTAGTACACTTATGTCCGGTATATTTTAAATGTTTAGCAAGACCTGAAGTCGGATTATTTGTCCTAATAAGACGAAACGCGTAGGCTTTTACTCAATTTTTTGTAAAAAATAAAAATAAATTGTTGTGGAATCGGAGCAAGTGTTTTGTTGTTGTTTTTTCAAACAAAGATGCCTAATAGAAACATATTCCACCAAGTGCTATCCCAAAAATCGATAAATGTCTATATATCCCATTGATATATTCACAGATTCCATCAAATAATCCCTTTGATTATGATATTCCAGTATTAAGATGAATGACTAAATATCTGTAGGCACACGAGTGATTTGCAATTGGTGGTCATAAATAAAACAGTTGATAGATTGAAGTATTAGGAAAAAAGATTGTAGTGCACTCCGTTTCGAACAGTGGCGGGTCAATATTTTTTACATCAAATTTAGGGGGGTCACGGGGTATGATCCCCCTTAAATTTGAAACAAAAAATACTTAATTAATTGAGTTATTTGAAAAAATATATTTTCTATTTCATATTTTTTTTTTATTTATATAATTCAACTTAAAAAAAATGTTATTCCAAAACTAAATAAAAATAAAAATTTATTTTATTTATTTTATTATTTATTTTATTTTATTGGAAAACCAACTCTTTCGTTGATACAAAATCCTCGAGAAACACTTCCTAAGCCACGAAAGAGACTCATTCACCACATTAGAGCCCCAACTTAGTCCCAACTCCTAACATTCTAAAATAAATATTTGCAGCGTTCCTATATGAAACCACTGACATGTATAATATGGACTGACTACTACACTGCAGCCAGTGGGCTCACTTCTATATAGCGTTCTCTTTCTAAGCACCGAGCACGAAATGAGGGAGTACTGTAAACAACAAATAAATAAGTGGATTCGTCGAAATAAATATTTTTAAATTAATTATTTGGGTTAATTAGTAATAAAAAGTGTTTTACCAAAGGAAATATATTCATAGATACTCAACAGAAATTCGAAAGGTTTTATTAAAATCAGTTTTCAACTTCCCGCCAATGGTTTTTTCAATTTTAGCACAGAAGTAAGAACTATTTTTGACACAAAAAATTGTACGCGGAAGTGTGTAAAACTGAGAAAAGTTTGATTTGAATAACTCCTGCACAGTTTGCTTGCACCCTAAACTACTATCTATTAAAAAAATGACTTTTTGTAATAAAGTATACTAAAAAATGACATATCATCTGCTTAATTGTAGAAACCTTCCTAGTCTTTCACTACTACTGCGGTGACTTACGGCGCTGGAAGTGTTTTTTTTTGTTCAATTTAATTTGTAAGATAACCCCCCCCCCCCTCCCTTTTAATATCAATGATAGCTCCTCGCCTGGTTGCGGAGGTACAGTGCGACAATATGAGAGTTTTTCACAAAACACCTCGTTACTTACTTCCGTTTTTTGAGATAAACCTGTTTTTATAATGCATAACTTCATTAACTTTGCTACTGATGATAACAATCACACTTAATTTTATGCAAATACATGAGTACGATTAAATGTACAAAAATATTATCATGCATTTTGGCAGAAAAATCGTTAAAATGAAAAAAACAAAGTAGGAATTTTTCCCAATTTTTTTACTTTCACATCTTACAACTAGCGACATGAGGGGGTAGAGAGATGGGTTAACATTCTTTGGAAAGCTCAGAGGGTTAACTATCACCTGAGCTGTAAATTACCGTCATACGTTGTATAGTAAGGAATTTACGGCGTGAGTGGTATATAACTAGCATATTTTCTTAATAAACCTGTAATTCCCAAACGGTTGAGACTGTCACCCCCTGCCGTACAAGTTTTTGTTACTAACACTTCAATCTATCACCTGTTCATTTATGTCTACCAATTACAAATCACCCTATATGTTACATTTCATATAATCATTATTCCATCCATACAGAAATTCTATCCGTTTCATTCATCCATTCCCTTTTTTCCAATCTATCGCAAGTATTTACTTTATCCATACAAAAATCAATATCGATATCGTTCATCCAGAAATTGTATCCATTAATACATCCATCTCGTCATTCTATCCAGATATTTCGTCTACTCCCTTTTATACATGTATCCCAATCTATAATGAAATCCCACTCATTGAGAACTTTCATCTAGCCTTTCCAAGAAGCCACGTTCAACTAATCTATCGGAAGTAACTATTTTATGCATACTGAAATTCTGTTCATCTCATCCATCCACAAATTTTATCCATTAATTTATTTTCATATAAATCTCACCATTCTATCTAGAAATTTCATCCATAGAGGATATAGGTACATGAATCCATCCTATGTTATTATGAAATCCAACTTATACAGAAATTTATATAGACAGGATCAACTAGAAATCCAATCCTATCAGTTATCCTACCTTCTGCGCTTTATCAAATTCATCTATACTGGAAGTCTATCCATATATTATCGCTATTTCTTTTCCATACATCAGTTCAAATTCATCCACATATAAAACCTATCCAACAACTCCATCAATTCCATTCGTTCTTTTACTTCCGACAATTGCAGCAATCCCAAAAATTTACTCTGAAGCTTTAAAAAAAGTTATTCGTCTTTACATTTACATATTGTAACGAGCGTGGTTTTAGTTCGTAAATCAAAACACAATATTTCAAATATAATGCACAAATTGCGTGATTTTACGATGTAACGACATTTTCAAAAAATTATACCTCGAGAATAGTGCAACAGATTTTTCTGATTCAAACGCCATATGAAGCCTAATAGTTTAAATTTTTCATAAAAAAATATCGCAGCACCAAACAAGAAGAAATGTTTGTTAATGATAGTATTTTTTCAAAAAAAAAATAATAATAACTATTGAAGAAATCTAGCAGTATCTTTTTGTATTTTTGTTTTGAAGCTAGAAATCTTGATTATTTTTGTCTATTTATGTAAACTAAGCGTATACCTAAAGCAATGCACTATAGGAGCACTGAACTGAGGGGCAATTAATTTTTTTTCTACTGTGGAACTCCGGCACTTTTTGTTTTGTATTTTTATTATGAAGCTCTATACCTTATTTATATATGTGCAAAAAATTGTAATAGCATTTGGCTTCGTTTTGAAGATATTAACTTTTAAAGCGGGCATGTCGTAGACATTTGACGTAACTCAGCATTTCACGAAAAGTCTAGACACTTCATGGAAAGTAGGCAAATAATGTAACGGTTTTGACTTAGTCCCTTTTTATACCCTAGATGAAATCTATAGGGTATACTAAGTTTGTCATTCCGTTTGTAACACCTCGAAATAATGATGGTAGAGCAAAATGGATTGGACACCCACGCATAATATTAAAAGTAATTTTGATTTTTGCATGTCCGTCCGTCCGTCGGTCCGTTTGTGCGCACGATAACTCGAGAACGCGTATACTTAGCGAGCTGAAATTTTGTACACGGACTTAAAAAAAAAAGTAAAATTAAGTTCGAAAATGAGGCAAATCGGGCAACTCCTTCGTGGGGTTGCCATATAAAAATTTCGTTTTCCGCTATATATTTGGACACTGCCTGAGAACGCATCGACGTAGAGAGCTGAAATTTCGTACATGATGTTTTTACTATATTAGCAAATAAAATGTCAAAAATGAACTAAATCGGGCAACTCCTTCTTGGTGTTGCCATATAAAAATTTCGGTTTTTTACGTATACTTTGAAAACGATCAGTCCAAGACATTTTTATTGTACTAAGAACTTCTGCAGAATACGAAATCCTATAAAATTGGTTATTACCATATCTTCTGTGTCACAAACCGTTCTAGAAATATATGCGAAAAACAACTTCAAAATCAAACTTGAATAGATCGGTGACCATACGAAATTTAATACGGGCATTCATCTAGGATATCATAAGAATTGGTCTTAGACGAATTCTAGCTTTTTTACTTTTTACATTATGTGTCTAAAATTTTTAGTCATTTCATCAAATGCTAAAAGCTTTTACGCCGATACTGTAATACCATCCTACATAACCAAATACTAGGAGTGGGAGATGGGTGGTGGAGGGGGAGGTTGCACCCACGCCTGCGACACACACACCCACATACCACACATACACACCCACCCACATACACACACATATACACACATACACGCGCGGCGCTATAGACAGTAGTACTAAGAATGCAATGTATGGAAGAGCTCATAGCAAACTTCAATAACTCACTGATCTCGGCTAATATATCATGGGTACGAACCAAAAATGTTTTTCAATATAGGCAAAAATTCATTTCTTTCTTAGAATTTAAATCGACCATATTTCTTCAGAATTCGTGTGGTTTATTGGTGGTTATAGACGGTCCGAACAAATTCTGTCTACCGTCTTGCTTGTAGAACTGATGAGGGCTGGGTGGGTGGAGGTAAATAATGAAAGATTTACTTCTTTTAATAGTTGGATAAGCATACAAAATTACAAAATTTAACGAAATTTATTGGAATGAGTACAAATCGCACATCTAGGGAAATAACACCAAAGCCGCTGTCACTAATCGTCAAAACCATATTGTAGTTTCCGTATTTAAGAAAACTGCAAATTGTAACAAAACATGGACTCGAAAGATATTGTTTCGCACATCAGAAATGTTTTAAATATGATAAAGTATTTATTGAAGTAAAACTTTCATTGAAATTGCATTAAAATTGCATTAAAATTGCATTAAAATTACGAGTAGGGAAAATGTACGGCATACCAGTAAGTACGAAGATTAGTAGGAAGTTAATGCAAATCGACGATAATGCCTAATCTACAACACATGGTAAAACCACGTCGTTAAAATGATATCGTTTGCTGAAGAATGCATATAAATACACGTAATATATAAGTAGTGGTAAGCTGCCAAATTAAACAACTGTTGACCTGTCGATTTTATAACAAATGTAATTGGTTTCTCGATATCATTACAGAATTATATCAAAGGAAGAATTTGGTATCAATAATTTATACTATAGTATAGTGAACTAAGAAATCGTTTGGGACAAGTCGAATAATATAAAATATTGCATTTAAGACTGAAAGTACAAGTTCCAGTTTACAGCTGTTTTGTTCTAAATTCCCCTACATGGTTCTAAATTATGCTGAGGTATTACTATATCGTTTTTTTCTGATTAACTACTACACATAAGCTCGTGCTCATGTCGTCAAATGAATGAAAGAGAAGAAACATTTTTCCAAGCATGAATTTTCAAATGCAAGAGTGGGAAGAAAACAAAAAAAATCCATGTCGTTTTGACGACGTGGTTTTACCATGCATTGTAGATTAGGCATAAGATGCGAGTGCACAGTGAAAGTTCAACTTACTCCAATAAATTCAGTTCGTGGAATGCAAAGAACGACAGTGCCTATGTACTTAAGGTCAAAGAATGAATAGTTGCAAGAACTTACAGTGGTTCGGCTTCCCTGCCGTGAAATATGAAAATAAATATCGGGAAGGGATTCAAATTTCAAACTAAGTGTAAGAGCAAAACGTTGTTGTATTGTAACCCCCCCCCCCCCCCTCCCTCCACCTAACACTCAACTAATCCAGCAAGACGATAGACATAATTTGATCAGACTGTCTATAACCACCAACAAACCACATGAATTCTGAAGAAATATGGTCGATTTAAATTCTAAGAAAGAAATGAGTTTTTGCCTATATTGAAAAACGTTTCTGGTTCGTGCCCATGATATATTTAGCCGAGATCTGTGAGTTATTGAGATTTGCTATGAGCTCTTCCATACATCACTTTCTTAGTACTACTGTCGATATCTGTATATTTCTTGGCTGTGCTAGTAGGGTACGCGATTAGACGCGAGTAGTATTCCCTTACTATTTTCCTTTATGTTTTTGAAGGGGGTTTAAGAGAGCCTCAATTTGTGATAAATTGCTAGGATACTCAGATAATTTTTGTGTGAGAAATTTCTTTTTAAATGAAAAACACAAAAATAAAAGTTTTCTTGTTGAATTTATTAAAAGTAGAGAATTTTAATCTTTTAAAATTACTTTTTGCTCCTCTCTGGATTTATTACTTATGTAAACCTGTACTGATCTGTCAACAACAAAAACATAGATCACCAACACAACAAAAATTTATTAAACGAAACCTTACTTATCACCATTCGTTTTTGCTATTTATTCTAAGGTTCTCGTGGATCAAGAACATCAGACTGAAATAAGTATTTTTTCTTTCACATGAGATGGAGAATTTTTTTGTTTTTATTCATTGTTTCGAAATTTGACCTGCGATTAATAAAATTTCCCAGAGGTTAAATTGTATGACCTAAAAAAATACTTCAAAATATAAATGAATAGAAGTCTAGAAAAAGTAATTAATTTATTCACGAAAGCAAAGAAAATAGATTTTTGAATTTTGTGGGATTAAGTATTTTGAAGCATTACCGTTTTTCTTTATTTCATGTCAAGACTTCCTAATTAAAATATCGTCGCTTTTTAGATGCCATTGAGTTCTTTTAGTCATAATTATTCTAGTTCTAGTAAAATCTAAATAGCACACTTCTTGCTTTGAAATAAGCCTGCAGAGAAAACATTTCATCTTTTGTACCTATAACTTTAGAAAAGTTTTTAGGGCAAAACTTAAATTGTCTAGTGCAAACAATGAAGAGGTCTCTCCACCCGTAACTTTAACATCTTTTTAAGGAAAAAAACTACCTTTCATCACGGGTATACTTGGGAAGAATTTGTAAGGAACTCAAAAGAATATTTTGAAAAGCAGCTTATTTTCCTCCTTTCTCTCTCTCTCTCTGTAAATCTTTAAGGAATCTTTTCTCGGTATTTTTTCGACTCTGACTTTTTATTTACGAGGCATAATACATAATAAAATGGGAGCATTTAGGGGATTTAAAATGAGAAACAGTGATTTCAGAAAAACTTAAAAAACTGAACAATAAAGGATGCTTAGGCTTCTTAACACTAGTACGTAGGCAAAGTTAACCTTACGTTAACTTTGACGTAGGTATATACATACATACAAATATATATTGAAAATTTATTAAATTAACAGATTTAGATGACAATGTAAGAAAATTTAGTATTGTTACAATTCTTTGAAATTCAACACTTAGGTAAAAAACTTACTTAGGTACTTACTTCCAAAAATGACTTCATACTCTCCTGCTCTTCATCTTTATAACCTCGGTAAATCAGATGTCCGCAGAACTAATACATATCAACATTGTCAGTGATAGCAATGTAAATTTACACGCATTACATTCCTCCGGTCAAAACTATGCTCTATACAGGCTGCAAATAGAATAATTAGGTTAGACCCACAAACTTAAAACAAGCCAACATGCTCTTTGACGAACATGCTCAGAGGCTCGCATAGTTGGCTGTATGCCAACTCATTAGAGTCCAAACAAGTGGAATCAGTGAACCTACCAATATAGTGATAAGATAAATACATCCTTAGGTGATCAGTCTAACTGAGAGTCTAACGTCCGTCCCACCCAACTATCCTCCAAAGTTTCTCTCGTCTCTTTCATCGACGAAATTCCTATTAAAAGCTTAGCTTGAATATGGCTGGTAGTGGTCCTGCAATACGCATTGCGTACTCCTCCGATTCACGATTAAGTTTGACAATCAAAACCGGAAACAAAGGATACCCACAGAATAGAATATTAGAATAGAATAGAATATTTATGTTTTTGGAAGATATACTACAAGATTTACAATCTTTTTGTTAGTACCAATTTGAGTGGAATACAATAATACAAGAGGAAATTAAAAAAAAAAATTAATATAAATTAAATCTTAAAAAATGCAACAACAGCAAAAACAAATTGGAAAACAGCGAATGATATTGTATGAAAAAAAAAACATTAATAACAAATAAATAATGAATAAATAAGTAAAATTAAGATAAAAAACAAAATAAAAAACCATGAAATTATAGCAAATGAGAATGAATAAATACGATTATAATAATATAATAATCTACGCGTAATGGTCATCAAAAAAGAAAAGACAATAAAGCTGCTTATGACAAAACATTTTTAAGAAGACGCCTGAACGTGCCGATCGAGTTAGCCTTCTGGATATTATGTGGTAATGAATTCAACATTCGAGTAATTTGAACAATATAAGATCTATCAAAAACCGAGGTCTGAAAACGAGGAATTAGCAGTTTGTAACCTCTGGTAGAGTTCAAGGGTTGAAACATGGTCCTTAAATAAAAGGGCTGAGAGTTTTGAAGTAAGTTGAATAGGAAGAGTAATGCTCTACGCTTTAGATATACTTCAATAGAGCAACCTAGCAGTACAAAATTCAGGTGAGACACATAATCGAATCTTCGTAGCCCGAAAACAAACCTTACACAATCGTTAAATGCAACATGCAATTTTCTGGAGCAGTGTGAATCTAGCATCAGCAAAACAAGTGAATCGTGTGTGAAATGCTGTAATATTAGAGACTTAACCAGATGCAGCGTACCTTAGGCGAAGGCATTCTAGCATACAACCATAGGCGGCGCAGGGTGGCGCAGATTTTTGATAAGTTCGAGTTGACGAGATCATATAAGAGTTTAAGTTGACACAGAGGATACGGACTTTATTCACATAGAGAATTGAAAAACCATTCTAAAGAATAGAAAGAAGTGATGAAGAGTCAAAATTACCAAAAGAAAAAGCAATATACTGTGACTTACTAGGATTTTAGTTTAAGTTTATTGTCAATCGATCAGGTGTATATGTTACGTAAATCGCAGTACATCCGAGCCACGCAGTCTTCGGTAAGACCTGGAGGACTGAAATAGATTGAAATAGACCTAAACGTCGTCAGCATAAATATGAATGTTGACATCGTGTATTATATCAGGCAGATCATTAATGTATAGGCTGAGGAGTAGAGGACCAAGAATGGAACCTTGTGGGACGCCACAAGACAGAGGAAGAAAATAGCTTTGAACAAACCAAGCCGAAATGCAGCCTGACTCGAGTTTTGATTTCGCTGTGTAGACACGGATCAATAGTTATAACAAAAATAGTATACCTAACCTAGCGCTACTCATTCACTTTAATTCCAACCTAGGAACTAGTTGCAGTTTTAGATCTATTTGCCTTCCAAACTAATATTCCACTGGGGATAGTCTAGAAATTACAGGCTTCTCGGTTCTCCAATACTAAATTGGGGTGATAGATTCTTTCCGGCATATGATCGAATACCTTTATCAGAGAGAAGCTCTCCTATGTATTATAAAGTCATCCTATCCCAGGCTCTTCTTTAGAGCTTTTCCCATGTTGACCAAGTACGCAGTTCTGGCTACTACATAGGGTTGAGGATTTAGGTTTAATAGGATTTTGAGTGTGGCTGTGGGTGATATGGGCACTAAACCAAAGATACTTATTAGGCATATAATAATTAACAGTAGCTGCAATATCACTTTTATGTTTGAATTGGGGTTGATTATATCCGAGCTGGTAAAGGTGAATCTTCTAGCTTCCACCTTGTGTAAAGAAAACAATTTACATAAAATTCACAAATGAGACTTTTGATTAAAATCAATTATGCGTTTTACTGTTAGTTTTGGTGGCGTATAATGTGGTGATAAAAGTGATCGACTGTGACTTTTGCAAGATACTTAATAAAAATGTAGTCGAAGTGCAATCTTTGCTGCTTTAATATATACACTTTTAAGAAACAAATGTTAAATTTAAAAGATACTTTTTATTTTTAACATTTATAAAGATATCTTGTGGTAGTTGTCCAAACGTGCGTGAGAGTCACAACACAGTTGTGAGTACGAAAATATGCTCCAGAGATCTTGCTTATGATGGTACAGCGAATATCGGTACCGGTTGTATAACAGCAGATTATAGGAGGATCTTGATGGAGTGAGTATGACGAGGGTTGTACTGCTATCTTGTTCAAAATGGTACACCTAAAAGAAAAATGATGATATTCATAAAGGGCGTAAATGACCAGTTGACCCTATGTCAAACTGGGCAAGCCAAGTGAAACACTTCTACCGTGGCGGTAGATCTAATCAACCTCGGTAGCCAGGTACAAGGTATCGTGGGCTACGATCAATAATCCTCGTTAGCGAGCAGTTAACAGAAACGTTACTAGCATTGACGTTTGAGAACAGCTACCACAATTGCACAGGATGGAAAGGAACAACGACTCTGACATCGGCTGGTCCAGCTTGATTATCAACTTCTATTGTCGTGATAGGCTGACGCAATCCTGTTACACCGCTGTCGGGTATTTCTCGCTTCTCTAGATATTCTCCACGGATATCAGTTAACTGCCGGGTTGTGAGTTTTGTCCGTTTAACAAGCCTGTAACACTGTTAGCTGCGATACTGAATAAAATCACACCAGGAATCCAGGCTATCCTAAAAGGAAGAATCTAGAAAGAATAAAATTCGACGCGCCGCTATTGGAGCGTGCATAAGCATAACTCTCCTAGCGTATAGCGTAAGGTTGAAAGCCTCTTGTTGCTGAGTTGGAATCCTTATACTTTTATTAAGTTTTAATTCATCAAAATTAGATACAACGTTATAATATTTAACCTTATTAATAAAACAACTTTATCGCGTAAAGTCTGACATCAGACTGAATTTTGTTACATTTAATTAAATTTCGTTGTCAATCAACGCCTACCTAACTACAACTTTCCACGCTTAGCTAAGTATTAATGGCCGACAATATAAAAAAAAGAATTGCCCGATTTACTGATGGCTGGTCACGCGTTCAGAAAGGAAATGATGAAGGCGCACTGACGCGTCGCCACAGATACTCCCCTACCAGTAAAACCATCGGTTTTAACGTTACCTATATCGTTGTGGAAGTCTAGTGGTTCGTCCAGCTCGAGTGGTTCGCACTGGGAATCTTGTTGAACCGTCGGGCATGAACCTTATATGTCGTGCCGATGCGTCCGCCGGTGGCGTTGTTTCAGTGTATGTATTGTTTGGAGCATTGAAGTCTCCCGACATAGGTCGAACACGTTCTTCAATGTACCTATTTTGAATTAGGGAACTTTCGGTCGCTGGCAGAACAGGTTCCTGTGTTGCGTGAGTGTTACGTGTCGGAACTTTTGATGAACAAACCTGCGCTTCGTCAGACATTTCGGGACTTGTGAAGCATGGTTTTATTCTATCAATCGAGACGTTAACTTCCCTATTCTTCACCTTAAGGGTAAAGAAATGTTTCATGCGTTTAATGACTTTAAAAGGTCCTTCGTAAGGTGTTTGGAGTGACATCCGTATTGCATCGGTTCTTAAGAACACATGTGAACATGCATCAAGGTCTTTAAATTTAAAAGTAGCTTGTCGAGCGTGGTTTGATGCCGGGACGGGTCTGATTTCGGAAAGAAGATCTTTTAAAGATTTGACAAAATGATTTTGCGGGCGATACTGTGAATTTTGTAGGAAATCCCCTGGAATGCGTAAGCCTTCGCCGTACAAGAGCTCTGCAAGTCCAAATGGCGCAACTGCCGAGGAGAAGCTTTTTCGGAATTTTGTTGAAATGCGTATTGTAAGGGCTTGTGGTCAGTGTAGAGCGTAAAAACACGTCCCTCTAGTAAGTACCTGAAATACTTAACGCCTTTATATGCGGCCAGTAATTCCCTGTCGTAGGTACTGTATTTTTGTTGAGCATTGTTCAATTTTACAGAGTAAAATCCCAGTGGTTGCCAGCTATCATCGACTTTTTGTTGTATTGCCGCACCGATGGCAGTATCTGAAGCATCCACCCACAGCGATAGCTCGGCCGAAGCAATGGGAAAGGCGAGGAGGGCCGTTTGAGCTAGTTGAGCCTTAGCTAACTCGAAAGATTTAGTTGCTTCACTAGACCAGTTAATTCGTTTAGCACCATCTTTTTTAGATCCAGAAAGGTAACTATTTAAGCTAACGTGATGTGTCGCAGCGTGTGGCAGGAAACGGCGGTAGAAATTTACCATACCTAAAAAACGTCGTAATTGTTTTACCGTTTCTGGAATTTTAAATTTTGATACCGCCTCCACTCGATGAGGAGCTGGTTTGATGCCTTGTTGTGTAATTAAGTGGCCCAAGAATTTTACCTGTGACTGTACGAAGACGCATTTTTCGACATTCAATAGCAGTCCGTATTCCTGCAGGCGATTGAATACCTGTTCGATGTGTAAATAATGCTCAGCTTGAGACTTAGAAGCGATTAAAATGTCGTCCAAGTACACAAAACAGAAAGAAAACTCCTGCAAAACCATGTGAATAAATCTTTGGAAAGACTGAGCAGCATTGCACAAACCAAAAGTCATCCGAGTGAACTCGAACAGTCCAAAAGGTGTGCATATTGCCGTTTTCGGAATATCTTCGGGCTCGATTGGGATCTGGTGGTACGCTTTGGCTAAGTCTATAGTTGTAAAGTGCGAACAGTTTTCTAAATGATATGCAAAGTCGTGGATCAGAGGAACTGGATAACGGTCTGGTATTGTACAGGAGTTTAATCTTCTGTAGTCCCCACATGGCCTCCATTCACCATTTTGCTTTTGAACAAGGTGTAATGGTGAAGACCATGGACTATTTGAAGGTCGGCAGATTCCTTGTTCTAAGAGAAACTCAAACTCCTTTTTGGCTATGGACAATTTTTCAGGAGAAAGACGACGGACTTTGGATGAAATAGGAGGTCCTTTTGTAATAATGTGATGTGTAACACTATGTGCTACCTGCTTAGAGAACCCTGTTTCAAGAGTAATGGCTCGATACTTTTTTAGGAGCTCCTGAATGGTTGAATCGATTGCAGGATTAATCAGAATCGCAGACCTGAACTTAGACTGTTGATACGCTGTGCAGATGCTACCAAAGAAGTAAGAGGATCTATGATTGACTTCTTTTTTATATCGACTAATAGACCATAATGACACAAAAAATCTGCGCCTAGTATAGGTCTAGGTACATCTGCAATTATAAATTGCCAGGTAAAGGATCTGCGCAGGCCCAAATCCAATGATAGCACCTTTCGTCCATATGTACGAATAGGGGACGAATTAGCCGCCACCAACTGCAGATTGGAATTTGAAAAACGATGTAGAGATGTTTTTGGGATGACGGAAACGTCCGCTCCGGTATCTATAAGGTAATTTCTTTTTGAGGATCTGTCAAATATGTAAAGACGACTATTGAGTGTGCCACATCCACCCGTCGTTAAAGGCGGAGGGCAACTTAATTTGGGATTTGATTACAGGCCATCACACTTTGCGGCGTTGAATTTAGCTTACTTCCCTTAAATTTGCAAGGTGATATGCACTTTCTTGCGTTGGTTCCGAACTTACGGTGATACCAACAGAATTCTGAGTTTGAGTCGGATGTCGACTGCCGCGGTGATCGGTGCCTAGATCCGATTCTTGAAGTGCTTTGTCTAGTTGGCTTGCGAAAAGTCAGAGATTTTTCGAACATACAAGTAAGACTGTTCAACTTCTTTTCCAAATTTAAGATAGCCTGATTATGATTGTCAGGCGCAGGAGCTATGGAAAACACCTCTGCTCTGGGACTAATTTCAGCAATTTTGTCAGCACATGTGGCCAACACCTCAAGTGCACCAGGATTGCAGGCTAGAATCGCCTACATGCTTGTTGGTAAACGTTGCAGCCAAAGCGACTTTAGCACCGCCTCACTGAGTTGGTTATTACTAAGTGCTTGCATCTCACGTAGCAGTTGAGAGGGCTGTGCGTCACCCAGTGTGAGCTCTGTCAGGAGCTGCTTAAGCTTTTGATTAACGCTACCAGAGATCCTGGAAATTAACGCTTCTTTAATAAAGTCATACTTATTTGTCGCATGTGGTTTACGGATAACGTCGCTCACTAAGCGTACTACGCCCGCGTCGAGCGCACCAATAACATGATAATATTTTGTTTTGTCTTGATTTATACCAGCCAAGTCGAACTGTGCCTCTAGCTGGAGGAACCACAGCTCCGGATCGTTCTTCCAGAAAGGAGCTGGCTTGACCGACACTGCACCCAATGTTGCTGTTTGTGCCATGTTTGCTGACAGAGGAATACCGGGCTCACCCAGTGCGTCACCATTATTGAGGTCTTTAAAGGCATTTTCCTTTAGCGGCTCGACCATCTTAAAACAAAATATTGCAAGACCAACCACAAATTTAATAAAATGAAAGTAAAGGTTACGTAAGCGACAAAATAAGAAAAGTTCTTAACAAATTTCGGCGAAGCGACGTAGTGTGGAAAAATTATACAATGACATACCTACGACTAAACATACCATGTTAGATTAACGACGCTGAACGTGGAAAGCTTATTAACGATAATGGGCTAATTATGCCATGAAGTGAAAGAAAATTACAAACTTAAATGTTATTTGAATTAAGAATATAATAAGAGAAGAAGAAGAAACAAAATATCTTTATATTAAGGTATGTGAGCACTGGAAGTGCAATGTGTAAGTGTGTAATATAACTAAGAAAATTAAAAAATAATGTATTTACACTATCTAACCTTTTCTTAAATCTTCTTCCGTTGATGAAGGTTCTGTTTCCTTTAAATGTCGGGGTCACCAATTTAGTGGTTTTTAGGTACCACAAAGTTATAGCCAGACTCCTGGCGTTCGTTAGTAGCCTTGACTTGATTCAGAAAGAATTGTAAGTCCTCAATACGTCTTAGCTATCTTGATGTAGCGGGGAGATGTCGATGTATGGTTGTAGTGTAATTTGACTACACTATGATATCTTGTGGTAGTTGTCCAAACGTGCGTGAGAGTAGTAGATAAGCTATGGCGTTTCTGGCCCACTTTTTTGAGCCTCCAGAATTTCACGACAGATGGCGCCACCGTCGCTAGGTGGTGTAAATCCATACTAAATGTGGGTTTGTGCCTTGGATGTTGTGGTTTATGTCTTGGATGTTGGGATACGAGACCACTTTGGGGGATACGAGACCACTTTTAGCACTCTCCAGCATAGGGAAATAGCATAGGATTTCGATTTTGTTTCTGAAGTGCGCTTATTTTTCATCTCGAATCTTGGGGATACGAGACCACTTTGGGGATACGAGACCACTTTTAGCTCTCTCCAGCATAGGGAAATAGCATAGGTTTTCGATTTTGTTTCTGGAGTTCGCTTATTTTTCATCTCAGACTCGTAGCCTCTAAGTTTTTCATCTCGAGTTTTGGGATACGAGATCACTTTCAGTTGTGAAGGGGTGTGAAGCTTTATTGATGGATTTGGTCTTGACTGTGCCCTAGCGGCATTAGCCGGTACTACGGTTTTCTTGGATAGATATGTGGTGCGCCTAAATGTAGGCTTTTGGTTTTGAACTAATATTAGTAATAATTAAAGTTAACGCTAGGAAATTTTGTTCATGCCAATGGATTCTAGATGGTGGGGGTGGGGCTACTAAGGGGGACGAAATTTCCATCAGAAATCCTCTACGGGCTCTGGTTTTCGAGATATTAGCGATTTTACGTTTTCAGATATAGTTAATATTATTAATAATTCAAGCTACCTAGGATAGTTTTGTTCATGCCAATAGATTCTAGAAGGTGTTATAGGGGCGGGGGGTTAGAGGGGGAACGAAATTTTTATCAGAAATCCTCTACGGGCTATGGTTTTCGAGATATTAGCGTGGGAAGCTTTATTGATGGATTTGGTCTTGACTGTGCCCTAGCGGCATTAGCCGGTACTACGGTTTTCTTGGATAGATATGTGGTGCGCCTAAATGTAGGCTTTTGGTTTTGAACTAATATTAGTAATAATTACAGTTAACGCTAGGAAATTTTTGTTCATGCCAATGGATTCTAGATGGTGGGGGTGGGGATACTAAGGGGGACGAAATTTCCATCAGAAATCCTCTACGGGCTCTGGTTTTCGAGATATTAGCGATTTTACGTTTTCAGATATAGTTAATATTATTAATAATTCAAGCTACCTAGGATAGTTTTGTTCATGCCAATAGATTCTAGAAGGTGTTATAGGGGCGGGGGGTTAGAGGGGGAACGAAATTTTTATCAGAAATCCTCTACGGGCTATGGTTTTCGAGATATTAGCGTGGGAAGCTTTATTGATGGATTTGGTCTTGACTGTGCCCTAGCGGCATTAGCCGGTACTACGGTTTTCTTGGATAGATATGTGGTGCGCCTAAATGTAGGCTTTTGGTTTTGAACTAATATTAGTAATAATTAAAGTTAACGCTAGGAAATTTTTGTTCATGCCAATGGATTCTAGATGGTGGGGGTGTGGATACTAAGGGGGATGAAATTTCCATCAGAAATCCTCTACGGGCTCTGGTTTTCGAGATATTAGCGATTTTACGTTTTCAGATATAGTTAATATTATTAATAATTCAAGCTACCTAGGATAGTTTTGTTCATGTCAATAGATTCTAGAAGGTGTTATAGGGGCGGGGGGGTTAGAGGGGGAACGAAATTTTTATCAGAAATCCTCTACGGGCTATGGTTTTCGAGATATTAGCGTGTGAAGCTTTATTGATGGATTTGGTCTTGACTGTGCCCTAGCGGCATTAGCCGGTACTACGGTTTTCTTGGATAGATATGTGGTGCGCCTAAATGTAGGCTTTTGGTTTTGAACTAATATTAGTAATAATTACAGTTAACGCTAGGAAATTTTTGTTCATGCCAATGGATTCTAGATGGTGGGGGTGGGGCTACTAAGGGGGACGAAATTTCCATCAGAAATCCTCTACGGGCTCTGGTTTTCGAGATATTAGCGATTTTACGTTTTCAGATATAGTTAATATTATTAATAATTCAAGCTACCTAGGATAGTTTTGTTCATGCCAATAGATTCTAGAAGGTGTTATAGGGGCGGGGGGTTAGAGGGGGAACGAAATTTTTATCAGAAATCCTCTACGGGCTATGGTTTTCGAGATATTAGCGTGGGAAGCTTTATTGATGGATTTGGTCTTGACTGTGCCCTAGCGGCATTAGCCGGTACTACGGTTTTCTTGGATAGATATGTGGTGCGCCTAAATGTAGGCTTTTGGTTTTGAACTAATATTAGTAATAATTAAAGTTAACGCTAGGAAATTTTTGTTCATGCCAATGGATTCTAGATGGTGGGGGTGGGGCTACTAAGGGGGACGAAATTTCCATCAGAAATCCTCTACGGGCTCTGGTTTTCGAGATATTAGCGATTTTACGTTTTCAGATATAGTTAATATTATTAATAATTCAAGCTACCTAGGATAGTTTTGTTCATGCCAATAGATTCTAGAAGGTGTTATAGGGGCGGGGGGGTTAGAGGGGGAACGAAATTTTTATCAGAAATCCTCTACGGGCTATGGTTTTCGAGATATTAGCGTGGGAAGCTTTATTGATGGATTTGGTCTTGACTGCGCCCTAGCGGCATTAGCCGGTACTACGGTTTTCTTGGATAGATATGTGGTGTGCCTAAATGTAGGCTTTTGGTTTTGAACTAATATTAGTAATAATTAAAGTTAACGCTAGGAAATTTTTGTTCATGCCAATGGATTCTAGATGGTGGGGGTGGGGGAAGTTGTAGATATCAGCATCATTCGAATTTCACAACATGACATCACCATGAACAGATTCTAGAAGTGAGACATTAGCCGATGCTACCAGCATGCTCCGGTACTACGGCTTTCTTGGATGTGTGGTACGGTTCCCTTGGAAGTTTTTTGCTTCACTTTTGGCCCACACGTGGCAGCATGCTACGGTTTTGGGAAGTTTTTTGCTTCACTTTTGACCACACGTGGCAGCATGCTACGGTTTTGGGAAGTTTTTTGCTTCACTTTTTTGGATTTGTGGTGTGCCTAAATGTAGGCTTTTGTTGTTTTCAAGTGTTGCGCCTGGTTTTCAATTAATATTACTAATAATTGATTTTTCTTGAGCGCCTATATGTAGGCTTTCGGTTTTGAACTAATAATTAAAGTTAATAGTAGGAAATTTTTGTTCATGCCAATGGATTCTAGAGGGGTGGTATGTGGGGGGGGATAATAAAGAAAGGGAGGGGGGGGGGTAATGAAATTTTCATCAGAAATGCTCTACGGGCTCTGGTTTTCGAGATATTAGCGTATTAATAATTCAAGTTATTTTTGCTCATGGAAATGGATTCTTGGCGGTGTGGAGTGGGAGTTTTCATCAGAAATCCTCTACGGGCTTTGGTTTTCGAGATATTAGCGACATCTGTTTGAGCGCAAAACGCCATTTCTTGAGCAAGGTACCCTAGCGGCCTTAGCCGGAACTATCACCATGCCTTGGTTTTGCTGTTTTCTGTTATTAGCGGGAGAGTTCTAGATATCGGCATGACGTCATCATGGTTTTGCTGCACCTAAATAAGTTTTATTAGCAGGGAAGTTGTAGATATAGGATTGTATGGGTGTGTTTGATTGGGCTACGTTACTTGTTCCAAGGCTTGGGTAGAATGTGTGTGTGTGTGTGTGTGTGTGTGTGCGTGTGTGCGTGTGTGTGTGTGTGTGGCTTTTCATATTATGAGCGGAACGACGGATACTCTGCCATGGGGGGCATTACTCCATTTCATCATATCAACAAGTGGCAACCGCTGAAAGAATCTAAGTCTAGTGTAAATAAATTATGTGTTATAGTTTTAGTTTCATTTATTAAAGTATTATAATTATAAATTTATTTGAAATTGTATTATAGGTGTTTTTCAAGATATTATAAAACATCTTTGTTATTAATCCATGAATTGTGTTTTGATGAAAATCCGAGCCATTTAACGTAAGCTTTATCTCCACTCTTCTTTATGATTTTCTCTACGAGATATAGGTTTGGGTGTTTAACTTTCAGCAGCTCCAATTCATAAAAGCCTCCTGTGATTGGATTTCCTTGATAATCTTCCAGCCGATATGTGATGGGATTTGTGTTTTGAACTTTAATAATTTTAAAAATCTCAGCTGTCCAGTTTGGTGTATAGCCTTTCTCAAATATATGCTTGTATTTGCTGATGCGTACAAAATCTCCAACTTTATACTTTGCAGGAACAACAATCTTTATATGACTGTATACAGTTGAAAGCAGTTGTTTCTCATTGGTGGTGTTGATATCACGTGGTCTCATTTTCGTAGTTCGATGTATTCTTGAGTTGTATTCAGTGAGCAGTTTCTTTACCATACTAATCCACTGATAAGTTCCATTAAAACTGAATTCCTTCCACATCATATCCTTCAGAGTTCGGTTAAATCGTTCCACTATTGATGCTTTGAGGAAACTGTACGTAGAGTAATGATTAATTGCATGCTTCATCATCAGATTTTTAAAGAGGCTGTTGTAGAATTCCTTTCCATCATCAGTTTGCAGGTTCTTAGGTATTCGTCCCTCGCTTAATATAGATTGCATGGCATCTCTTACTTCTACACCAGTTTTTCTTTTAATTGGAATTGCCCATGCATATTTGGAGAAGGTATCAATTACTGTCAGCAGATAGCGGTAACCCTTGTTCACATACTTGTAGGGATCCATTTCAACCAAGTCTGCCTGCCACAAGTCATCTAGTCCTTTGATAATCACACGACGCCGTTTAAAATTTTTTCTCGCTGGTTTATGCAGCTCATTTACCACTTGTCTCTTACTCATCATAATTATAAATGAAACAGATTTCTCAAGAGTTTTTACTCATATACACCATCTTTTGGTGTCAAGTCTTTCTTATTTATTACTGAAGTAAACAGATAGTTTTCAATCTTCGCGATTTCGTCATTGATATATAGCGTTAAATTTGCCACCTCTATATTAATAGTTTTTCTTATTTCTTCCACACTTATTTTAATTTTCTTGTCAACATAGTTTTTGGTAGTAGCATCATCATTTTCAATTGGTTCACCAAGTCGTTTTATACACTTTGAGTTTAGATCGTAGTCTCCGTTTATCGTTAAATTAAATCCAATACCCCGCTCTCCTTGTTCACCAGCTGGACCCTGAGCTCCTTGTTTACCAACTGGTCCTTGAGTTCCTTGTTTACCGGCTGGTCCCTGAGCTCCTGTTGGTCCACGTTCACCTGGTTTCCCAAGATATCCCCGCTTAGAGAAACGTCCAAACTTGTCAACGCTCATCTGTAGATTGTGTAGAAGTATGGTAATGGAGTAGTATTTAAACTATAATATCTGCTTCTCGCAACTCCTCCAGGATAGATACAATTTCATTGTTGTGACTGGTGTTTCCAGCCTGCTTTGAGGCCATTAGAAGGCGCAGTCTATCCACTAATTCATTTGGGTCATCCCAGTAAATGTGATCAATGTTTTCTTTAGGCAGACGCATTAGTCCCATGCCTTTATGCTGTATAAGTTTACTGATTATAGCTTTATACTTAGCCGCTCTAGTACCTTTTATTTGTCCATCTTCAGCATAGTCACGTTTATATGCATTGGTATCTCTCAAAATAGATCCATAATTAGTTAAATCCTCTTTACTATAGAGACTTTTTACAGGATCTTTCATAAATAGAAGCTCACATAACCCCAAAGTTGTTTTATAGCTCTTCCCCTTGATAACAATATTTCCTACATCATCAACATCAAACGTTGAATTACCGATTCTCCACGCGTTGTCATCATAGTAAACTCCATAGGTTGGATCAATTTTAGGGCTATTATCAGTGAATAGCTTTAAATAGTTTGTAACTATGTATCCAGACGTATCGGGGGAGGTGACAGGAGACCTTCCTGTCAATGTTCTTGAATGTTTAGGTGTTGCGAATTCTTCTTCAGATGTTAAGGAATAATCTCCATAATTTATAGGTGTGCTACTAGCCTCCATTTTCACATATTTTCGTTTTGGAGGGGTAAAAGGTTCCACAACCTCATTGGATTCTTCTTCTTCTTCTGCTTCTTCTTCTTCTTCTGCTTCTTCTTCTTCTTCTGCTTCTTCTTCTTCTGCTTCTTCTTCTTCTTCTTCTTCTTTTTTTACATCTTTTGTCTCAAATTTTACTATATCCCGCGGCTCGTATTTAACTGTTCTAACAAACTCTTTTAAGGGTTTAGTGATTGGCTTAAAGGTTTCTTCAAGTCGAGCTTCTGCTTCAATTTTTCCCATCCTTAGGGCTTTTAATTTCCTTCGCACTGCATTCCTCGTCTTGATAATTTCTTTTAATAGATTTTCATTCATCTTAGTTATTAACTCAATAACAGCTTTCCAAACAGCTCTGATAACAGCTTAACAGCTTTCCAAACAGCTCTGATAACAGCTCCAAACAGCTCTGATAACAGCTTAACAGCTTTCCAAACAGCTCTGATAACAGCTCCAAACAGCTCTGATAACAGCTTAACAGCTTTCCAAACAGCTCTGATAACAGCTTAACAGCTTTTCAAACAGCTCTGATAACTGCTTAACAGCTTTCCAAACAGCTCTGATAACAGCTTAACAGCTTTCCAAACAGCTCTGATAACAACTTAATAGCTTTCCAAACAGCTCTGATAACAGCTTAACAGCTTTCCAAACAGCTCTGATAACAGCTTAACAGCTATTAAACAGCTCTGATAACAGCTTAACAGCTTTTCAAACAGGTCTGATAACAGGTGAACAGCTTTTCAAACAGCTCTGATAACAGCTTAACAGCTATTAAACAGCTCTGATAACAGCTTAACAGCTTTTCAAACAGCTCTGATAACAGCTTAACAGCTTTCCAAACAGCTCTGATAACAGCTTAACAGCTTTCCAAACAGCTCTGATAACAGCTTAACAGCTTTTCAAACAGCTCTGATAACAGTTTAACAGCTTTTCAAACAGGTCTGATAATAGGTGAACAGCTTTAATCTATTCAGCAGGTCCACAGGATTCGGTGTGCTTTCGTCTGAGTTACAGCTTCGACTTATGAATATTTCGCATGTTTCATCCTTTTATAGTACAATGAAGGTATCAAATCCTTTACGGTAGCGCCCCTTGTTTAATGAGCTGTCCTTATCAATCAACAAGAAACCATATTTATCCTTCCAACACTCAGCACAGGCTCTTCGAAATTTATCAAACTTCATGTCTGTATTCACATGATCATTATAGATATGTTTCAAATTCAAGTCATCTTGCTTGAATAAGATGATTAAATTAGCATTGTCACGTATTAAGTGCTTTGGTATATGCGTATATGTTTGACAGAGATAGAAGCTATCTATATCTTCGTGACGACCCATGCAAAAATAGGATCGTACATTATTTTGCTTTTCACATGCTACATCATCGAAAATAAACACTGAATGTGATTTGGCTTCTTCTGGAGGTAGAACGTCGCAGTTGTTTGAGAATGTATAATACCCCAATCCTGATATATGAGTCATCACTCGCTTCAAGTATTCATACTTTGGTTGATGTAAAGATTTTGAATATATGTAAATATTTTCATATCTCAGACCATTGGGATGTTCCAGCAAACTTATCATAACATTAGTTTTTCCACAGTTCGATGGTCCAACAATGATGCTCCTTATACTATTAGGCAATAGGGGACCATGCTTCTTTTTCACCTTCATAACACCTACATCAGCATTTCGAACAGGAAAAGCTTGTTGTTGTTTAATGAACCGCATATTGAAGACTAACGGGATTCCTATAAATACACCTGTTTATATTACATTTCAACAGTATCATCGGAACCTTATAAGATGCCGGATCACAAATCGAAACGCTCCAGAAAATCTTTGAAAGGGGGCAGAGGACTATTAAATTCAGTCATCAACAAATTACCTGTAGAATTACATCTACCGGGGTATCAGTACTGTGGACCAGGAACAAAGTTACAAAAAAGATTGGCGAGAGGAGATCCAGGCATTAATCCACTGGATGCAGCCTGCAAGGAACACGATATAGCATACTCGCGACATAAAGATACAAGTGATCGACATATAGCTGATAAAATATTAGCTGAAAAAGCCTGGCAGCGTGCAAAATCTACGGATGCAAATTTGAGTGAACGTGCCAACGCTTGGCTTATAACAAACGCAATGAAGGCTAAAATTAAGCTAGGTATGGGTCTTAAGGCTAAAAATAAACGCCAACCCACATTCCGAGAAGCAGTACGAAATGCACGTAAAATTTTAAAAGTCAGAAAACCAAAAGACTTGATGGAAGCTACAAAAATAGCTCTTAGTGCAGCTAAAAATATTGTGAAAAGAAAGAAGAAATCAATTAAAACTCCACGAGTGATACCTATACCAAAGGTTGGTGGAGCACTTCCGTTCCTCATCCCGCTGTTTGCTGGGCTTTCAGCATTGGGAGCACTATCGGGAGGTGCAGCAGGCATAGCTAAAGCAGTAAATGATGCCAGTGCCGCAAAGGCAAAATTGGAAGAAAGCAAACGTCATAACCAAGCAATGGAAACTATAGCGGTTGGCAAAGAAGGAAACGGGCTGTTCCTGAAGCCGTACAGAAAAGGACTTGGACTCTATCTACAACCTCAACCAAAAAACTATTAAAGACGCTACCCAAAAGACCGCTAAACGAGTTGGATCTTCACAAGTATACCACACACTTGCCACACTTCAGAGGAGTATTTATGCGTGATAATCTACCTAAAAAGCCATGGAAGCGAGAAAGCGGTATTGTTAACTTGGACATCTCAACTGGAGCCGGTACACACTGGGTAGCGTACTACAAGAAAGGTGATAACATCGAATACTTTGATAGCTTTGGTAATCTCCAACCACCAAGGGAGCTCATAAACTACTTGGGTAGTAATATTACGTACAACTACAGCTCTTATCAGAACTATGATGCAGTAATTTGCGGTCACTTATGTTTAAAGTTTTTATATAATTGTTATAACCATTAATTATTATCTATAAATAAATGTATCTATATTGAAATTGTAACAGTTCATTATCAACCGCCATGTCATTAACACTTACTCTCACGGGAAATTCATCTCTACTCACTGCTGAGTACTTTCCTCCGCTGGAGCTAGCAACGGATTATGTTTGTGGATTAATTGATTTTCAAACATACAACTCTATACCAAATATTGATGTGAGCAATAATCTGGTTCATGTAGGGAATGAGGTTGTTGAGATACCTGTTGGATCCTATGAGATTGATGATATAGCAAAATATGTACAAGGATACTTGGATAAAGAAGGGAGAAGGATAAAGGTTGCGATAAAGGCTAACAATAATACATTGAAGAGTGAAGTTAAGGCAACTGAAGAAATACATTTTGAAAAACAGAGATCCATAGCTCCTCTGCTAGGATTCAGTAAAAGAAACTTGACTGCTAATATAGTGCATACATCAGAGTTGCCAGTCAACATCATTAAAGTAAATACTATACGCATCGAATGTAATATTATATCAGGATCATTCTTCAACAACACACAAGTACACACTCTCCACGAGTTTTCCCCGAACGTTGGGCCTGGGTATAAAATAGTGGAGGTACCCAAAAATGTAATCTATTTGCCTGTGAACACCAAACGTATAAGTTGTCTAACATTGAAGCTCCTTGACCAAGACGGTGACTTAATCAACTTCAGAGGAGAGACTATAACCATCAGATTACATTTGAAGCCACAGCATGTTGATATACAATAATGATAAATACGAGTTCGGAGCAGACAAGATCATTAGTCAGCGGACAACCTTGAAGCGATCAAGACCTACATTAATACCTGCAAATACAGCATATTTACAATCAATTGGCTTAACGCTGAAACAATGAATAAAGGAATACTAGATATTGCGCCAGACGCTCACTTTGATAACAGTGTTACTAAATTTGAACATCACTCCTATTCACCATTTCTAACATCATTTAAAAACAGCGATGAAATCCGTATCTCTGTACAACATCAGGACTTGAATCTTCTACCCAGCAGGAGTTTTCTTTACATTGAGGGGTCGCTAACAAAGCTGGATGGAACCGTTTCAGCAACTGCAAAATTAGCTAACAACGCTCTACCATTTCTTTTTGAGGAAATACGCTATGAATTGAATGCAGTGGAAATCGATCGTACAAGAAATCTTGGGATTGCAACAACATTAAAAAACTACGTATCGCTAAATGCAAATGTAAGCAGGATACTACTCAATGGCAGTTGGTCACCAGATTCATCCGTTATACCAGCCAATGGACTGTTTAACTATTGTGTACCTCTGAAATATTTATTGGGATTCGCTGAAGATTACAAGAAAATTCTGATAAATTCCAAACATGAACTCATATTGATCCGGAGCAGGACAGATGATAATGCCATTATATCACCCACTGATGTGGTGAAAATTGAAATTACCAAACTTCAATGGAGCATTCCACATGTTACAGTATCCGATGATGAAAAGCTGCAACTATTTAAAATTATCGGGAGAGGTCGCCCGATACAAATACCATTCCGTAGCTGGGACATATATGAGTATCCAGTACTACCGGAATCCACGCATCAAACCTGGTCAGTTAAGACTTCCACTCAACTGGAGAAACCTCGATTTATCATCTTAGCATTACAAACGGATCGAAGGAACGATAAAACCAAAGATGCAAGCAAGTTTGATCACTGCAAACTCACCGATGTTACAGTTCATTTGAACTCAGAATCATATCCCTATGATGATTTGAATTTGAAATTTGATTTGAATAGATACGCATTGCTGTATGAGATGTATATAAAGTTTACACAATCATACTATGGTCATCAGTATCAGCCGTTCCTCACATGGGAGAAGTTCAAAACCGATGCTCCGATCGCTGTCATTGATTGCTCACATCAAAATGAAACAATAAAAACTGGACCTGTTGACATAAGGCTAGAATTCAAGACATCTGAAAATATACCGGCTAATACGACAGCATATTGTCTGCTTCTACACGATCGAATAGTGGAATACAGTCCGCTGACAAGTGAAGTTAGAAAGTTAAATTAAGAAGATGGCTGTCATCGTAGACGTTCAAGGATTCAAAACTAGTCTCAATGAATTTATCACTAAAGAACTGGCAATTTTAAACAATGAAAACCAGATACAGCACTTTATATTTCAACCACCGTTCAGATACAAAGATTTGACTTCAGCAAAAAAGAGGCAAGTAAAATGGCTTCAGCACAATTTTCATGGATTCCGCTGGGATGATGGCTACATACCGTATCACAAGCTGTACACTATAGTTGAACCACTGCTTCGAAATAAAATCATATATGTAAAGGGAGCTGAAAAAGTTCGTTGGATGCAGAAGATAGTTGGAGAGAGTGAAATCATTATCAATGTCGAAGATGAATACAACTGTGGAAAACTAATAGAGATTAACACAAATGCGCCATCTTGCCAAGTTCATATTGGACAATGTGCTATAAGAAATACTTTTATAATAAGAAATTTTATTGGAAATAAAAACAAATGTTTATAAAAGATAAGACTTTTCAATACACACACACATACCCCAGAACCCTCACTGACATCTTCTATAATCTGTTCATGGTGATGTCATGTTGTGAAATTCGAATGATGCTGATATCTACAACTTCCCCCACCCCCACCATCTAGAATCCATTGGCATGAACAAAAATTTCCTAGCGTTAACTTTAATTATTACTAATATTAGTTCAAAACCAAAAGCCTACATTTAGGCACACCACATATCTATCCAAGAAAACCGTAGTACCGGCTAATGCCGCTAGGGCGCAGTCAAGACCAAATCCATCAATAAAGCTTCCCACGCTAATATCTCGAAAACCATAGCCCGTAGAGGATTTCTGATAAAAATTTCGTTCCCCCTCTAACCCCCCGCCCCTATAACACCTTCTAGAATCTATTGGCATGAACAAAACTATCCTAGGTAGCTTGAATTATTAATAATATTAACTATATCTGAAAACGTAAAATCGCTAATATCTCGAAAACCAGAGCCCGTAGAGGATTTCTGATGGAAATTTCATCCCCCTTAGTATCCCCACCCCCACCATCTAGAATCCATTGGCATGAACAAAAATTTCCTAGCGTTAACTTTAATTATTACTAATATTAGTTCAAAACCAAAAGCCTACATTTAGGCGCACCACATATCTATCCAAGAAAACCGTAGTACCGGCTAATGCCGCTAGGGCACAGTCAAGACCAAATCCATCAATAAAGCTTCCCACGCTAATATCTCGAAAACCATAGCCCGTAGAGGATTTCTGATAAAAATTTCGTTCCCCCTCTAACCCCCCGCCCCTATAACACCTTCTAGAATCTATTGGCATGAACAAAACTATCCTAGGTAGCTTGAATTATTAATAATATTAACTATATCTGAAAACGTAAAATCGCTAATATCTCGAAAACCAGAGCCCGTAGAGGATTTCTGATGGAAATTTCGTCCCCCTTAGTAGCCCCACCCCCACCATCTAGAATCCATTGGCATGAACAAAAATTTCCTAGCGTTAACTTTAATTATTACTAATATTAGTTCAAAACCAAAAGCCTACATTTAGGCGCACCACATATCTATCCAAGAAAACCGTAGTACCGGCTAATGCCGCTAGGGCACAGTCAAGACCAAATCCATCAATAAAGCTTCACACCCCTTCACAACTGAAAGTGATCTCGTATCCCAAAACTCGAGATGAAAAACTTAGAGGCTACGAGTCTGAGATGAAAAATAAGCGAACTCCAGAAACAAAATCGAAAACCTATGCTATTTCCCTATGCTGGAGAGAGCTAAAAGTGGTCTCGTATCCCCAAAGTGGTCTCGTATCCCCAAGATTCGAGATGAAAAATAAGCGCACTTCAGAAACAAAATCGAAATCCTATGCTATTTCCCTATGCTGGAGAGTGCTAAAAGTGGTCTCGTATCCCCCAAAGTGGTCTCGTATCCCCAACATCCAAGACATAAACCACAACATCCAAGGCACAAACCCACATTTAGTATGGATTTACACCACCTAGCGACGGTGGCGCCATCTGTCGTGAAATTCTGGAGGCTCAAAAAAGTGGGCCAGAAACGCCATAGCTTATCTACTGAGAGTCACAACACAGTTGTGAGTACGAAAATATGCTCCAGAGATCTTGCTTATGATGGTACAGCGAATATCGGTACCGGTTGTATAACAGCAGATTATAGGAGGATCTTGATGGAGTGAGTATGACGAGGGTTGTACTGCTATCTTGTTCAAAATGGTACACCTAAAAGAAAAATGATGATATTCATAAAGGGCGTAAATGACCAGTTGACCCTATGTCAAACTGGGCAAGCCAAGTGAAACACTTCTACCGTGGCGGTAGATCTAATCAACCTCGGTAGCCAGGTACAAGGTATCGTGGGCTACGATCAATAATCCTCGTTAGCGAGCAGTTAACAGAAACGTTACTAGCATTGACGTTTGAGAACAGCTACCACAATTGCACAGGATGGAAAGGAACAACGACTCTGACATCGGCTGGTCCAGCTTGATTATCAACTTCTATTGTCGTGATAGGCTGACGCAATCCTGTTACACCGCTGTCGGGTATTTCTCGCTTCTCTAGATATTCTCCACGGATATCAGTTAACTGCCGGGTTGTGAATTTTGTCCGTTTAACAAGCCTGTAACACTGTTAGCTGCGATACTGAATAAAATCACACCAGGAATCCAGGCTATCCTAAAAGGAAGAATCTAGAAAGAATAAAATTCGACGCGCCGCTATTGGAGCGTGCATAAGCATAACTCTCCTAGCGTGTAGCGTAAGGTTGAAAGCCTCTTGTTGCTGAGTTGGAATCCTTATACTTTTATTAAGTTTTAATTCATCAAAATTAGATACAACGTTATAATATTTAACCTTATTAATAAAACAACTTTATCGCGTAAAGTCTGACATCAGACTGAATTTTGTTACATTTAATTAAATTTCGTTGTCAATCAACGCCTACCTAACTACAACTTTCCACGCTTAGCTAAGTATTAATGGCCGACAATATAAAAAAAAGAATTGCCCGATTTACTGATGGCTGGTCACGCGTTCAGAAAGGAAATGATGAAGGCGCACTGACGCGTCGCCACAAACCGATCAGTCATTGAGCTTTTTCCGCAAGATTGGAAATTAGGACTATTCCAATTTTTGTCATTAAACAAATTCTTTTGCTAATTAATGTTCTGGGGGACAGAAGAGGTGAACAAAAAACTATTTGATCAAATTGAAAGTGCATAGATATTCGTGCCTTCATCTGGGAGTCTACAAATATACGTCTAAAACCAAGAAGTGTTCCTGCTTTTCTACTTTTTTTTCATGATGATGCCAAAGGTCAGGGGATACCCCATGATGCTGTAGCACAGACTTGGAGGAAAAAGGGGGAAAACAGATGATGGAAAACTGTTCCACATTCGTACTATCCACCTTATAAAGGATTCGCGAAACTTCACGGTACGTCCAAATTTGACTTCAAGGGTGTGAGGGTGAGCTCGAGTTACAGCTCATGTGGTGCACATAAAAAGAATTCTACAAGGGATCAGGCTAGATATTTCGACAGAGCAATAGCCATGGAAGTAGCAATAAAAGATAGATAGACAACCGACATTACACCGGTGCTCTAGGAAATCAATAGCTTCTATTGATATATCATCGCTAACTAGCCGGAAGACCTTCTTTTGGACTTTGTCTAACAGGAGCAATGCAGTGCGTCGAGCCGCTGCCCAAATATGGGACTTATATTTTAATTTAGGCCTGATATGAGACTTGTAGATGTGCGCCAAGTCTAATGGAGTAAAATATTTCGTGCATCTTTGCAAGAAGCCCAGGCATTTCATCATCCCAGGCATTCATCATTTGGCAATACCAAAAATGTGATCAGACCAACTAAGATTGTTGGATATTACAATGCCTATGACGTTAAGGGATGGCGAGTTTGGGATATCTTCTCCATCCACGGAAATGAGTTGAGCTGGTGTTATTGCGTTTTGGTAACATTAAACAAGATCCGATTCGCTCTGACCCAAGCGAGTATTGTTGTAACGTCATGGTTTAGTGAACTAAACATGTGGCTTCGTTTGTCAACTGTAGCATTCCCACGGGAATCCGCTATAGAGTCGAGTGAGTATACGAAATTAAGGGTGCAGTCCTATGCAAAACTATGAACAGGATTGAAAGTCAGAGCTAGTAGATTATCAATAAAAATTAGCAAGAGAGTAGGAGAGAGTACAGAACATTGCGGTACACCGGCATGAATTATAAAACGGTCAGAAGTAACTCCGTCTAATATAACTTGAATTGAGAAAATTGTCAATCCATTTCAAGAAAAGAAGGTCTAGACCTAATGCCTTTAGTTTAACTAAAACAGCAGGATGCCAGACTATATCGAATGCATTCGTGATATGTAATACGATGACTTCAGATTCACCAAAATTACGGAGACATTGATTCCAACGCTCGGTAAGGAATATTAGTAAATCTCCAGTAGAGCGGCCACAACGAAAGCCGTATTAGCGATCACTAATAAGGTGATTAGTTTCTAGATATTTCATTAATTGGGTGTTCATGAGTATTTCGAAAACCTTCGAAAGAATTGAAGTAAGGGCAATTGGTCTATAATTTAAGTGATCGCTTGCCTCTCCTTTTTTGTATATTGGCTGAACATGTGCAAGTTTCCATGCGGAAGGAAAGACTCCTGTCGAATAAGGCAGGTGAAATAATTCACGTAGAGGCTTACCTAACGAAAATGCGCAGCTCTAGAGGCCAGGGGCGAAATACCATCAGGCCCGGTAGCCTGAGACGCATTGAGACTTGCGAGCACTTTGAAAACTTCCCTTGTGCGAAAATACAACGCTCTTTGACTGTAGTTGCATGTCGGTGGAGAAGGAGGAGCTTGTGATGTAGGTAGTAAGAAAGAATTCGCAGCAAATTTTGTTGCAAAAAAATTGGCTTTGTCCAATGATTCCACGTACACATTCCCGTTGTGAATTAGGGGCGGTACCGAAAACTGGTGAAGTTGTTCGTGATTTTCTGTGTAATCTTTGGTCGAATTGGAACTTCGCTAGCTGAATAATAGAATTACATTGACTTAAAGTTTTTCCTCATACGACGAAATTCCTGGATGGCAAGGCTAAATAACCAAATTTTTCGACTTTGAGGGAAAAAATCCCTGTTTAGATAATTTTGTATTCAAAGGTAATGATAAATTTTTCCTATAAAGAAATTCCGATTTCAAATAAGCCATTTCGCCCTAAATTGTGGAATTTCGCCTTAATTAAGTAAAAGAGAATTGAATTGATTTATTCACATCTTCAAAATAGTAAACCATTCCATTAGCATCATCATTTGGATACAAGATTTGTTAAAAACCGGATGAATGCAAACACAGTTCAATATATGTGTATTCCGCATTGTTGGGAAGTGCAGCACCATTAAGAAAAGATACAAATGATATTCCAAAGCCTCACTAGTTCCGATATAAATTTGTTAACATTAATTCGGTAAAATCATCCATCTCAATTTTTAATTTATCAAATAACAATTTACTTTAAAAATTTTAAATTCAGAACAAAATTTTTCACCTTATGCTTATAATCACAAATGACAATTCCGTAACAGTTCTTGTGGCTAGTGGCCGTGAATGTAACTTAGTCGGCTTCAGAAGTCGGCCACAAGCCTCAAGTGGCTCGTGGCCCGTGGCCTGAGGCCGTGAATGTATTTTGGCCCTCAAGGTTGACGTCGAGTGCCCAGACATAGTTACTAATTTAATTTACAGCACAACGTATTTTTTTTTTGCTTTAAGTAGGCGAAGCCACTGACACACATATGTTTATGAAACGGTTTTACCACAGAATATAAATCAGTAAAGAAGCGCCACAACGTAATATCAGTGTTCCTACCTCAGCTGAGAAATTTTCTAAATATGTGGCCCAGAACTTGGATGGTCGCGTGAATTAAATGGATGCCAAGCATTTTCGTACCTAATGATCCACAACTTCATATATAAATTCCATAACATAATTTTTCATAAAGTAAATTTATTTCTTAATGGCAAAAATGCTTAAGGACAAAATTGCTTATCATCATAATTATCATTTTTTATTTTTCCACATTTTGCAAAGTCGAACTCATAATTTTTCACAGAGAGGAATGTCTCTCGGGTCGAAAAAATCGATTTTGTGTTTTTTTTTCATAAATCACATCTACAACATGTGTAGAAAATGTGTGCTAAAGGATTTTTCGATATTCGAAGTGGTTCACAAGTTACGGCCCTGGAACGGAGCAGGTATACGGAGAGCGAATTAGGCCCAAGTAAAGGGGAGCCGAGCCCGTTGACAGACGCTTTCGAATATTGACTGAGACACCGTGAAGCGTCGGTTAGTTCAATTTTGCTGTGGCAGTTGCAGCTCTGCGTGACTTCCAAGAAGAAGAGGAAGGCCTATTGTATGGTGCAGGCATAGCAGATTGACGGTGAGATGAAATTTTTAGTATAAATCACATGCGCGAACTTTCAAACGCGTTTTCCTCGAAACACCATTTTTCGAAACGGTGACCACGATATTTCAGAAACTACTGCACCGATCTTGTGCAAATTTATACAGCATCTTTAATATGTTATAAGCCAGCGATTGAACTAGGATTATCATGATTGCTTCGATAGTTTTTTTTTTTAAGACAAAATGAGTAAAAAATAGAATGTAATTTTCAAAAGTGTATAAAAAAGTTAATTTTTGTAATTTAGAATTCACTCTAGTTCAATCGCTAGTCTTAAATATGAAGATTAAAATGCCATTTGATTTTTTGATTTCACATAAGCAGAACAGCTGCAATCTTGGTCACCGTCAAGCACCTCTTTTACTTGATGTCTTCCTGTCGGCCACTATAACTTTTATTCTATTATATATTTTGAATTCAAAAAATTTGTAAAGCTTATTTAAATGTTAATAAAGATTATGCAAATACAATGAGATTGATTATTTCGATGGTTTACCCGTAAAAAATTATTGAAAAAGCCGTAAAAAAAAACAGCCGAGAAAATAGAGGACCCCATTAATATCGCTGGTCGTAACACCTCTACAAATAAAATTTTTTAAGTCAGGTATCAAATACACTTCAAAGGGTTACACAGCATAACTCGCGCCGATGCATACTTAGCTTGTTCGTTATGTTGTGATTGCTTCACATGGGCTATTCTGTGCCTGGTGGCTGGGTTTGGGTTCAATAGTTAACGGACTAATAAGCAACGGGTTTTTTAAAACTCGTGCGAGCTCGTTGTTACGCTTCTTTACTGATTTAAATTCTTTGGTTTTACTACGACAAAAACACAAAAACTCGAAAAGGTATCAACTGATTTTTTCTTCAGAAAAAAATTTAAGATGGCTGGCATGCGTGGCTGACATCAATAAGCTTATTTTGTTTTCAAAATTCATTTACGACAAATTTATCGACATACATATTACATAACGCCTGATGTGAAAGTACAGCCATATATTTTTTTAATTTTTGTAAAGCTGAAAAAAAAAATTATTTTTAATTTCGACAGTCATGAAACAACTCCCTTAATAGTCATAAAAACATGCAAATTTACCACTTAAAGCTATCCTATCAGAAATGAAGAAAAAGATTGAAACGTGTGAATGAAATTTTGTAGTTTATCTCTTATAAAAAAAAAATCCGTAGATAATTCACCGAAACAATTAAAACTTCTTAATATCCTCCGAACTCAACCTTCGCCTGACAAAATATTTATAGTTAATTTTTTTCTTAATTAACTCATCAAGCTACATATGTTATAACAGTGCATTATGAGTTATACTGTGTATGCATAGAAACCAGAAAGATCTTGAAACTTTAGAGGAAAACTTTGTTTCCTTGGGTCGAAATATAGCGGCCTGGAACTTGCAAATTCATTTATTTGCTTAATTGCATTGCGATGTAAAGTAAATTTCAAGAATGTCTACAGAGAACTTAGATTTGTATTTGGTGAAAGTTTTAGAGTTGGTCAGAGTAATGAAACACTCGACTGCAATAGATCACTTAACATTTCGTTATGGGATGAAAATAAATTTATATTTGAATGTGAGTTTGAAGATTACTTTAATAAAATTTTTGAACTGTAGTGCAAAAGGTGCTTATACTTTCTACTGGTGTACTTGATTCTGTATTGTTTTCAAAATTATTAAGCAGAACAAGATCACTGAACTAATCTACAGTTATACAAACACTGTAAGAAAAAGTAGGACAATTCCCTAAATTTAAGACGTTTTTTTTTTTTTTTAAATATCATTTTCTCTGATATAATGGTCATATCAGTTTAATTTCCCAAATCAGTGCAACATTCAATGGATGTAGGTATTTGGTACCAGAAAACCTATATACATAGTACGTTAAATTCTAGAAAACTTAAGTTTCCTCGGATAAAAGGAAGAGAGCATTCAATAAATTAGGTAGGTACGTACTATTCTAGATTTGGAAGTACCTGCACTTTAAAAATAAAAAGCAATTCCACTTTTTCCAATTTGGAGCTTTCCTTAATCTTATCAAAACATACTTAAACTTAGTGGCACTAATTGTTTCCACTCACTTGAGAAAAAATGTTTACTGTGTAAGATACAATGGCAAAGTACAACAATTCGTAACAAGAAGCAAAGCTTCATGTCTCTAATGAAAAATCACTGACCACGAAATCAACTGATTCGCTCGGATTAAAAATAAAATGCAATAAAGCAAGAAATTTTAATTGGGAATGGTGGTGATGATTCTGATTCTGGTTTTGATTGCACTTCTGCTTCTGATTCTGATTTTGATTCTGATTCTACTTTTGATTGTGGTTCTGATTTTAATTCTGATTCTGTTCATTGTAACTGGACAGTTCTCTCTCCAAGCGTCACATACAGAGGATAGAACCTCCTGTGAACGGTTGTACTTTCTCCGTCACTGATTTGCTCTATACAGTAAGGAATACTTACATATTTTTTACCAATTCCACCTACATAATTGAACTGCATGAAGGGTATGTTTAGGGTGGACATTATATTTTGTTAGAGTATTCGGCAGCGATTCGAGGGAGTTCACACCACAATTCCAAACACTTTAAGCGATAAGCACATGTATATGCAACTCATACACAGGAAAAAAAAATAGAAAATCCACAAGAGCTGATGTGATACTCAATTTATGGTAAATAAAGACTGCAATTTCCAGAGTACTTATTAGAAAAATGGAGGATAAAACATGTTTCGATTGAGCTTTTGTTGGAACTTTATATGTATGTATGCAGAAGTATGCTAACTAACGCTATGATTCTCTTGTACACACATATAGATAAGCTGTTGATAGATATCTCGTCAGTTGTTATGTGAAGTCCCAATTTGGGCTTTACATAAAAAGGGGAGGTGCCGGTAGGAAACATAAGACTGAACAAAACTTATGGTTAAATTTGAATACTTTATTAATTCAACAACTATCGCCTTAACCTATAACCTTATTATTTCGTCGCTTATACTACTCCCTTCAAAAATAAGAAAAAATAAAATTAATAATCCAAATGAAATTCAAAACAAAATAAATATGGCGACAATCAAATAATAAATTACTAATTCACTCAGAAATAATTCACTTAAATTTAATGGTTGTAATTCCATTCAATGGTTTGCGTCTATATCCTGGAAATATAGAGATGGAATTAGTACTGAATGAGTGAGAACAAAATGAGCTGCACTTATCTGCTCTAATGAAATATTGTCAGGCTTCAACGTTGCCTGATATAAAAAACTGCAAAAATAAATATTATGAAATGCTAATAATATTATTTGGATTAATGTCGCCCGTGTTTGGTTAATCAAGACTTAATGAGGCTAGAGCTCTGCCGATCTGTCTTGGCGATTGATCAAATTGCGAGTGATTTAATATTTCCATCAGCTCGCTATTTATAGGCAGAAACACAATGGGAGCATTGTTTTCTGCAGCTAGTCTTTTTGTCTGGGTCGGCTATGGCCTTGGTAACCATCCAAGAGAAGAAGATGCGCCAGATGTTCACATGTTGATATGACATCGAATTGCTTTGACGTAAAGCAACGGTCTCTTTGAGATGGTCTGAGCCTGCGGACCTATTGGAGGAATTCGCAGAATTTACAACATCCTCCCGCCTCAAATATATTGACATTTAGCCATAATTTGGGTTCAGTCTTATCTTTCCTACCGGCACCTCCCCTTTTTATATAAAGTCCACATTGGGACTTCACATTGGTCCTTAAAAGCCGGATAAGACTAAAAGAACAAAATGGCGGATGTCAATATATTGATTCTGACACAACAAGTTCTGCACGAGCAAATAGACAAGCTCGCCATTAACCATCGCAAAGCTAGTACGGAAACCAAACAAGGAAAGAAGTACTATGCTGCTCGCATTCAATCACTTGAAAAGCAATGGCAATCATTCACAAAAACTGACATATCAATCTGGTCAGCCGAAAACGGCGCTGACAGCGAATATACCGAAGGTAACTTAAACGAAGAGACTGAAGAATTATACATCAATCTCATGTCAAAGCTGTCAGAGGAGCTAGAAGAGTCATTCCCAGAACTGTCTGCTAATACAGAACAGCCTACCATACAGACAACACGTCCACCAAGGCTAGAAACTCGGCTTCCGCCCTTACAAATTTCAACATCCAATGGAAATTACAAATCATGGCATACATTCCATGCTTTATTCAATTTATTAATCCACAAAGATCCAAATTTATCGAAAGTCAAAAAAATTACATTACCTCAAACTCAGCGTTACTGGGGAAGCAGAATGTTTGCTATGCCAATTCGAGGTAATCGACACAGATTATACAAAAGCATGGGAATTATTACAAAAGAGATTCGATAACAAGAGAGTCTTAGTGAATACCCACTTGAACTCTCTGCTTAGTCAAGCCCCAATTAACAATTCCCAGCAGAAACGCATCAACTGTGGGAGAATGAGCAAGGAAACAAGAGCGAAAATCCGACAGATATCTCCAGCTTTCTAGAGACACGATTTCGTATTTTAGAAGCTCTCCAAGAATGTCAGACACATTCAATCAAAGAGGCACGCATTCGTACTCGATAACCCAGTAGCGGGTACCAAGCTACATCTCCACACACCAGTGCAATTCAAAAGGGCCAGGTACACAAAAATGCACACACGTTTCTAAATAAACCGCACACATGTACAATGTGCAAACAGGATCATACTCTGTTTCATTGCGCTTCATTTAGGAAACTATTCCCAAAGGAGAGATTGAATTTCATCCAACGCAACAGGTTATGCAAAAACTGCCAGGCCTCAGGACATAACCCCAATGGATGCCCAAATCAAAAATCATGTCTCCAGTGTCAACAAAGACACAACACTCTCCTTCATTTAAACCTAGTCGAAGCCAAAGAAATCCATACTATGCAGAATCAAAGGTAAGCTGATATGAATCTTAATGAGCCTAATGGCAGCAGTGAGCCAGCAAAATCATTCTTTTCGACAAACGTCAGTCGAGCATTACTATCGACTGCGTTAGTTAACACTGATGGTCCAAACGGACAAACTTACAGAATGAGAGCATTAATAGACTCAAGCTATCAAGTGCCTTTCATCACCAAAGCCGCAAGTAAACTTTTGAGATTACAAGCGAATCCAACACATGTGAAGGTCAAAGGATTGGAGAAGACACAAACCGCCCACGTTAACACACAAGCATCATTTAAGCTGATATCACTACATACAAACTTCGAAACTAGTATAAAAGCACTAATACTAAAATAGATTACGGATTTCGTTCCTGCTGATGTGATAAATATAAGTAATTTGCGCCACATACAATATCTGCAACTCGCCGATCCAAAATACCACACACCGGGCAAGATTGACATATTATTAGGAGCAAACACTTACACCGAAATTATTGAGAGTGGAATCATAAAGGGCGCACCGGGAGAGCCCACCGCTCAATATACACACTTAGGATGGATCCTAATGGGAAAAACTAAGACTCAGAGTAAAAATAGTAGTGCGGAAAAACTCACAGTGCCAAATTAACCCAGACTGTCAACTAAAAAAAGCAGCTCAAACGAGTTTGGGAAACAGAAGAAATCCCAAGAAACACAGCATACCCCGACGACGAATTATGTGAAACGATATTTACCGAATTACACAAGCGCTTAAGTCGCAGGGTCAATACCAAGTAATACTACTTTTCAAAATGCAAGATGGACCAGATCTTGGTCAATCACGTCAGATGGCCCTAAAACAATTTCTTCAATCGGAAAAACGTTTCAAAAAACAGCCGGAACTATATGCACAATACAAAAAATCTATGCAGGAATACTTACAGCTAGGACACGTTAAAAAAAATAAAACCAACCACAGTGGAACAAACTGGAATGGAGCGAATCAGACATTACTACCTGCCACATCACACAGTGAGCAAAGAAAGTTTTACAACGAAGTTGAGAGTGGTGTTCAACACATCTGCTAAATCCTCAAACGGAAAATCATTGAATGAACATATGTTAGTAGAGCCAACAATTCAACCCAATTTATGGGGAACTATTCTAAAAAGGCGTCTGTACAAAATCGTTTTTACAGCCGACATTGAAAAATGTACAGAATGGTCCAGATGCACCCAGATCATGGAAATTAGCAGAGAATCTTATGGAGAAATTCTCGATATGAGCCCATCAACGATAGTAAACTGACAACTGTCACCTTCGGCACCACCTCAGCACCCTACCTAGCTATCCGCACTCTACATCAACTGTCAAGAGACGAACAAGAAAACTATCCACTCGCCGCTCAAAGCTTAAAATCTGACTTTTACATCGACGGTCTTTTGACAGGAGGTCATAATGTCTAAGCTGTCCTGACACTGCAAAATGAGTTAATTGCTGTACTCTCTAAAGGAGGATTCAATCTCCGTAAATTGACAGCAAACCATCCGCAATTAATCAAAAACATCCCACCACCGGAAAGAGAAATTAACCCGATTCTAGATCTGTCAGAAAAAAGATACCACAAAACTCTGGGCCTTCAATGGCATCCAGCAAAAGATGAATTCAGTTTCAAGGTAACACCTTCAACAGAAAAAACATATTTTACCAAGCGAACAATCCTATCTGAAACTGCAGCACAATTCGATCTATTAAGATGGTTCGCACTAATCATAATTACCGCTAAAATATTTGTCCAAACATTATGGGTAACTAAATGTTCATGGGACGAAAAACTACCCAACACTACCACCACTAATTTGGAGGAATTTATGAAAAGCTTAATTGATATCAAGCACTTAGAATACCACAATGGATAAACTACTCACTTAGCATAAAGGGTCTAGAAATCCATGGATTATGTGATGCATCAGAAAAAGCATTTGCAAGTGTTGTATACCTGAGAATTATCAATGAAAATGGTTCAATAGCTATGCATTTGGTCTCAGAGTCGCTCCCACAAAAACCATTTCACTTCCACGACTCGAGTTATGCGGAGCCGTCCTTTTTTCACGATTGATCAACCAAATTAAAACTGACTTAAAATCAATAGACAGATATGTGCCAACAAAATCTAATCCAGAACTTATTCCATCCAAGCTTTCGTGGTATGAACCATCTTGGTTGTAAGAATCAAATGGCCACAGCAACCTAGCTTAAACAATTGCTATAAACTTAAAAGCCAACCAATCAAGGCATTGACTTGCACTAACGAAGGAGTTAGCTGGCTTACAAAATACCCTTCGTCTCCCAAACTAGCGAAAATCATCGCATACTGCAAAAGATTCTTCGCAAATTGCAAATCCAAGTCCAAAAACAGAAAAACCTCACTTATGTCGAGTTGCAAGAAGCTGAAAACACAATAATATCAATTGTACAGCAACTGTCATTTCCAAGCGCGTTTCAATGCCTTAGAAACAATAAACCAGTCCCCAAAACCAGTCACATTCGCTCATTTAATCCATTTATGGACGAAAATCAACTCATCCGATTCTGCGGTAGACTCGAAAGGTCTCTGCTTAATTACAATCTAAAACATCCAATAATACTACCGAATAATTATTGTGTTTCTCATATCCCCATCGAACACACTCATCGATGTACTCTACATGGGGGTGATCAATTTACCCTCAACACGTGATGTAATAAATACTGGCTGTTAAATACTAGAAATACCATTCGACAACCAATACGAAAATGCATCCCATGCTTCAAAGCAAAGCTAGTGCCATCTACCGAAATTTGGAAAATCTCCCGGCAGCTCGAATTACACCAACATTACCATTCGAGAACACTGGAGTCGATTATGCTGGCCCAATTTACATCAAAACATCAAAATTGCGAAACGTCAAAATCACAAAGGATTATCTAAGCATCTTTGTATGCATGGCCACCAAGGCCATCCACATTGAAGTCGTGTCAGATCTGACGACAGCGACATTCATCGCAGCATTGAAGCGATTCATCAGTCGCCGGAGCTTGTGCTCCCACATATAAGTATTCCGATTTCGGCACCAATTTTGTCGGCGCCAGCAGGAAGTCATCAAGTCAATTAAATTGTGTTTTAAAGGAGTTTACACATGACAGTTTCATTGTCACAGAACTTGCAAGCATTACATCCGCCTTCAGCGCCACACTTTGACGGATTATGGGAGGTTGGAGTCAAGGCAATAAAAAAACACATGAAACGCACCTTGCAAAATGCCATATTGACATTTGAAGAACTGTCAACTGTAACTTGTCAAATTGAAGCATGTGTAAATCCAAGCCCTTTGTCACCACTATATAATGACCCAACCGATTTTAATAGCACTCTTTGGTCAATCGAAACTTAAAGGCCATACCAGAGCCATCAATGCACGAGAACATGACCTCTTTCAAGCGCTGGCAATACATTCAAACTTTAACACAACAATTCTGGAAGCAATGTTCGAAGGAATATCTGCGGAATTTACAATCCCGCAAGAAATGGCAGACACCTGAAAATAACAAACAAATAAAAGATTTAGTTCTAATCCAAGATCATCACTGTCCAAACACAAAATGGCCGATGGGTCGAATAATTCAAACTCACCCAGAAAATGACAGTAAGGTCAGAGTAGCAACTGTAAAAACTCCAAATAATCAAGTAATTCGTCCGATTACTAAGTTATATAAGCTTTCCATATAAACAAAATTAACTCAAGAGAAAGTCGTAACAAAATTCCCATTTTACTCACGCAAATTCAATCTAAAATAAACCAAACCACACGATCTGTCATCACAAGTTGCACCCATACGCTCCAGCACAATATACGAGTATTTTACTTCGTTGTTCTCAGACGTATTATCATCACAACAATTACTACACAGCACTGTCTTTACAAATTTAAAGTTAATTGCGCTTTGTCAGCAGACTACAGATATTAATATAAATAATAATATTGTATCACAACACTACAGCGAAAAAAAATTTTTTTTTACTTCTCATCGGTAAAGTGTCAAGCATGTAAATAACATTAGTAAAGCCATGTGAACTTAATGAAACACTACAACAGCATAAAACAACCACTTGCTTCAAGCCTCTCACTGCCATCGAGCCTCTCACAGGCATCAAGCCTCCCTCTGGCACTAAAAGAACGAGGCTAGTCGAAGAATTCAGCCAAGCTCTTATCAATGCAAAATGAGCAAAGCAAATATTATTGTGGATGCAGGTAACACTCTACGCTTCTTAAAAATGTCCGACAGGAAAAATTCGTATTCGCCTGCAGATTAAAGAGCGTATGTCAAAACAAGGCATCTTTCAATTAAATGGTGACAGTCTTCTGAACTGAGTCAGCATGCAACTCAGACCCAAATTCAATATATTAACAAGAAAAAAAAAAAAAAAAAACGCAACTACAGTATATCATCAAAAGTACTTTATTGACTAACCATTCCAACCACCTTCTATTTGGGCCGGGAGGATGTTCCGTTACGTGTGATTCTTATTCTTGGACGGAACAGTTATCATTAGTACATTGACTCAATTAAATTGGATAATGTGAATGCGGTTCGTAAATGGTTCACTTACTTACCTTCAAAGGACTACACATCACGAACTATAGGGGAACATGTACGATACATACATCCATACGTAGTTATATGGCTTTCAAACAAGAACCATCCATTTGTATTTAGGTAACCACATTCAGTTTTCCATTAGCTACAAATCACAATTGACAGTTGCAATTGTAGTTAAAAGCTTTCAATATCACGTTTAATTTTAGGCTTGTTTCATGTTATAAAAGAAACAAAATTCAATTTCCTTTAGATGGAAGAGTATTTTCAGGGGGGTGGGGGGAATTGTTCCTTTTGAAAGTTTAAGATGTATACTGAGGGGTTGTGTCGAAAATGTGGTGATTTACGTGGATCTCTTCATTTGCTATGAGTGTGGAAGCCAGAAAAGTCTGTTATTTACATTGCTTATAGAAAGCGACTAGTAAAATAGTCAATTTCCAAAGGCTGCGAATATATTAGCATATTTGGAAGAAGGTTCAACACTGAGCCAAAAGAGATGGTGTCCAAGGAAATCAACATGAGGATCGATGGCATCACCTGCACCAGAAACAAACGAGGGAGGCTATGTATGTGGAATTAGTAGATTTGGGCTTCGATAGACTAAATTCTGACTGCAATTATATCTTTATTATAAACGATGGTGATGATTAATGAATGAGTAATTTAATTTGATAACTTGGGACAATATTTAAGCTTAGGTTAGCATCTGTTTTAAATGTTTCCATGGCCACGGTCAGATGCAGAGGAAGGTAAAGCTCTTCAGTCCAAGTGTAATTATATCTACGCTATACACCTAACCAATACCAATTTACAATTCAATTACATAACAATACAAACGATAAACATACAGTTTAAGCAATACTAGTTACATATTGAGCTTTCTCAAGCGCTAACACTAAGATTACCAAAGATAGTAATCCCTGGGCAAAAATAAAATATTATTAGAAACTACACTACAGATCACTACAGATGATTGCAAAATATATTGAGGCAAAACCCTCGATAAATACTTCCCAAGTCATGAAACAGAAATCTATATGTTTGCGTTGTGAGTCCGTTTTCTAAAATGTTCTATATTAATTCTTATGGAAAATTGCCAAAGATTGGCTTTATATATGCTATAAAGACTAATCTAGTATCCACAGGGAAATAGTCTTCTAGTAATTTAAAGCTCAGTTCCTTACCTTTTCAAAGGCTACACTTACTATATACTTTACTTAACAAAATAAAAAAAAGTTTTGTTTCCAAAGTAACCTTACTCTGCAGTCCACCGACGTATTTGAATTCCCTCGTTGTAAACTTCATCAACAATATTCTTCAATCATTCCCGCGACGAAATACTTCCTCGTAAAGAAAATCGAAAGAGACACACAAAGAATTCAATTCTAAAATAAATCAAAAAAAACAATTGATCTCAACCAAGAACTTCCTTCCTTTGGTCCAGCGATGTCCAAATACTTCAACAAATAGTTTTAACACCAAAAACATATAAAATTATCATTATTTATAACAAATTTGTACAAAAATATCATTAACTTACCTCAAAAGTATACATCCATCTCGTATATGTATTTACATTTCAGTCATCAGTCATCAAATTCAACAATGGTCGCTAGGGCAACATCGAGAATTCAATCTGCAATACTCCTGCCCGCACCTAAGCAGAAGAATAATTCTGCGCAGAGATTAATCTGCAACATCTCCTGCCCACATCTAAGCAGAAGAATTATTCTGTTGCAGAGATTTATCTGCAACTCTCCTGCTCACATTTACAGAAGAATATTTCGCTACACTTCTGAGCACGTGCAGAATATTGTCAAAGACTAAAATGACTCATTTTACCGTCTACGGTACTTTGCTACCTTTGTGCCCTCACGTACGAGCAAAGGTATTTTGCTGCCCTTGTGCCCTCACGCACCATAAAAAGGGTATTACTTTATAGAAACATATTGATACCACCTTGGATACAATAAATCTATATTCAGTGACTAATCTGAATTAGTTTTGCTAAAGAGATATTTTGTTGCCCTTGTGCCCGCACGCACTAGCGGCATCAACAGTTTCTTTTTCTTTCATTCTGATGACAAATAATTTATTCTGGTCTTCTCCTCCTTTTTCAGAACGAGTAAATCATTGGTAGCAACCTCGAACAGGAGTCCACTGAATTTTTAATTTATTTTTATTTTATTATTTTGTTGAAGTTTTTAATTGAATTTTAAGAAAAATTTTATATTTGAAATTTTAAACGACTGAGTTGTCCTTTAAAAACCGGCAGTCCCTCCCACGTCCGAGACTAGATCTCACACTTACCATTTTACGCTCGCTAACTCTCAGCTGAGTAATAATTGCATGTGTATGTGTAACCGGAGTCCGAATCTGGCGGTAGACTGATTCGATCTCCAGACCACGGCATAGCGTCATATACAATAATTAGTGAGCTGGGAGTTTTTGTTTGAGGAATCGTAATCATTTGGTGAAGATAAATTTTTTTAAATAATTTTGATAGGAAAGATTCAAAAATTTGTTTACCATTGGGAAGATAGAAAGCAAGCTTAACATTATCAGAGGATCATATTTCTGTATGAATAGTAATATTAGACGCAGGAGCTATTCAAATCAAACTTTTCTCAATCTTCCGTAAGAACAATGCAAATATTTTAGAATGTTAGGAGTCAGTTGTGGCTGTCGTGTGGTAGTCAAGAAGTCTGTTTCATGTGTTGGGAAGTATTTATCGAGGTTTTGATTGAGGGTATTGATGAACAAGCGAAACTCCCTCGGGGAGTAATAACACCGACTACAATTGCTTGATAGATCAGATGACTGAAAACATCTACTTTTTTTTTAATTCCCTCAAATGCAGGATTTCCACAACAATTCCATACTATGTACATACGATACTCTACTCCAGAGATAGAAGTTCGATAGCGAGACCGGCGAAGATGAAAAAGCTTTATATTCTAATGACTACATTTGCTAAGTTTGTATACACTTGGAGCATTTGACGACCTAAGGGACGATGAAAGTTAGAAAGATCTTTTTTGGTGGTGCAGTAAGCAAGATGCGATTGTGATGTTTAATTCGGTCAATAATCTACGAAATCAGTTCGGCACCGAATTCTAAACTGTAGTATACAAAGTAATTATGAGTTTCTGCTATATGGTGTGTATTAGGAATGAGAGACTCATGGTGTAAGGAGCACTTCGAAAGACCGACAAAATGTTCCACATATAATGAATGCGGAATATTATAAGATAATCGATTACAATTCAGAGCAATTCATAGGTCGATTTTTTCTCGATAGATACTTGTTTTTACTATTGTTTGGTGACAAGTCGACAAGCTTTCAAGGTTGTTTGTGAGATTATTGACTAAGTACAAATTATGAAGAAATCACAACTTCTATAGTATTACGGGAAATTATAGTGGAAAAAGGCAAGGAATGTCACATTAAATATATATTTGTAAGATCCAAGCAAATGTTAAAGATCCTCATTGTTATTAAGTCATCTACAAAAGTACCGAAAATGTTTGAGAATTGGATGAGATAAATTGAAGAAATCGTCCCTATTATGGAGGCTAAGCAAATCCACGGTTTATTATGATAAAGAGTAATATCGGGGAAGCCCATTATTGCTGTTTATTATTGAATAAGATATTGAACATTTCTCCATAGCTTTCAAGAATGAAGGCCCTTACAGGCCAACGTGAAACCGCAGAAGCGGAAGCGAATTTTTGCAGGACTCAGCGGGAGCGAGAAATTATGAACCAATCAAACCAAGCGAAGCGCCAACGAATTCATCCTGTCGTTCTTATAACTTTTTTTTATGATCCACCCATCCTTCTTGTGGGAACTATGCGAATGACGGGAAAAATACTGCATGCTGCGAGCCCAAAATGAAATGCTGCAATCCCGCGTTCGCTACCTAGAAAATATGCGTCAGTGCGAGTGGTTCCATATCCCGTCATAGTCTCGAGTCCCACAAAAATGTCTCTCGTGTTCCCGCGCTCGCGGTTTCGCATTGGTCTGTGAAGGCCTTGAAAGTATGCGGAAACTGCTCGACAACACGTAAAGAAGCACCAACCTTTAACGAATTTATGATAATGTCTATAGAAATTAAGAAAATCTCAGGGATTCTAGACGGGAAAGCATTCCTAGTGAATGAATTATTTGGAGAAGTGTATGACCAGGGCCGGAGCTGACCAATGAGGCGCCCGGTGCAAACTTTTTTTTGGCGCCTCATTTTCATTAGTAAAAAGCAATTAAATATTATATTTAAGATTAAAATAATCTACTGCAACTTTAACTATACAGAATGCACCATATTTTCTGAGAAAATTAGACCTAGTTTTTGGCTGAAATGGCGTCGGAGGCAAAGCAACATAATAGTACTAAACTTCAGTTTAGGTTAATCGTAAATACGGACTTAAAAATTTTACATTTAAATTTCAACATTATGTTCATTTCCACATCACCCAAAGAGTTAGAGCATACGATGCGTTTTTTTTTAACGAGCTTTCCCGAGCAGACCTAGTCCTCGCTAGCTACTACTATTTATTACTGTAACAAATTAGAAAATCAATAAAACAATTTATCCGATAATTACTAAAACAAGCAAGATAAGGAAATGCCCAGATAAAATTCTTGTGGAAAGCCTGACCAAAAAAATTAATTACTAAAAATAAATAAACAAATTTCTCTATATTTTATAAAAAAAAAAACATACTAGAATAAAACATAAATGTAAATAAAACTAACAATTCATAAATATAACAAATAAAAGGAACAAAAAACTTCAGAAATCATGCAATGCATATCAAATAAAATTTACATCGTCATAATCTTAAGGTGCCACAAAATTTACTCGCCGTGCCTTAATTTTCGCGAAATCATTAATTAATTCATCACAGTCCAAATATTCAGTTAGCTGTTTTTATAGATATTGTTCCTGATCCTACCAATCTTTCTTGGGTTATTGTAGATCTTAAATAATTTTTAATTATTTTAAGTTTCGAAAAACTACGCTCCCTGATGCTACTGCTACAGGCAAAGTTAATACGATTTTTAAAGCTACCACGATATTTGGAAAAAGGGTTTCTAGCTTTCTCTCAAAAATGAAATTTATTATTTCTTTCGGTGAGCTGTTTTCATTTACTAATTTGGCCAACATTTTTATCTCCTCAAATAATTCCAAGCCACTTATGTCAGTACTATTATTAAATGATAATTTTTCCTCTAATTTCAAGCAATCTTGAACCGATATTGCCGTTATATCACTTTTGAATTTTCCGATGTTATAAATAAATTGGAAAATACTATTATGCTCTTTAATTTGCTCGAACCGTTCCGATATGGATGAAATAGCCCGATCTAAGACTTTAAAATAAAATTCTGCTTTAAGTCTCTGTTGGAGATCCAATATTGGTTCATCCCTTCCCTCTTAAGAAAAATGTAGCTTCGTTCTCCTTGACCGTAATTCCGAGCGTCGTGGAAAAGTGCAAGGAACTTCCAGGGTATTTGCAATTATTTTAGCCCTTTCAACAAAAGCCAGGAAGCTCTCGTCAGTTCTTAGTTCTACTAAGAAGCCTTTTGTAAAATTCAGTATTTCCACCGTGGTTTTTAAACAGACATCGGGTTTTTGTAAGTATTTACTGGCTATATTTATTTTTCCTAAGATTTCATATCATATCACAATACAAGAAATGAAATTGAAATCCGTTATTTTGTTACGTAAATTTTCTGCCATGTTCTTCGATTTTGGGTCATCACTTTGGGATAGTTCGACCAAAGCTTCATACACATCTTCTAAATGGTTTACTAAAGGTCTTATTACATCTATTCTGCTCTCCCACCTAGTTTCACATAGAGGCTTAAGGGTTGAAGTCTTTAAATATTTTTTTAAAATCCGCCACCTACCCACAAAACTGGAAAAATGCACATAAAGGCTTTCAATTATATCGAAAAACGAAACTGCAATCGAGGAACAATGTGCAGCATCCATAATAACTAAATTAATAGAATATGAAGAGCAAGGTACGTAAAAAGCTCTCGGCTCCAAGGATTTTATTCGTGCCTACATACCGGAATGCATCCCCTTCATATTGGCGCCATTATCATAGCCTTGTCCTCTGCAGTTTTCTAAAGGTATGTATAACTTTCCAAGCTCATTCAATACCAGCTCAGTCAAACTTGCCTCCGTGGTTTCTTCTGCTATTAAGAAGCTTAAAAAATATTCTTTTACATTTATTTTATTATTTTCGCAATCTACAATAATCGAGAAATACTTCGCATTTTTATTTTAGCTAATATCCTTTTCCTCACATCATTTGATAATAACTATATTAATTCATTCTGAATATCCTTACTAAGGTATTTGTTTTGCGTTTCCTGATTTTGAATTCTACGCAAATGTTCTGCTAAAACTAAATCAAACTTACTAACTGCCTCTACTAACTTCAGGAATTTACCATTGTCACTATCGTACAGAATATCAGAATTTCCCCTAAATGCTAAAGACTGTGAGCTTAAATACAGAACAAAAATTATGAGACGTTTTACAACATTTCGCCAATGCTCAATTTCCTTGGACATTTTCTTCTGCAATTCAGCGTCTACGGTTTTACCTGTTTTTAAGCCTAGTTCTAAATCCTTCCAAGTTTTGAAACTAGACATATGAATTATACTATTTTCATGATCTTTCAATTGCCTACATAAATGCCATCAATCTCTATAACCCTTCTTAGATAATGAGTTACTTTCTCTATTCTTTGAAAAAAGGAGACAACAGTAACAAAATACAGCATCTTGCAAATTTGAATATATTAACCATGGTCTAGAAACTGTCTCACCGTTCTTCATAGACCTCTGGTAAAACTGAGAACTAAGTTTTATTTTTTTAGTGGTAGGAAAATCAAAAGATATTATTTGAACTGGACCTTTTTCTATTAATAATTGCACCACTTTCTCATTCAAAGTGGGCCATTTATAAGGATCCCCGAAATCATACTCAAAAACAGACCGCTTGGTTAGATGCTGATTACCACCCTCATCCACACTAAAATTCTCTGCTGGCTGAACTAACTGAATATTTGCACTTATATCTGAAATTACCTCAATTTCTCCGGCTGATGATGTGGAACCACTCGTAATTGAACCAGTTACAATAGTATGCACAAAACTTTTTAAATATTTCGATTGTTTTAAATTTAATTCTTCCAACCGCTTTCGTTTTTTTCTGTAATCACTGCCCGATAACTTTTTCTTTAAATCTTGGGAATTCATTTTGTGGCACTAATATAAAAACAAACAAGCGAAATGACAATATGTATGCTATATATAGTATAGTTGAGCTAAACTTAATTGAACACCTGTACTCATGCAAGCATTCCTGTAAAATTGAAAATGTTCGATTATAATCAACGTAATGCACATAAAAAGTTTGCTGAATATATTTACGTTAAGAGACAATTATTAATGTCATATGTAACAAACGTATGCATAAAACTTATGTCCATCCAATATGCATGCATAAGCCATAGAACGTACGAATCCAAAGTTGAATTGCTACATATTTGCATAGGCTACGGTTAACATACAAGTATGAACGTTTCTAGTCAACCAACAGTCAAACGTCATACTCAATTCTGTTGATATACATTCTCTTCATGGAGCAGAATATTTTAGTGCACCACCGCCAAGTAATAAACACAACACGAACTTTCATGTGTAGTGAAATGTTCGTAACTATATCGTTGGCATCAAGAAGAAATCTGTGCATGCTTAGCTCTTTATGGGGGCGCTGCTGGTGCGAATGAAAATAATGCACCATATGGTATGAGGTTTGGTTTGCTCAGGTCAGGCAGACGCAGAAGTACATATAGAAAAATAGGAATAGATGTGTTTTGTTGAGAGAATATATTTCTTAAGCAGTTTTTTTGAATTGAAAATCCCCTCTTAAGAGACCAAGTTATATAATTATAGATATGATGGCCGTAGACAATTTGGAGTATGAATGTGATTCCTTTCTCTCTGTAGTATAGTGTCAAGAAAAAGGACGGTCCTTCGTTGATTTATTTTAGATTTTTCCAAGAAGAATCTTTTTGTTTGAAGGAAAAGTATGTATATATCGAGCTAATAACTTAATAGATTTACTTCTAAGTTCCAGAGTACCGATTCAACTTGTATTCTTAAGTAAATTGTACATTATAGTATACAAGATTCAGCTCATTCCTTGCTATATGTGGAAAGAATGTTTTCGAATACAAAATACATTTTCATCAAATAATTCCTCTTTTTTTTAAAAAATTAACATAAAATTTTAAATTTTTCTTGTGTTGTCCCATTTCCGCTCTAATTTATATGTCGCCCCAAGTATTTTGCGCCCGGTGCAGCTGCTCCATTTGCACCTATGAAAGCTCCGGCCCTGTGTATGACCTTAAATTATACGCGCTAAAACCAATCATTTCAGAGATAGATGAGATTACTCTGAAAATCTCTTCCATATTTGAAATGATTAAACTGCAGAAATATCAACTAGATAGTAAAAAATTCGAAGTACATTTGCCCCTTTAAATTGGTGTAATTAGTATTACGAATAAATATAATTTTACCAAGCTCCGGCATAGGATTATTATTACTATGTGAGGTGAATACCCCGATCGGAAATTCATTCAAAATCCCTATTTTGTGTAATTTTACACCGAATCGCACACAAGTCTGGTCTGAGTTTAATGTTTCCTTCGGGCACAAATTGGCGAATATATACTTTTTTGAAAAATAAAAATATATTGATTTTACATAATATCCAAAAATGTTTACTGCATCGAAATGAAATAGCTTTGGATATAATCTAAAGTTAAGATATTTTTAGTCTACTATCAAACAAGAAATGTGCCTTTACTTTTATGCAGCTCCGCTGTAAACAAATTTTCTAAAACTAAATACTATCTGAACATTTTCAACGAATAGTATGATCGAGATGGCTCAATGATTCTTTATCAACTCTTATCAAAGCGGTGGGTCTGGGATTCAAATGTGCGATGGGATGAAGCAGTATTTAAATTTTGTGTTATTAAGATGCAAGGAAAATAAAAGTAAGAAATAATATGTGTGCCACATATTTTTATTATTTGAGAAAACTGGAATTAATTTAACTACTTGCAAGCTGTTACTGCCTAAGTAAACCTATCTATTCATATATATTTCATCTGCATAAATCTATCGCTTTAACTGTTAATCATGATAACTACTTTGCATTGTTCATTGCTACTGTAATTTTGTATAGAGTCATGTCAGCCTTGAAATACGAAACATAAGAACATCGAAATAAATGTCATAAATAGAAAATTAATTATGAAAAGTATTAAACGTCGTATTAAAGTTAACGCTCGTGCATTTTTTATTAAAAGTCCCTATTAGTTAGATCTGGTCTTCCGGCTGCGTGGAAGTAAACACAAGCAACGTATTTTTTCATGCCAGATAAAGAAAATTTAAATAAAATTTATTACAGAATTTAAGACTAACATTCACCCAAAAATTCTAGGAAATTTACGCAATTTTTTTTTTCACTATCCATCGTCATTAAACTTAATTTAAATAAATATTTCGTAGCTGCGGACTTGTAAAACACTTTCTTCTACAAATATAAAATTACGAATGATACTATTTCATAATTTTCTCCAAGCATGATAGAACCTGTTGCATTTTACACCGAACGGAGTTTAGATACAATTCTGTGTGAGAGACTACATTTAAGTTACACCGAACAGAGTGTTAAACTAAATATCCTCGAAGTTTTCCGCTCGGTGTTTTATTTATGCGTATGGATAATATTTTTGAGTTTTTCATACAAAACAAGTCTTATTCGGTTAAAAAAATTAAAACTCCATTTAAAATTATTTAAAGTGGATTCGAAATTCTTGTAATCCAGCAAACGGGCTAAATTTATACCAATTTTTTTTAATGTGTAGGACCACAAGCACTCTATAGATTTTAAACTGCCGTTGGGCAGTTTTATAATGAACTACACACACAAACATGAAAATACTTGAAAAGATCCACAATTACTGAATATCTTCTTCCTATGACAACTCAGGAACCCAGGGAGAGATATATGTGCCTTGAGAAAGCGCAAATTGATAGCTCCCGTCATCTATGCCTCGCCAACCTATAAGCCTATATATCTTAATAGAACCTGATTTACTTAATCTAGAACTTTTCTTATATCGAATTCTGTACTGGACATAAACCCATAGCTAAATCCCTTCTGATATTTCGTAATTCTATTACATAAAAACTAAGATGAAAGACTATCATTGAAAACAAAGCCACTTGCGCATTAAATGTTTTCTGTCAATGTTATACTGGAGACAGACTTGCGGTTTCAAATTGAGATATTGATATTGCAATTATGTCATATTGCAATTATGTCATATTGCAATAATAGAACATCAGAGACAGACTTGTGGTTTATGATGTTGAGATATAATTAGAGTGCTTACATTTGATTTATCACTTGATTTGTAATTTGTTCCACGCACGTACAAAATGCGAGCAAATATTGTAAAATTACTTGCCTATGGGAAATAGGCATTTCAACTTAACAAGTCACAAATATTAAATGTCAGGAAAAGTTGCAGCCAACATTGCAATATAAAATTGGTTCTAAACGGTTCGTGTATTAAATGATTATAGTTTATAACTACGGTCAGACTGTAATAAACTTTCTATACCGCAAAGTTTTTCGCAATTTTAATATCGAGTTCCAACGTACTACATACAGACTGAGCACCGAGTGTGTACGGAGTTGTTTCTCAGTATATAGAGATATACATACTTCCAGTTTAGTGCAAACTGCAATATTGAGGACCTAAAGCCGGGTCCGATATAAAATAGTCTTTCGGAAAACTTGAGCAAGAGCTGCGGTGAACTGAATGTACGCAGCAGCTGGTATAGTATTCATTATTAGGTTGGAATGTGACGAAATTGAAAAACTCGTCTTAGTGTTACAGTACAGATGCCCAAATCTGGGAATCTCGTAATACTATGTATGTACATTTGCACATACATACACCTCAATTAGCAATACTAGGTACATACATACATGTACCTAAATTACCATTTGCATGGATCGAAAGTTCCTTCAGCTTAAGATCATGCAAACTGGTGAAATATATTGCACTAGCGGTTCGTTCACTTTTCATGATATTTTACCTGCACTCTGCAGGTAGAACAAAAAAAAATCAAAGAAAACTCGCAATATTTATATGACCAAGCTTGCATTTTCATTCTTTACTTAAATAAACAAGCGATCAAATTTCACGGTGGCAAACCGTATGATCGGAAGAATGAAATGCAAGGTCGACATTAGAAAAATGCAATGAAAAATATTTTGCGATCAGTTGGTTGACTTCGAGGTGAAATTGGAAATTTCAAATAAGCTAACTAAGGGTAATTTTCAATTGAACTTCGGGGTCAGCGAAACGACGGATGAATGAACAGGTAAACTGGGCACCTGAAAAAGAAAAGGCCCAGAGAGTTGAATTTTGGATTTGGACTGGTGTCACACGTGCTCACAAAAGGTAAAATGAAATCAAAAAACAATCGAGAAGTTTCGGAATCGGTTGGCCTGTGAAAGTAAAAGATAAGAAAAAGAGAAATAAAATGGGCATTAAAAGTTAACTAAATTAATGATTAATTGTTTGGTGTTAATGGAAATAAAGAAAACAATTTAAGTGAAATAAATAGATAAAAGTAATAAAAGAAAGGTGAGCAGGTGTTGTTTTTTATTAACCTACATGCAGAGGTGTTACCTGTACTGCGGGCACCGAGTGTTGTTGTAGATATTCATATACCCGAAATAACATAACATTAGTTTCCTGAGTAGGGTACGATGAGAGGTATGCATCGGTATCACAGTTTATCTCTAGGCACTTCAACTACTAATCCTGGATCTTCCTTCAACAAGAATTCGCAAGTAGATGACGAAAACGCAGTTCTGGAGGAGGAAAAACTGATACTGTCATGTTGCAGAGGCCTGGCCGACATAACGTCTATCGTAATAAACAGGCATAGAACAGTGCGAGAGTCTGAAAATATTAACGAAATGTCTTTTATACATAGATGATTTGAAAACCTCTAATGATTGGGGCTTCGAGTGTTATTTTGACTAAAGGGGACAAATATTCCTTTTCTTTAAATGTAAAACAGCGGCAGTCACATAAACGGAGATTTTACCATACTTTAAAATCAGTAGACTGAATATGGATTGAGGGCCATGAAAAGATATAAAAGGAATTTTAAATGATTCACTCAGAAAAAGATCAGTGACAGCTCCAATGGATTCGAGTCAGTTATAATAATTTTCGTTAATTCAGCACTGGTGTAGGATTAGATAACTTCTGAAATGGTATCAGTCTATGATCTGTATAGCTTATCCACATGCAAACACACCAGATAGATTTCAATAGCAGCTAAACAACAAAATTAATCTGGTAGCTGTCTGCTGAAATTAATTAGAGTACATGCACCTAATATATTGCCCACCATTAGTATCATCAGTTATCTGGACTTCTTGGCATAATCTCGAGAACATCACAGAGAAGTTTTTTTACTCGACGGAGAGTATATGAGTACAGGCAATATTGCAATATGGACCTTTTGTAATTAGTCCTGACTGAGCAAGTGTGAGTCCGCAAAAACATATTTTGTTATCGACAACCGAACCTTGATATTTTTATTTGTACTTCGGTTTCCTAGCAAATATATCACAGGCACCCTTTCCCCTTGATCCTCTCACATACATTTAATTACTAAAATACAAACTGAGTTTAATTCAGATCACTAACTTATAACAATGGATTGAACGATTTGCTATTTCATGTGGCAAAAAAAATACTGCGTTTCTGTATATCAGAGTTTGTGCACCCTTTGGAACGTTTACTACATAAAAAACATGTAAAACTCAACCAATCAGATAAAATTTTACATCCGAAAATTGAATTAAATTAAAACAATATATTTTTTTGTGTCCAAGTGATATTTTAAACGCTCATTAGCACTCTTATAAGAAATTAAACTCATTCTGATTGATTGATTGAGAAAACGTTCAGGAAGCGACATTTTGTGTTGGTAGCTCCAACTCTGCCATAGCGCGAAATAAAAAAACTAGAAAACTTGTGCCATTCCTTTCTATAGGAATGATAATACGCTCATTCCATTGTAATAATCAAAGCTGTCTTAATAATAAGTTAAGAAGCAGGCGAGATCTTCTAGTGTTTTACATTTAAAATGTATACGGCAATAAAAGGGAAAAAGAAAAAAAAATCAAACTCTCTTTAAAACTTTTATAAACAAAGACAAAAAATGTGAAAGCACAGATTGCATGCAACGAAACAGAATGGCAAATGATTGATTTTCGTAAATAAATCAGAAGGGGCAGAGTTTTCACGTTTTACTCTCATAAAATGTTCCCGTGCTTTTGTGAAAACCGGTTTCAACAAGATATATAGAATACAAGCTATTCCCATTACGAACCACGTTCCGCCATTACTGACGAAATATTGTAAAAATGTATAGGAAAGTACGGTACCAAGAATACAATACTCTCTCCTCTCTCTATCTTTTCTGTGAGATTAGTCACAGAATTACGTCACAGGATATCAGCTGCAATGTGTCAAAATTTTAATGGGAATACCTTGTCTTCTACATACCTTGAGTGTTCATGAAATACTGACAATGATTGGTCACATGTTGTTGCTCTAATGGACACATGTTGTCGCCTTTGAGGAGGGAACGCCAATATTTCCCTCCTCAAAGGTTGTTGCTGTAATCCTATTATAATTGAACAGCACGTGCTTCTGTTATATTTGTTTTGCTCTGAAGAGATTAATTGAGAGAACACATGCTGGATTCTCTGATATTTTCGGGAAAAATGAGAAGGGACCTTACGTCTCCTTTCAGCATATTGACAAAAAAAAATGGGCCCCGAAGTACATAATTATGAATAGTTTGATAGGATTTTGAGGGATTCAATAGGATTTTGTCGTGCGGCTAATCCTATGTTCTCCCGATTTTTGTTTTTAACTCTCAGTTGCCATACAATAATGCATAGCCAAGTTTCTTTCCCCCATTCATGCAAAAGACGAAAAAATATGACATTATTTGTTCCATTCTAAAAAACACGAACAATTTTCAATTTTGTTCAGCTGCTTCCTTCCTTCTTATTAGGTAATCTTTGGTTATAACTCAGTGATTCAGATACATTCTCATTACAAGGGGAATTCAATTTCAATTTCAATTCATTTATTTCTGGGGTACTGATGCTACAAGATTTTCAAACATCAAACAAAATGGCAAGAGAGCTAAATAAAACTAAACCTAACTTAAATTAAGCATAATATTAAAGAGATTTGAAAAAAATATCTACAGGAATAAAAGAATGAAAGATTAAAAAACAGAAAAAAAGAAAAGAGCTGCGCGTACAGGTCACCGCAAGCCAATGTCAACTATACCAAGATGGGACTTTAGGAGTCGTTTGAAGTTGCCGAGCGAGTTAGTTGTCTGGATGTGCTGAGGCAGCGAGTTCCAGATTCTAGTCAGTTGAACAATGCAAGATCCGTCGAATATGGAGGTTTGGAACAGTGGAAGTAGCAGTTTGAGCCCCCTAGTGGAGCTTAAGGCTTGAAAGAAGGTACTCAAATAGATGGGTTGGGAAGAACGAAGCAAGTTAAACAGGAACACTAAAGCTCTCTGCTTCAAATACATATCAAGCGAGCAGCCCAGCAAGGTGAAAATGAGGTGAGATATATGATCAAACCTCATCAGACCAAAGATAAATCTAGTACAGTCGTTGAAAGCGACATTCAGTTTCCTTGAACAGTGCGAGTCGAGCTTGAGAAAGACAAGAGAGGCATCAGTGAAATGTTGCAGAATGAGAGACCTAGCAAGGTGATAACGGAGTTTAGGCGATAGTAAACTAGCAGACAAGCAGAGACGGCGGAGAGTGCCATATATTTTTACTATGTTTGAGTTGATGAGGTCACAACATCTCATGTTAGAATTTAAAAACACGCCAAGATTACGAACTCGATCCTCATAAGGCAAGGGACAACCGCCCAATGAAATAGTAAGAAGCGTTGTAGGATCAATAGATCCACAATGGAAAGCAATCCACTGCGACTTACTCGGATTCAGCTTGAGCTTGTTTTCTAAGGATCAGATGAAAATATTATGCAAGTCCTTGTTCAATCGAGCAGCACAATCTTCGATCAAACCTTTAGGACGACTTAAATAAATTTGCACGTCATCGGCGTACATTTGAATGTTGACGTTGGGAATATACTCGGTCAAATCATTAATGTAAATGCCCAGAATGGAACCCTGTGGGACCCCACAAGATAGGGGAAGCAGGGTAGAGGAATTATTTTGCCCCAAGGTAACCCTCTGCGAACGAGCGTGAAGGTATTCTTTTATTAAGAGGGTGGCTCGGTTCGAAAATTCAAAATTGTAAGTCATTTTTCTCAACAGGTTAGTATGGCAGACACTATCGAAAGCTTTGGAGAAGTCCAGAAGCGACATAATAACTACTTCCTTTCACGAGAGCACCTTCGCAATTATGTTTAAGTCAAAATCCAGACTGCCATCGACTAAGAAGATCATTTTGGAGCATGTACTGTTGAGCCTGCCAATACAAAGGCTTCTCGATCACTTTAGCGAGGAAACAAAGTAAACTGATAGGCCTGAAGTCGGCAGCAACACCTGCTGTCGCTTTCTGTGGGATAGGGATCGCATGCGCAATTTTCCAGATCTTGGGAATTGAGTCTAAAACATTCATCATTCATCAAAAGAGGAATTTCAATTTTAATTTGTGCTTTGTAAGCGTTTTGATGTAATTATTTCACAAAGAGAGTAGAATTCGTTTCATTCAACTATTTTTCTGTCAAATCAAACTTAAACGAATTTAAATTGAAGGATAATCCAAAAATGCGTGAACGCCTGTGCATTAAAAAAACTTTCAATTTAACAATCCACTCATAAATGAGAGAAATACAATAAAATTTACCGTTATTTTGTAGGTTGGCTTCAGTTCTTTTACACATTTCGTGGCTTTAACATGTGAAGTGTAAGTGTTGTGAATTAATTATCTTGATTTTAGTGAATAATATGGATACCAGCCAATTGATTTAAAAGACTTACGATTGTAAAAAGAAGCACTGCGGCATATTTTCATTTACAGTCAAAGGTTGATCCGGCTTGAGTTAAGCTGAGGTTTAAGGAAAGAAAATTTGATTGCCATCTACAAATCCGGCTCATTTTAATTTTCATTTGCATACACAACGCATTCAGTTTAAATAAATCTTTGAAACTGGAGGAAATTCGATTTGAACGCGAAAATTTTTCCATTTTTTCGAATTGAGTATTTGCTAAATCTTAAAATAAATGTTAAGCGCCATTCGCGCCGTTTTGAACTCGAAATCGTCTGGTTTAAATAATAATTTCGTTCAATTTGACATGTTCATTTTTTTCCGTGTAGGAAGGAAGAAAAACAAAACTTTTAATTACGAATTAAATTTTAAATAAATTCAAGTCCCCAAATTGGGTTGAAGACCTACTTTCGTTTACTTAAACAGCATTCGCTCTTATATCGCTAGGTTTCATCCCCTCCTGAAAATTGTAAGGACGTGTACAAGTATATGCTAAATTGTATACTCAAAATGAAATTTTTGGTTGATGGCTTTCTACCGCACCTTGTTAATCTTATTTCTTCTTGCAAATGACACGCAGTTGACAAGTGAGTGAATCTTCATTCAAATTTCAGCAAATAAAATATTAAAGCCACCTTTACCTCCTTGTTTTATGTCTTTGATGAGATAATAATATATTCACCCTTCAGTGCTGAAGGGGGTTTTCACAGCTTTCGTGTGAAGTAAGTCATTATATTGGCAAGAGGAAATTAAACTACTTGCTATATACCTATACATAAACATAAAATTACGATTAAGATAATCGACATTCGTCCTTGTAGCTTTCACCATAAAAGAAGAATAGAAGATTCCGCTTACTAACAGATCTCTTAAGGCACATAGTATGTTTTTGCATGTGGACAACAACTATTTTGTTCTCTATGAAATTCATACAAGTTGGCTCTGGATTAGAATGCAGCGGCTCTTATACAACTAGACCAAAATTGTATTACTGAAAAGGAAGGTTTGATTAAATAGAAACAAAACTTGGTTGGGTTGAAAAACAACTAATTGTCATTGAAAACAAGACTGTAGGCTATTATAAAACTATTTTTGGAATAGGCGGGGGAATTTAGGAATGAAATAAAATGGTTTCTCTGTTTATAAAACTTTTATTATTATTTAATTTACTTTGGGAAAAGCCAGGACCCATGTGGATCCTCCGACTAAAAAAAGTGGAATGAATATTCCTTGCCGATGGCTGCGGGTGGAATGTTGATATATATGTGATGAATGTTGTTTTGACCAAGGCCGAATTGGGAGTGATAATACAATACAATATTCAATTTATAATAAAATTTCACTTATTTAAGCTAACTTTAATATATTCCTACCTGCCAATAATACCATTTACATACATATTTACTAATAAGTTAAAAATTCCAATAAATTTCTTGTTTGCAAAGCGATAACAACAAAAAGACCGAACAATGAAATAAATTGGATGGAAAATGCTTATACCCTAGACACACAGCACGATCTAATGATCATTAGCACTAACTATTCATTAAAATGCCGTGAGTCACACGGTATACGTCATTATGGCTCGAAAATCAGATGATAATGAAGTACACTAATGAAATGTTTTCTTTCTTCATTATTGCTATAATGAGGAAAAAAGTGCTAGATTTAGCATATAATTTAAGTATGGAGCTCCGCTGTGCATCTGTTGATTTGAAAAATAAGAAGAAGAAATGCAAAGCACAAAGTAATTATGTCAACTTATTTTTTAATAAAATGTTTTTTTCATTTCTCATTCGTTAAATGAAATAAAATAAAAATAAATAAAAATTAAAATTGATTCCATCCATATCGCTTCTTTAATGTCGTAAGTAAATCAAAACCAGTTTGACAGTACAATTTAGTTAAAGAAATGGCTGTGTGTCTGCAGTTTATAATGAATCATTATAGACTAATGAGTGGTTAGTTATTTCTTCATTAAGAGTGCTGTGCCCTAGACACATTATCTACTTAAATTACAATCGGGCGAGAAATTCTTGTATTTGTCTTTGGCACCTTTGACTTGGTGTCATATTCATAAAATTATTTGCAATGACACATGGAATGCAAGAATTATTCGCTAGAATTACCATTATTGTTTTGGGGGCAAGCGCCCGCTTATAGATTAAGCACTTGTCTTTTCTGTGTTAGGCCGAGTGTAAACATCATGTTTGGAAAATGGTACTTCCATTGTGAATTGCCAAAGTTATCAGGTGCACCAAGAATATGTTTGAATTAATACTTGGTACCTTATCGGTGTCTTCAACGCACGTCAACAGCAGAGCATTTTAGTAATATCTCGGAACATTTCACAATCAGAGCTTATATGAGAAGTGGAGACCTTAAAGTGGTTTATTATTATCTCTTATTACTATAGTTATTATTATTACTAATATAATGGCAGCAGTCAGAGATTCCGCCTCAAATCTAGTCACTGCGAACTCTGAAAACTGTTTTGACCCCTTAGCGCTCAGAGGCACCCATTCGAAATTAAGGCCTATAATCTTCTTGGGGGGGGGGGGGGCCATCCTTGAACATCTGACGATAGAAATGCATTTTCTGCATAATGCTATGCTAAGATATTCGCAGTCACAGAAAATGTACTCATCAGTTTCGGCATATTTCATACAGAAGCAACAGATGTCCCATTTTATTAAGATGGTATATAATTAAACAATGCCCAGTAATTAGCTCCGTTATACGCCTTAATTCATTCAGGTTGACCATGAGAAATATTTGTTTGTTTTAATTGTATACGAATTTTCAACATTTGTAACTTGAGCTTTATTTCACCGAAGTGTCTCAGTCTCCTCAGTCTCCTCAGTCTCCTCGAGACCGTAATACTCGATCGTCTAGAGAATCCAGTTATATGCAACCAAATCCATTATTAGAGACGAAAAGTTTCATCCCGAATCAAAACCCTACTGCTTAGCATGCTGCAAAAGTTACCACATAACACATAGTAACCGTATGATTTGTGAGCTTCTACTTTCAGGAGTTGCATCCTATTTTTAATGACGATCCAAGAATTTGGAGTCGCGCTAAGATGATATTTTTCCGTAGGCTGACAAATGCGGCCACAAACTTACGAAAACTTTGAGACCGAATAATCTCCATTTATTTAAAGACCCTAATGCAAATCTTGCATACGCTCTGAGAAAAATTACAAAAACAGTCACATAAATATCTTCATTTCAGGAAGCAAACTGCAAGGTAAAATTCATATAGGCGCCAAACATAAATACGATTTTTTTCTTGATTAGATATAAGCCACAAAGGTGGCCGCGCGTGAATTTTATACCGGGAATGATCTTTTATTCTTTCGATAAATAAAGCAATTGGTTCAAGTACAAAGACTATGTACTAAAAATAAATCCTTATGACCTGAAAAAAAACTTTATCAAAAGTTTCACTGTGAGGTTTATGTTACAGTTTTATGTAACCGCCAGATCATTCAAACGTCTGGCATGTTGAAATGTTTCCGGTTAGGAGAAAATGTCTGACACTATGGTAGAATTAAAAACGGAAGTAAATTATCGTCATAATCATCGTCGGGCTACTATCAGAGCGCTTGAATCAACTACTGCATCCTCTAATCTGGTGAGACAATGTCGCGATGACCTCACAGTTTTAAGAAACCAACATATTGTAACAAAACGAAACTTTTGACAGCAAACTGACTCGACAGTATTAGCTGTAAAGAGAAATACCTTCCAATATTTTCTGTACTCAAAACAAATTTCAAGCGGAACAAACAAAGCTAACCTGGGCTACAATTAGGGATAGATATAACCTAATTCATATAATAAAAGCAAAAAAGCTGGCGCTAATCTATATACATATGTACATATATATGCTGAGCTTATAATGCCAATGCAATGATACTGTCAGTATGACATTGGTTAATCGGGAAGCATGCACAAGCATCCCAACCCCTGTGCACATAAGTGACCACCACAGAAAACTTTTTATCCTTATTTCCTTAAACAAATTTCGAGAAAAACGTAATAGAGATAATCGTCTTTTTAAACTATATAGAAACTACATTTGAGATGATTATGTCTTCATTTCCTTCTATTCCAGCTATATACGGATCCCAATTGTCTAGTTCTAAAGCTCTCCTTAAACTCAAAATTGCACATATGTAGGTAAGAGGAATTACAAAATCATTGGTTCTTATATGCACATAGAAACCCATTCTGAAGTGCTTCAGAAAACTTCTACACAGAAAGACTTTTTCTAGTTCATTTCACATTACTGTTGCCACCAAAAACCTTTTAAAGTACACTCGTGCAATAGGAAAACTTTTTGACTTCCATCGACTTGAACTAATACAAAACTTTTTTGAACTCGTCGAAAGCTTACATACATTGGTGTCAAACAGAGAAAACTTTTTGAACACATACACTTGACATAGAATTTGACTTCTTCCAAGGAATTTATCTAAAATTTTCTTTAGTCTCCAAATTTTTGATATTAAACTCTGTCGTCGTTTGTTTGCATATAAATATATCGAGAGAGAGGTAAGTAAACGGGGAGAGTGTCACCAACATACTAAATAAATTGCACTTTTCCAACAAAATTTTCTTTTGAATTGTACAGAAGTTTGTATATACAAAGTTGCTATAAAAGTCGACATACAGCTTCACAATATCTATGCATGATAAAATATACTTCTAAAAGAGGAATAAGGAAATGTGTCGACGAGCTTAAATATTAACAAATAATGCAACATAAAATCAAATAACTACAGGAACATTCATAGAATATGACCTATAATATAAGTCGCTATACTCGTACATATTTCCGAGAATTACAGTGATGTGGAAAACCTAAGTAAATATAGGCATAAGACAGGAATATCTGACAATTATAAATGAATTACTGCTAATGGAAGGAAGACTACAAAACACAAAACCGTTCTTAACAAAGTAAAAGAAAAAATAATAATCACATTCCACTGTGTAATGTATAACACAACAGATACATTCTGCAATAGTGTAACGTGATTATCTTTTTTAAAAAGAGATTAAGCGGTAGATATTCACTGGTCCGCAGGAGTGCAAACTCTATGATAGAATCTGCCAAACATGTGATGTTTTTTATTAAAAAAAAAATTTCGTCGCGATCCAGTAATTTGTAGGTGTAGTAACTTATGTTATAGGGCAACTGGAATAAAATTTGATACTCATACAGCGACAGACAGAAGAACATGAAATTTAATTATGAAATAATCTAATTTAAATTCTACTTACGAGCTTTCATAGATCTTTTCAAATATTTTGTAGTAGAAATTATCCTAATTTCCAGATATGCTAGCGCACATAAACATACGCATACGCATGTGTGTCGTATAAACGCAAAGATCATTTAATTCCTCGTTTTACTTTATCAATGCGCAGATCCAGCTAAGGTGCGCGAGGGGCGCGTGCCCCTCCCTGAAGACCACCAAAAAAATTGCAACAAATCTTCTGAAGTTTTCTTAACAAAATCTATTCGTCTGCCTTTTTTGTTAAAAATTTTAAAAATTTTTGGAAGAGTTCAATTTGATAAGAGCGCAGCCCTTATGGCTAGTGGCTCAGCCCTCGCTCCATTTTAAGTCGTGGCTATTAAATCCTATAGATGAAACCGGAAGTTCTGACCTGTAAAATTCATTGTACATGAGCGTGGCTTTACTCGGGGTGTTTGAAGCAGGGCAGAGCTTATTCGGGTAAAAGCGATGGAAGGTTTGTTTTAATTTTTAATTTTAGTTGATGAATGCACATCAGATCTTAGTGACATTCTAAGTCTTGGCATGCACGAATACCTTCCTTATTCTTTCAGAAATTCGCAACAATAGTAAAACCGCTCTTGGTTTAACGATAAGTTTAACCAAGTAATAAAAGCGAAGGAGTCTGCTTTTCGTGCATATCAATTGTATTCATGTCCAGAATTGAAACAAGCCGGCCAGACTGCATAGAACAACTCTAAGTCCATTACCCGGGAGAGAAATTTCTTTTTAACAGAAATGTTAGACAAAGAATCTTGGAATCAAGCAATAGCAAATGACCTGGTTCCTGGTCAAAACCATCAGGAACAACTTCACTAATTCCTCCATAGCTTCACTACATAACAATGGTGAAGGGGTTGTTGACTCCCTGGATAAAGCTAATTTTCTGATTGGTAGATTCGCCTCAAATTCCCGTTTTCTTTTCACTTCACAGACACCTATATTTCCCGTACAAGAGGTGTGCTCACGATCCTTAAGGGGATAAGCGTCTCTAAAGCCTGATGTGGTCTCACCCCTGCTAATTATAAGCTGTGCCTCATCCTTGGCTAAATCTCTGTGTAAACTATTCTACTTTTCTTATTCGACAAGAAAGCTTCCAATTGCTTGGAAACTAGCTCACGTTCAACTTGTTCCCAAGAAAGAACAGGGTAGCGACCCCTCAAATTATCGACCAACTGCAATCACTTCGATTCTTTCAAAGGTTTTTAAATCTTTTATTAACTCCAAATTAATGAACTATCTAGAATCCAAACAACTCATCAATGATTGCCGATATAACTTCCGGATTGGACACTCGTCTGGCTTTTTTTACGGAACGTTGGAGCCCTAGTCTTCACAATTGTGGTGGTCCAAAATCGTTAACCTAGATATTTCAAAAGTCTTTGGTAGAGTCTGGCAGCCAACACTTTTAGTTAAATTTAAAGCACCTGGTCTTTCCCTCTTCTTGTAGCAGATAGCATTTCACCAGAACCTCACCCTCTAAATGCATATGTTCCCAGGGCTCTGTTATCTCTCCACCCCTCTTCTGAATTTTTTTAATTATCATATTTTCCTTACTTTTAAGCCTATCCATAGTTTTGCCTACCACAGTACCATTGATTTGAGTTTGCATGATTAGATCATTGATTAATGAGCTTAATAATATCATCGCTTAAGGTAAAGTGAATCGCGTCGAATTCCTTGCATCTAAGTCCCAAGCTGTCTCATGTCTTTAAAACAAAATCATAACTTTAACACTCCTATTTATTTTCATAGAGGATTGACTTACGGTATACCGTCTTTATGCATTCTTGGCATTAATATTTCCTGTAAATTAAGCTGGACAGATAACATCTTCTCTGCTGCCAAAGAAGCATCAAAATGTCTTTAATTTCAGAAAATGTATAAGAAATATTTCATCCCATCGAATCTAGCGCTCCTCTACAAGTTGAATATTAGACCTAAAATGGAATACAATTCCCATATCTGAGCCGGGGCTGGTCGCACAGTTTTAGGTTTTAGAGCCTTCCAAGCTCATTATCGATTTGGCAATAACTAATCAGATCGACTCACTAGAGCGCCGCCCGCCGCAATGTTGGTGGCTTTCAATCTTTACCCTATGTCCTTCCTATCATGCCGTGCTTTACATTATAGGATATCTTCTGAGCTTGGCTTATTAGTCAAACTTTCTTAACTTTTCCATGAAGTTATATACTTACATGGTCTACATTGCATCTTTTCTGTGACTGGTTTTTTAAATAGACGCAAAGTACGTAGCGCTTTAATTCCTGTATTTTGCAAAGTTACATTTTATGAGGAATTCGTGAATTTGAACAAAATGTATTTCACTCTTTTTACTAACCAAAATGGATGATTCAGAAGCTTTACACTTCCACCATTCATAAACTAAAATAAATAATTTAACACCTCGTTTGACTCTCTAGAGTGGCAAAAGTTGAACGTTGAACAAATTTCTTCGTTAAGAGTCGTAGCTTATCTGTTCGACCCGGATCTTTTAAAGGATAAATTTTGTATATTTTATATTTGCGAGTGCTGACGAGTGTCTTGGAATATTTACATGTTTCCAGGATATTCCGTTTTTAAACTATAGTTGAGCCCCCTCCTCAGAAAAATCCGGGATCCGCCCTGCACAACACTTCATAAGTATATTTAATTTAATTAAGGGTAAATTGACTTTAACATAAGCCAACAGACCAAACCGAAATGGAAAAAAATCAATAAACACCCTTCGCTTTCGATGTCCATCTCTGGATATCACCAAGAAGATTATTTTCGGTACTTTCCGTTAGTTTTTATCGCTTTTGTTTCGAAAAAAACGAAAAATCATTGTTCAAAAGGTAATTTTTCAAAACTATAATTAATTCACTTCCGATCATTTTATTACTGTCCAATTATTAACTAATAAATTATAAATAAAAAATTATTACACGAATGCCTTCGCCTATCATTCAAACCGATCCCGAGATAAATGAGGAGAAACAGTAGTCATCACCTCAAGCAATTCTACGTTCAACGCAAAAGAATACACTGCCAAATTGTTGGAAAATTATTGTTCAGTGCATTTCATAATGTTGGCGTAGCGGGTCGAGTGCAATAAATGAAAGACAATGCTTTGTAAGTTCCCATAAAACACAATTGAATTGATATATTATGTCAAAGGTAAATATTATTGAAGCTTTGTGTTTAGGATGAGAGACTGCGGTCGAAGTAATCGCATTGAAGAGATAAGAAAAACAAGTAAAAGAGCTAGAATTGGTCTACGACGAATTTTTATGATACCCTAGATGAACGCCCGTATGATATTTCGTAGTTCCGCAAATTTGATTTTTGCAGTGGTTTTTCGCATATTTTTCTAGAACGGTTAGTCGGACCGAAATAATGATTATAACCAATATTATAGGAATTGATATTCTGAAGAAGTTTTTAGTACAATAAAAGTGTCTAGGACTGATCATTTTCACAGTATCCGTACAAAACCTAATTTTTTATATGGCGGCACCAAGAAAGGGTTGCCCGATTTATTCCATTCACGAAATTTCATTTGCTATTACTGTGAAAACTTTATTTATCAAATTTCAGCTCTCTATGTCTTATGCAGTGGAAAACGAAATTTTTGTATGGCAACCCCGGAAGAAGTTGCCCGATTTATCTCATTTTCGAACTTAATTTTACTTTTTTTTTAAAGTCCGTATATAAAATTTCAGCTCTCAAAGTACACGCGTTCTCGAGTGATCATGCGCACGGACATGCAAAAATCAATCTAAAATTTAATACTGTGCGTGGGTATCCAATCCATTTTGCTCTACCATCATTATTTCTGTGCGTTACAAATGGAAGGACAAACTTAGTATACCCTATAGATTTCATCTAGGGTATAATAAAACTTCATGTTATAATTATTGCGAGAAAGAATTTTTTTTATATAGTAGTACAACAGTTACTCAGTTACAACAGTTGCTCGCTATACGCGGTACCTTACACCCTAGTTACTTCACGTGACATCATTAGCATCCCTCGTTGGCGTTATCTGTAAATTACCCTGAAATTCAAAACATTTTCATCTCACTAGTATTAAAATCCTAAAACATGCATCGCACTAGCATGAAACCAATAAATTTCTTTCCTAAATTATCTTCATGCAGTTCATTTATGCCTTGGGTACTTTTTCTCACAAAATTTCTCCAAAGCAAATGTTAGTATCTCGGATTTCACCTTCTAAATTATTTACGCCAACGTAAACAATTTCCTCGCGATGAGTTTAAAGTACTTGAACGCATATGAATTATGCTTGAACTCATACGATTTAATCACTTTTCCCCTTAAATCGATTCTTGCTGAGAATAGCATCTTTTTCACTTATCGAAGAAATTGATTGGCCGATAGATTTTTACTTTGAATTTTTTCAATAAATCGATGGAGGGAGAACCTAAATAAATTCAGATGATGTTGCTAGGAACAGGCAGAGTTTTCCTAACTTTTGAAGTGATCTGAAGAGTCCCCCTACCAGAGGTAAGGCCTTCAGATCTCTAGAAAAAGCAAATACTTACATGTTAAATAAAAATTCATTGTATTAACATAAGTGTACAAAGTAGTTGAATAAAATTTCATAGTGTACAAAAGTTATTCAGTTGTTAAATAAATAAAATTGGGACTGGTGATCTTCTCTGTATAGAAAGCACTCCCCAGTCCTTGGGTATCTCATTAAAACCCATATAGATTTCATCTAGGGTATAATAAGACTTCATGTTATAATTATTGTGAGAAAGAATTTTTTTTATATAGTAGTAACCATAAGCTTTCCATTACCAAATTATATAACTTAGGTGATATAGACTAGTACTAAAAACTTCTTTGTGACCACTATAAATCCCTTATAGAACTTAAATGCGAAATTATAAAAAGGTTACCGTGAGATTTATGAAACGTTATAAGGCAGAACTACAATAGACGTATACGTAAGTACATTTACTTATGTAAAGCGAACGCACCCTTTAATTTAACAGGTGTACACAAATTAACTTTAACTCGTGCACAATAAATATTTTTCTAGTTAATCCAGTTAAGAAATACCACTGGATACGTAGTTGAATTACACTAGATTGACTGTACAGCATCTGTTCACATCTAGAATCCATTCAACGAATACTAGGTTCTATTAATATTTGCTGTATTAACTATTTCCAGCTAAGAAATATGACAATCTAGTTAAATTGACGAATATTCTGGTATTTCAGGAAACAGATTATTCCATTTAAATGGACAGTCATCTAGTTGACTGAAAAAGAAAGAAAAAAAGGAAATATGAGTTAGTATTCTAAAGTGTTTTCCTCAACAAGAATTCCCAAATTTTAATAAATTTGAAACTTTGTCCCTCAACAGTACTTTAAAAACCACACCACTGGCAGTACATTTATCTTCCAAAAAATTTGTTTTGTTTGCACCTTTGTGTATAAACATAAACACCTTTCTGTGTGTTCGTTCTGCAATTTACACAGATTCCTCGCCTTCTTCCGCCTGCAGACTGCATTATAGACTCATTTCATCATATGCATTTGTTGTTTGCGTGAACAGTATGGCATTAACCTGCTAGTTATAAAATTTTTTTTCTAGCTGGAATTAACAAGTTCTAGTTAAATCTGCGTACTTCTAGTCAAAATTAATACTACGTCAACAGATTTTACATTGTTACTGCTTTTTCTATCACTTGGTGTTTGATTCGAACAGAAGTAAGTCCTGCAAAATTGTCAGGAGTGAGCTTTTCAATAAATTAATTAAAATATTTGAGCCTTATTAAGTTTTTATAAGTGCGTATTGGGGTTGCTGTATAGTAAGTAAGTGTGTTTTATTTCTTTATTTATTTATATATTGGCTCGGCGTCTATAAATGCATATAAATCTATTGGAGAGGGTGTAAATCTGAATTCTTTTATTCTGAATGCATGAATTACTAAAACAGAAGACTCATTTTTATGTCTATAATACATATATTTCTTAACAAAAATATTTTCAACTTAGTGGGTCTTACATGAAACTATTTCACAAGTTGATTTAAATTAGTTTGCATTATTTGGAGTAATCGCTTCGCTATACAATATGTTTATGTCACCTTTCATAATGCTTATTTGCACAATTTAAATTAATTATTTTTATTAATTTAATGAAAACTAGGATTGACCAATGAATTAAGACTAAACAGAGGGTATGAAGAAGCTTGTTTAAATGGCAAAAATAGGCATAAAAAGTTTTCGAAGTTAAGTGTGCTATATTGCTAGATGTATATAGAATTATAGCTCTTGTTTTAATTATACCTATTATGTCAGTTATAGGTTTTTATTTAAAATTACTTAAATGTATGCAGGCAGTACCTAAGTGGGATAGGCATAAAAACAAAGCAAACTTAATTTTAGTTTTTTATTAACTCAACTTTCCTTCTGAAAGTTCATAAATCAAGAAAGTATGTAAAATTTATTTTCGTTTTAAATTCTTTTCAAAATCTTCGATTAATCTTGCTGTCGTTGAGAAAGCTGAAATAATAGAAAATAGGAGAAAGTTATGAAAGCTGATATGTACATATATAGTCCTCCAGTGGTTGGTACTACATCTTTTTTAATTTTTAACAGCTGGTTGCTCAACTTTTTCAAATAAATTTATGGCCATATGTGCTTTCTCGTAATTTAAAAGTCTTGTAAGACGAGGCTCTGAAAACATCCTAATGCTCCGTCCATTAATGAGTCCTTAAATAACAGTTATATTCAATCTCTAATGAGAATGATTTGCTATATCTGTACACAACATTTGAATGGTCATTTAAAAAGTTTAAAAGAACACTTGAAAGAGGTTCATGGTGCCCCATTTATGAAAGGGGACTCTCAGGGAATATTTTTATGTTGTGAAAATTCTTGTAATGAAAAATTTTCGTCATTTAAATCCTTTTCAAGACATGTTAATAAAAAGCATTGCTCAATAAAACGACCAACAAGTTCATGTGATATCCCATATTTTTCAACTGAATTGGAAACCGAAAATGCTATCTTGCCAAAATTTTAGAGGTTCATAATATTGAACTATCAATTATAAATGCATTTAGTGAAATTCGCGGAATTACAAGTGTACCTGAATCGACAATCAAGTTTATTTGGGAAAAATACAAAGAAATTAGTTCAGTTATTACTTTAAATCTGAGACATCAAGTAAAACAATTCCTTCTCAAAAAGGGTATCGACATAAATGATTACGATGGAATAAATTTACTAGAACGATTTAACATTTCAGAAAATTTTAAAGCGTCTTCCACGTTCGAAAAACAAATTAAATTCATAGAAAGTGATAGTCATTATGTCCATCCGCGCGAAATTCCGCTCGGACAGAGAATTGATAATGTATTACATAGAACAACAACTGTATCAAAAATTATAATTGAAACTTTTCAATATATTTCCATAAAAAAAACTTTAATAAATCTTATGCGAAATTCAAATTTTAGAAGTATGGTAAAATCTGAAAACTGTTCTAATAATAAAGAAGTTATCAAGTCATATCTAGATTCCAGCTGTGCTGGAAAAAATGAGTTCTTACAGAAATATCATGATACCATTCGAATTAATTTATATTATGATGATCTCGAAGTTGCAAATTCTTTAGGATCAAAAAGTACTTTTTATAAAGTTGGTGTCTTTTATTATAACATTCAAAATATTGATGTTCGATTTAATTCAAAAATTTGCTACATATTTTTATTAGCTGTGGCGTATACAAATGACATAAAGAAATACGGGTTTGAAAAAATTTTGGAGCCGTTTGCTGAGGAAATGAAAATCTTGGAAAGTGATGTGGGTGTGGTGTACTTAGAAGAAAATGATTGTAATCCATTGCGCGCTACTCTCGTAAATTGCTTAGGCGACAATTTAGCCCTACACGACTTGCTTGGTTTCTCTAGTCCAGCTTCAAAACTGTTTTGTAGGCAGTGCATAATTACAAAACCTGCATTTAAAGAAAACTTTAGGGTACAGTTCCCAAATAGAACACCAGAGATGCATAACAAACACATAGAACTTATTAACGAAAATATCAAATATAGAAAAGAGTTTGGAGTGAAAGAAAATTCCGTACTGAATTCTTTAAGGAATTTTCATTGTACTACCAACTTTTCATTTGACCCAATGCATGATTTGTTAGAAGGAATTGTAGCTATGGAAATTAAAATGGTGCTATCATACTTCATTACACGGAAGAAATATTTTTCTGTAGATACGCTAAACAGTAAAATTAACTCATTCTACTATGGGTATATTGAACAGAAGAACAAACCAAGCCCAAATTTTACCACTCTTATGTTAATTTCTGTCACAAATAAAATTAAACAAAAAGCTGTTCAGACTTGGCTACTTCTAAGAGTTCTTCCATTCATTTGCTATTCAATAATATCGGATGAAGACTTCGACTACATCCGAATATTGGTGCTCTTAAATAAACTTTTAGAAATAACTTTTTCCGATACTATTAATGAATTTATGATATGTGAATTATCTGAGACAATAAACACCCATCACTTGCTTTTCAAAAAAATATTTCCTGAGAAACAAATGATCAATAAACATCATTATATACAGCATTATCCAGAATGTATTAGGAAGAAAGGTCCAATATATTTTTCCTCCTGCTTACGATTTGAAAGTAAACATGGCTCTTTAAAAAGGCAAATTTTAAATGGCCGTAATTTTAAAAATATTCCAAAAAGCATAGCCAAAAGGCAAACTTTGATACAAAATATCTATGTGCACAGCGCAAAGTATAGTTCTCATTTAAGAATCAACTCAAGCAAATTGCTTCCCATACACACATTTTTAAGCAAAGAATTTATTTTACAAAAGATGAATTCTGTTAATTATGCCCGCAAAATATATTCAATCACCTTGAATGAGGTCGAATATCGCCCTCAAGTAATTGTTGTTCTAAGCGATGTTTTTGCTAAACACAAAAGTCCGTTTCCTTACTTTGTTTTAATAAAAAAGATTTTTGAAATAACAGATGAAATATATTTCAGTTGCTCAACAGTGCATGTGAAGGAATTTGTAGAGGATTTAAATGCCTTTAAAGTAAATATGGAACTGATCAATTCATAGTACATTACAGAGAAATCAAGGATCCACATCCTAACGTTTTATGGCGAATTCAAGGGTTGCTAAATAAATATATTGCATTAAAATATAGGTACTAAACTACGAAGAATCCGAAATCTTTTTATCCATTTTAACATATGGTAAAATATATATTATAACTAAATCCAATTGAAAACGAAAATAAATTCATATAAGTTATTCATTAGTGCATAAAATTGTAATGCTCTGTCTCTTATAATATAATATGTATATATGCCTACACAGACTATCATTTATATTAAAGTGTTATTGTAATTTGTAAGACACTGTTTCAATTTATTCAAAATAGTTCAGGGAACCGACGAATTAGCTGCTGCAGATATTAGCGAAAATGACCTTATTTTACTTAATATTAAGCTTGGTCCACGGAAAAAAATTTTACGGCCTTATTGAGCCATTGAAAAAAAAATGAGAGAAGAGATTGTATCGTTATAGACGAAATGCTTACCGAATTCGATACGTCGATTTCGACGGCTACATTAGCAACAGAAACAAATTCAAGGGTATCCATGTACAGTCAGGTAATAAATATAAATATATTTTTACTTTCCGGATACAAGAAAAAAATACAAATTAGGATCGAAATCTGGTAGCTGTTTTGAAAGGAAATAAGGATGGTGTAAAAATTTTGGAGAAACTTCAAAAGGGAGAAGATCTTGAAGTAAAGGAAACTAATGTGCTTAACCGTATCCTAGTAGACGATTTAGTCGCAATATGTGGACAGTAAGTACATATTAAATTTCGTTATTAAAAAAGACATAAAAATCGGTTTTTATAGCTACCCAAGAACGGTAGACAAAGTAAATCTAGCCAAGGCAATTATTTCAACGTTTAAGCAACTTGGACAGTACACAAATCCAAATATTCCTGCCTATGTAAGTGTTTGTGTAAATCTAATCTTTCCTGGTAATCATATTATCCATAGGCACTGTGGTTTTATTCAAAGGGATCAAAGTCAGGAGAGAAAGCTGCTGGGAAAATCGAGTATCGGTTAGAGAATGTTAGACTGAAGATATCACCATCAAAAAAACGAAACTCGCTGTCATCATCCAGAAGAAAAAGATCGACTTTGATGGCTTTAAACACCACACCAGAAAAAAAGGAGAAGGTAAATAATAGTAAAATAGATAAAGTGAAACATTTTTGTTTCATAATATTTGTTTAGATCGACGAGCTTAGGAATACTTTACCCAATGATGACAATTTCGAGAAAATTAAGGATATGATGAAATCCACATTTAGCGCTAGAAGAGCAATGGCATTAGAAGGAACACCATTTACTAAAATCCATGAAAAATTCAAGGATAACAGATTATAAAGGATTGTTGGTAAGCTTACTCGCAGTATTTTTTTCTGCATATCTTGCTATTTCTCCCTTTATTAGATTGATGCTGATTTTATTATGTTAAGAAGTTACGAGGGAAACAAACAAAACATACACGAATATGAATCGCATATTATGCAAAATAATATAAGTATTTAAGGACTTCATCCTAAATGGTACGAAATAAGTGCGTGTACAGGGTGTTTTGAAAAGATGTGCTCCAACATATACTAATCTACTCTGTGGGTATTCTGATCACAGTCTGTTCCGACGCCTTAATGTCCTTGAAAGGACTTATAAACATTTCAGCGCTACCGCCAACGTTAAGGCTTTAAAATGCAAATTAAGTGGCAGGAGTGGTTTGAGGGGAGAGGTAACGGGCGTCGGAACAAACGTTGATCAGGACACTCCATAGAGTCGATTGGTATATGTTGGAGCACATCTTTCCAAAACACCCTCTACATTGTTCATGCTTATCATATATGTATGTATGCCTATATGCTCTTATTAACAGATTTCCTAAGAACGCTTGTTGCAATTATGACCGAGCTTCCCAACCGACAAATAAAAAGAGCTTCATGCCAGTTAGCTTCGAGCAGTAAAGAGTGGGAAACTAAAAGTTTGGAATCATTCTTGGCTCCTCTAATTCAGTGGATAGACGTAAGTGAAATTTATTTTAAAGTTCTTTCCGCTTACAATTTACTAATTCTACTATTTCTATTTCTAATATCTTAGGTGCAAGAAGATATTGAAGACTACATTAAAAGGAAACAGGAAACACAGCCGTTTATTATCTGCAGGTCGGAGGAAACGTTTACTATAGGAATGTTTTATTCAATAGTGGATGACATTTATGTGTTTGTGGGCGAAAGCCCTTTGCATGCCTTCGACATTTTATATAAAGTGCACTACGTATAATCTTAAGTACAATAAAAATCTTACAAAATTTTATAATTTTTTCGATTGCTTTATTTATAAGGCCAAAAATGTAAATCCGCTTGGAGTAGTATCAACCTATTATAATAAGTTGGATAAAATGTCAAAGTGCCAGAATTAGTTATTTTAAGCATCTTAAATAAGTATTTACCAAAAAGAAGGCCTTAATATATGTAATATCTATAGTTAGACAGTTTCAATTAAACATTTTTACCTTTTACTTTTGCTGAGATATATGAATAACCAAGAAATATATATAAATATATACATATATATGTATAACTAAATAAGAAGAAATATATATATAATATGTATAGTTAGACAGTTTTTCAATTCATTTACACAATATTCAACGACATGTTAATATGGGGTTATTTGCTTCCTCCAAATGGTACATATTTTGGAGTTGTTTTACCTGAAAAGACCACCGGGGAAAGAGAAAATGATGTAAATTTGAATATATGTATTATCCATTTTTATTCAGTACTAAAATCCAGAAACAACATGTGTGAAACTTTAAGCTTTACCAATAAATCTTAAAATTTCACACTTTAAATTTACTGTAACTGTGATTTCCATTCAAGAAATGTAGTTTGTATTTTTGCTGTACTAACGAAAGCTGGTGAAACTGCATACTAGGCGCACCTTCCAGAATCTAGGTTTGAACACACAACTAGACAAGTAGTTGATAAAAACTGAGCTCTAGGAGCTCCTACCTAGACAACTAGTTGATAAAAATCTGAGTTCTAGGGGCTCCTTCCAGAATCTAGGTTTGAACACTCAACTAGACAACTAGTTAAGAGATTTTAACTAGATATGTAACTAGAAACTCTAGCGGTTCCCCTCTAGTTGAATTTTACATACTTTCCAGTTGAAAAATATTTACTATGTAACTGATTTCAAAATTGCAATAAGAAACATAAACCATGTAGAAATTTGCTAGAGCTTGAGGAGAAGGAGACGAAGAAGAAAGGTTTCAAAAAAAGGATGTGGAAGAATCCATTCAAACTTTCCGAGCTTAAACATAAATACTTAGATATGAATGTTTTTTAAATAAAATAAACTGAACTTTACTTAGAAGTTGAAAATTTCATCAAAACTGTCAGATTCCTAAATTACTGGCGACTTCGAGGAAGTTGGCAAATGGTAAGATGAAAGAAAGCAGGTTAAAAGAGACGTACAAATTGTAAGGAAATGAGTGAAAAAAGGTAGTTTTTAAGAAAAACGGAGTGTTGAAATAAAAAGTGTAAGTTGTTTAAATCAGATATAAAAAGATTTTTCCTTACATAAATAAGGTGACATTGAATTTATATTGAAAATTCTTTATTAATTCTTCAAAATCAATTTCATCGCCTTCAAAGTAATCCCCTCCCGATGCAATGCACTTATGCCAAAGGATTTTCCAATCTTCGAAACAGTTGAAACAGTCGATTTCAGGGATAGCCTTCAGCTCCTTCCTCGCGGCGGCTTGAATCTGCTCTATCGTCTCAAAACGGTGTCCTTGGAGGGGTCTTCTGAGCTTGCTGAACAGCCAGAAGTCGTACGGCGCCAAATCAGGTGAATACGGTGGTTGTGGAACGATATGAGTCGAGTTTTTGGCGAAATGGTCACGAAGAACGAGTGCAGTGTGAGACGGCGCATTATCGTGGTGCAAAAACCAAGAGTAGTCTTTCCACAATTCCGGCCTCTTTTGGCAGATAGCGTTACGCAAACGACGCATAACGCTCAGATAATATTCCTTGTTGACTGTTTGACCCGGGGGAAGGAACTTAGAATGCACAACACCACGATAATCGAAAAAAAAACTGTCAACATCACCTTGATTTTTGAGCGACTTTGGCGCGGTTTTTTTGGTCTCGGCACACCCTTGGCACGATATTCGCTCGATTGATCGGTCGTTTCGTGGTCGTAAGCATAGATCCAAGTCTCGTCTCCAGTGATCATGCATTTCGTCTTGTCAGTGTAGTCAGAAAGCATTGTTTGACACACTTCAACGCGACGCCTTTTTTCCAAAAAATTCAATGATTTCGGTACCAGTCGAGATTTGACGCGTTTGAGGCCCAAAGCGTCCTTCAAAATGGTATTTACTGAGCCTTTCGATATGCCAATATCATCAGCAAGGTCTCTAATCGTTAATCGACGGTTTTCAAACACCAAATCTTTAATTTTTTGGACGTGAGCGCCAAGGGCGCTCTTCGTCTTCGACACGTTCACGGCCTGCTTGGAACTCACTATACCACTTTTCGACATAGCCAAAGGCTTTCTGCACCATCCTCAACGAATCCGCAGCAGAGAATTGATTCCGCAAACAAAATTTAATGCAAATTCTTTGCTCAACAAATTTCGACATCGCAAAAAACGAGAAATTCACTTTTAGCATCTCACAAAACGAAGCGTATCTCAAACACTAATGAATATTTTGACGTGTGATTTGGCAGGGATGTCAAAGACAGTCCTAGCAACCTAAAAAAGAAACCAATTCGCTAACTCCTTTCACGCGCGCAGTTTAAATTCAAATGTCATCTTATTTTTTGGGCACAGTAGTAGATCATCACCCTAAGTTAATTAATCCTCTTTTTTACAGGTCAAACTTTATAAGGAAGAGTTAGGGATAGAGTCATTATCATGGCTTGGAAATAGTCCAGACACAAATCCGATTGAGCATGAGTGGCCATAAATGAATGGAAAAGTAGCTGAAAAAAGACCGTCAACAACTGAAAATTAACAAAAAAAAATTATAAAATTAACATCACTAATTAAGAATATGAAAAACAAACTTTACAAATCAATTCTCAGACGAGAAGAAGCGGTTATAAAGAGTAAAGGGGCTACAACCCCCAAGCAATATTTAAGAATAAAATAGAAAAAAAAACTGAAATTTAATCTTTGTTTTCATTCTGTACCTTTACCTTTGTCTAAAAGGAAAAAAATTCTCAAAATTAGATATTGTAATACGCCAGATGGGTCTCATATCATAAAAAAACTCGATTTTCCCTGAGAATTCCTTTTATTGCCTGGCATGACCATACCGGATTTAAATCCTGTTTTTTTTTTACATTCTAGATAACCCACAACGAGAAGAAGTTTTTCTAGATTTAAGAAGGCTGAAATCCTACAATTTTCCTGATCAGTAATGGCGAGATTTTTTTTTCCATTGGTGTAAAGTTATAACCTCTGCTTTCTTTCCAAAAATGAGCTTCCACATTCTCCCTATACAATGTTTGTGTACTATGCACAACACCTACCTAGAGGAAAATCAACTGACAAATAATTTTCCTGTATATTGCTCTTTTTATTTCAGAAAAAATTATTCGGAATAAAGTGCAGTCATTAACAGTTAAAAGGTCTTTTTTAAAACTACACTTCATCAGTATTCACCTAGGGTAATTAAAATCAGACATTGCAGTCGACCTTTTTTCACTCACTGCACTCACCAGTTACCCCACCACTAGTAAACTTTCCATCCCCGACCCGAAACAAGGTTTTTAATTTTTTTGTGTTGGATTTTTTGTCATAAAACATAAGCTTTGGAATTTTTCGCAATTTACCTTTGAGAGTGAATGGAGTCTGGAGAGATGTACTATATACAGAGATGTGTATTTCCCGCCGGTAGTTACAGGGTGATTAATATGTTTTGCATGAGTATTGTGAGCTTCTAAAATGTTTAATGTTTGTACATACATATGTACGTCGGTAAGATGGGGGTAGGGGATAGGTATGTGTTACTATAACGTTTCAGAAAAGTTTTCTATCCCAAGAACTAAGAGATGTGTGTACAGGAAGGGTTATACTTAGAAGACAAAAATAATTCTTTGAAATTCCAAGGAACTTATCGGTGACGATCAGTTTTACTTATAGTTTGGTTTTAACTTGAGTTATAGTGCGTGTAGCCATGAACTTGAATCATAAGGGGGTTAAAAAGTGGGTCGAAGAGCTATAAATAGTAGAAAAATTGGAAAAAGGAATTATTATAAAGATATTTGACCGAATTTCAGGCATTTAATAAATCCCGAATTCATATCTATCAGGACCAAACTTTAATTCGACTCAATAATTTCATGAAGCGATAGTATAGATAATATGAATACCTACATACATAATTACAAGGATTATGTGGGTTACAGGGATGTGTTTATACCATATAAACATTGGCGTGACAGGGTGGGCCCGGCCCTGCCTAGAATGCGGTCTGGCCCTGCCCAGAAAGCGGTCTGGCCTTCCCAGGAAATTATAGAGATTCCTAAAAAATATTCATCAATTCATAGAATCTATAGGTCTATAAGCCTAATTAAATTGAATCCTTTCGGTTCGGAATCCAAAAAGATCTAAAAAGTTCTTTTCATTAACACGTTGATTGCCGACCTGAAAAGCTGGATTTCATCAGATGGCCAAACTATTATTTTTCTTTAAATTTTGTTTTACTGTGTTTAAATAACTTTGTATAGTGTGTCTTTAGTTTTAACATTATCTAAGCAGGTTTTACATAATCTAAATATTTATCATGCGGTATCGCGTGATCGGCCATACATAACACAATTATTACCCATATGGTCTATAACGCGATTTCGCGTGATATGTAGTTTAAGCTCATAAGTTATATTGATGGATCAAAACAGGAATTAAAATACATAATATATGTTTATTATATTTTTTATTAGCAGCTTCCAGATTATTAGCAAGATCAAAATTTATAGGAACTAAAGTACAATAATTTTGGTTTCGTAATGGCACAACACAATTATATTTACATTTCCAGAAATATATAGCAAAATTACACACAAGAAATTGTAAATTTACTTGGGAGTGCAATAATGTAAATCAAAGAAGCAATCAAAACATAGAGGAGGGCCACCAGGACAGTTCTTGCATTCCATGGTAGTGTTCACTCTTTTTTTATTATTATAGCAGTTTCTACAATCCTTTCTCGCTGTAACGTTTGAAGTTTTACCAGTGGGTAATGATCGTTGTGTGGCTTTTTCAATTTTAGTAAGCCTATGTTGCTGAATATTCGCGTCTCCACGTCTCTCCAATGTGTTTTGTTTTCGAGCTCTATTTATTTCCGGCAAAAACGATTCAAGCACTTTTTTTCTAAAATCATAAAGTGACAGACTTCTTTGGTTGGATTATTTATAATATAACATCCGAGAATTTATCAAACTCATCATTAGTGTGTGAACAAAAATTTTCAAATACCATCTAAGTGTTTTCCTTTCACATGGATAGTAACTGAGCATTTGGTCTTGAAGAACTACACCTGAAATGTTTTGATTGTAATTGATAATAGCAGTCAGCTTCAAGGTAACGTTGCCGCGTTTGCTTGTCACTTCTTGCATTTCATTTAGAAATTCGGTGGATATATAATTAATTTCCTTTTTATCACTCCACTTCCCTATATGGACACCATTACGATAGCATGATATATTTTCACCTTTTTTTATTATTTTAGAAATGACCTCAGATGGATTTTCCTTGCGTTTCTTGTTTAGCATGCAATAAGTATCATTTTCCAATTGGTCGACAGCCAAACCGTAGCTGTTATAGAAATTGTCCATATATATTGCATGGACGACATTTATTTTGCCTTCTAATAATTTTTTAACAATTTTTCTATGTGCCCTTTGCCAGCAGTTTCATCAAATATACTGGCATAAACATGAACTTTTGAAATAGTTCCGTTGGGTTCGGCAAGTATGTAAAGTCTTATCCCGTATTTGTGCCTTTTACTTTTTATGTACTGTGGACAAAATAGTCTTCCACGCCACAAAACCATCGATTCATCCAACGCCAAATTTTTATCGGGGTAGTAAATAGACTCCATAGTATTATTGAAGTTTTCTATTATCAACCTGAATTTATCCATGCGGTCACCATCATTTTCATGCTCAACAAAATGCAGACATCTTAAAATAAGCTGGAACCTATTTCTTGACATATATTGAGCGAAAACAAATTTGTATAATTGATGACTTTTCCAGTGATCAACCAAACGATTCATATTTGCCGTCCCTGAGTGGAATAGTAAGCCAATAAAAGTTTTCAATTCATCGATGGTTAGTGGCTTGCAGTTAGAATTTAGAGACTTACTCTTATGAGTGGAACTTTTCAAGGATTCTACGTATTTATTTGTGCAATCGACGATTTTTTGTAGGTAATTTTAACTAAGAAATAAATCAAGATACCCTCTAGGATTATCCGGCGGTAATATCAATATCTCATTTGTCCTAGTAAAACGAATCTCTTTTCTCATCGAACTACTCTCAGTAGTACTCCATCGCATCGTAGATGCCGGTCTTGGTGGTTGGTCAGGCAGGCCTTGTGCAACCGGTGAAGCAAAGTGAACAGATGGCTGCGCAAATACAGGAGAAGTAACTGAAGGAACTGATCGTTGAGTGGAGGGAGCTGAAATCTGTTGTTCACTTACGACTTCATTGGAACGTTCCATCTCCAATTCCGGAATTTCATCATCTTGTGATTCTGAACTACTTTCGCTATCTTCATTGACATTATAGTTAACGTCATCCACATCACTCCCTGCATAAATGTCCTCGTCCGAATCCAGTAATAAGACTTCCAACACAGCACTTCTAAGTTTTTTTTTGCACGATTTGTCATGGTAGTGGTTCTTTGTGAGGGTCCTGGTTTGTCACTCATTATTAGAAAGGAAAAAAATGTACTTAAATTAGGCGAAAACAAGTTGAAATTCGCAAAAAAAATTAACTACATCAAACGCCGGCGCTTCGTGAACTGTGTGACAAAAACAATATGGCGCACCCGGAGGCCACACCACCATTCGAACAGTAAGTTCCTTCCCTAGTGGCTGAAATAAATTCCACGGGCCGTTGCGCGGTGGCCACTATTCTACAGCTCATACAAATCTATCAGGAAGAAACACGCGTTAACGCGTGATCGGCCATCGGCTGACGGGCTGGATCACGCTTATACGCGTCATCGGCAATCAACGTGTTAAGCAAAGATATTGAAATCTTTTGAAGATTGCTCTGATTTAACTGAATTTTGACAAAGGCGTGAAAAATGTATTCTGTAAGAGAAATCTTGTCGAACTATTTTTGATAGTTTGTACGAAAATTTTTATTGCTATCCTTTGATCTTTGATTTCAGTGATGTTTTGAAAATTTTGTAAACCTTTGTTTAACCTTCATGTCCACGGCAAAGAAATTCCTCGAATCCCCACGGCATGGCACACTTGTGCCACTTTGTGGTAATTCACGTATTTCCAAAAATTTCTGAGAATTAATTGTTTTTTCTATGTAGGATTATTATGACATAGCGTCTTTTAAAGTCAATTCAAAAGGTTTTGTAAAAGTTAACAACAGTTAATTCAATTGTATATGTAGGATTATGATCTTGAGCTTTTTTCTGAAAATTTATTAGTGAGATACAGTTCTGTGAAAAATTTCGAATTTACAATAGTGTCGGTTATTTTTCACGAAGAAGAATTTGGTAGAAGTTATATGGCTGAAGAAGAAATATCACGTGTTGGGTTTAGGTTGTATGCATTTATTTTGTTCTTTATAGGAATATGTTGTAATTTTTTCGTTCGTAGGATGTTTTACAATCAACAAAAAACTTATTTGGAAGAAGTATTAGGCGAAGAGGATAGCTCGCAAGATTTATCACATAACAATATCAACGAAGAAAATGGTTCTGAGGACGAATGGATTCCACCAAATATAAATTATCAAACTTGGGTTGAAGAGGAATTAGATGTTGAAGACGTCCATAGCGACACAAGTTTTCAAACAGAAATTGAAGATGAGGACGATACAGATAGCGATGATTACTACGAAGATATTGATATGTGTCCTGAAGGACAATCTGATAAAGATATCTTTTGAGATAAAGACAACACCATATGGCATCGCAATCCTTCTTCTATGTGTCAAACATTGCGTCACAATATTCTACGACATCGAACTGGCCCAGCAAGATCGACTCATACTCTATCTGTTCGTGACACATTCAAATGCTTTTTCGATGATGTAATTTGCAACATAAATGTAAAAAAAACAAATCGAAAAGCAAATAGTGTATATTTTAAATGGAATTTCGAAAATCCTGGAAAACCTAAAGTGTGGAAACCGCTAACTCAGGAGGAGTTTGAAAGATTTTTAGGAATACTAGTAACGGCTGGCGTTCGACATTCCAGTTCAGAGCATGTGAAATATATGTGGAAATCAGATTCTAATCCACTGTATCGTGCAACAATGCCAATCAACAGATTCTGGAAAATTTCCAGATTTCTTCGTTTTGATAATCCGTCAACGAGGAATGAACGTTTGGGAACTGATAAAGCAGCACAAATTTTAGAACTGTGGGTTTTGCTCAACAGTAACCTCCACTCGCAGTATACTCCAAATAAATGCTTCACCGTTGATGAACAGCTGTATCCGTATAGAGGGAGAACTAGTCCAAACCCGCGAAATATGGGATTAAAATTTGATGGGTATGTGACGCGTCCAATTCCTATCCCCTTTTAGGAAAACTTTATACCGCAAGTCGGCTGAGGGTCATGAAACGAATCAAGGTGAAAGGATTGTAAGAGACTTGTGTCACGGATAATTTTTTTACAACTCTTCCACTTGCACATTGGCTGTTGTTGTTGAACATGTCACTCGTGGGAACATTGAAACGTAATAAACGGTATATTCCTCCAGCAATGCAAAGTCACAAAGTCGTGAGCCTTTGCAAAACCCTCGAGAATACTTCCCAAGCCATGAAACAGAAACCTATATGTGTGCGTTTGGAGTCCGTTCTCTAAAATGTTCTATATTGATGGTTATGGAAAAGTACCAAACATTGATTTTATAAATGCTATTGAGCCCAAACTACTATCCATACAGGAAAATAGTCTTCTAGTAATTTACAGCTTGGTTCCTTATCTTCCGAAAGGCTGCACTTACTACATACCTTCCTCAACAAAATAATAAAATAGTCTTGATTACAAAGTAACCTTACCATTTTACATCAATACCTCTCAGCTGTGCATGTGTGTATGTGCAGCCGGAGTCCGAATCTGTAGGCAGCTACATTCGATATCACCAGCCCACGGCATCGCATGACGGCACAGCGACATTACAATGATTACTCAGCTGAGAATTTTTGTTTGAGAAATCGTAGTCATTTGGCTAAGGTAATTTTTTTTAAATAGTTTTGTTAGGAAAGGTATGAAAATGTTATTACAGTTCGCAAGATAAGAAAGCAAGCTTAAGATTATCAGAACACCATTTTTCGGTGTGAATAGTAGTTTAGGACGGAGGAGCTATTCAAATCAAACTTTTGTCAGTTTTACATAAGAACACTGCAAATAATTTAGAATGTAAGGACTACGTTGGGCCTCGCATGTGGTAGGGAGGGAGTCTCTTTCATGGCTTGTGAAGTATTCTCGAGGGTTTTGGCCATTGCCATCAATGTTTGCTTTTACTGAGAACAAGGTTAGAATGTGTTCATCTATTCCAAAGAAAGGAAGAAATGTAATCTTATTATCTACCATGCACCATACAGCTGCCGTAAGTGGCCCAAAGGAAAAGCCAGAGATTATACATTATTATAATAAAACCAAGGGCGGGGTCGATACGATGGATAAAATGCTATCGGATTTCTCAACGAAACGAAAAACAAATCGCTGACCTGTTGCAATTTTTTACAACATGATCGATATAGCATGCTTAGCAGCTTTCATAATTTATTCAAAAAATAATCTGGCTTCAGCTAAACAAACTGATTGCCGTCGAACATTTCTCCAAGATCTAGGAAAAGAACTAGCCATCTAGCCATCTATAGATACCCGCTCACACATTCCAAAGGTTATTGCGCAGTTTTCTACAAAATTAGGAATAGAATGTATGTTGGAAAGACCTTTAGAAAACATACCGCCAATACAACAAACTTCTGAGAGTTCAACCAACTCGGAGTTTACTGGAAGATGCTATACTATATGTCGAAGAAACTCTTCCCAGCCATATAATCAGTGGAACAAATGTGCTATGCCGTGGACATATCGGATATAAAAGCTAAAACTGTAAAAATTCTATTTTAGATTTATGATTTAGTTGTAACATCTCGCTCAATGTTTCCACGTTTGAGACTTTTAAGATGTTCCAGAAAAAAAAACTATAAAGTGCTAAAATCAAGCACATAAATCGAAAATGCCACAATTATGCCATGCCTTGGACATGAAGGTTAATTTTGCGGAAAAAAGGATTTTTTAAACTTTTCGATTCCAATGGATCCAATAATAATTATGATTATCTTTATAAGGAAGAAATATTTAGTGTGCAATTAAAAAATTGAATAATCTTATTATGTTCCGCTATGAAATAAAACTATAATAGTAACTCTAGACAATTGATACTTCGGGAAATCGAGAAATTCGCTGAAAGCCATGAAATCTGTTTAGAATCTATTCGAGTCTCGAAAAGAAGAAGGCAACCAGAGAGGCAAAAGACTTCATGATAGAATCCAATCTAGGTAAGAGAAATTTAATGGATACGAAACCTTCCGAATATTGAAGAAGACATATATTTGCAAGCAAGTGATGGACAACATTATCACTGACTTTCAAAATAGGTGTGAAAATCTACCTTTGGTAGATACTATCAGTTCACTCATTTATAAAGTTGGACCTCAAACATGCAGAGGGATTCGTAGAAAATTTTAAAATTGTTTTCAATATAGACATTTTCACCTTACAGGCTGAAACTAATTATAATATAAAGTATATTCCAAAACAAGAGTATGGTAATAAGTTTGGAAAGGCTGAAAGTAGAGATTAATTAAGACTTCTTATACAAGTATCTGTAAGGAGATCTTGATCTTCCTGTGAGCTCGGCTAGCTGTGAACGGAGCTTTTCCTTATCGTCAAGATAAACCTTGGTTTAGAGCACCTATGCTTCACGAGAGATTTTCGAATAAACACTGAAAACGAAATTAACAGCGCTGCAGGTGCTAAGTAAATTTGCAGAAATAAAAAAACAGTTAATTAAAGCTTACACAGAGTATAACTATAGGTATCTCTTTATTAGTGCTTAAAATGTGTAGGTATCTAACTTTCTTTTTTGAAACTTATGCAGATGGTATAAATCAGAACTGTAAAATACTTAAGTGCATTGATACTTAAGTACAAGTACAAGTAAAATCAAAAAAATTTCAAGTAAAAGTCACGATACTGGTACTTAAAAATTTTCAAGTCCAGGTACTAGAACTAGAATTCAGAAGTCCCATATATAAGCTTTAGTACCCTATAAGTACCAAAATACGCAGTTACTATACAAATACAGCCATAACACGAAGTACTTTAGCTCTCATAAATTATTTTAATGTACTTTCTAATAATAGTGGTTATTATGTGGATGGCGACAGTACCTCAAAACATCTTACCGCCTTCAATAAAATATAAAGAAAATTCACGGAATATATGAGTAACATTAGGACATAAATTGCCATGTTGAATCAATATCCTTTATTTAGAAGGTTGGAAATCAAGTGCAATACCCCGATCTCTTCCTTCGCACCTGTGGAGCATTTATTTTCATTTGCAAGTCTTTTAAATGCTCCACATCTGATGGGTCATTTGAAAAGCTTGTTTTGCTAATGGGAAACTCCAATACTGTATAAACAACTTCTAAAATTAGAAATCAAAACAGCAAAAGCTTATCGATTCTGTTTCATTTCCCATAATTTTACAACATATTTTATGATATTTCGTAAATGGAAACCTCATCCAGTTACTTAGTTGGCTATAGATTTTTCAAAATTAGGTACCAGTAACGGGACTTGTACTTCATAATTTTTAAGTACCGGTACCGGGACTTGTATTTGTACGGATGTTGTTTAAGTTCTCGGGTGTAGCAGTCAGTGATTAATGAAAGATTTAATTAATCATGTTATAATCCTTTATTGGCTTAAGGGGTTATATCCACCTAACCAGTTGAAAAAAACTGTTTTTTTCAAAAATGTCATATTTTTATAGACTCTCTGTTAACTATAAGCCTACAATTTTTTTTTTTAATTCGCAGAAGTTACAGGAATTTATATATACCTGAAGTTTTTACCTACCTGTGGTTGTCCTTAATTTTCTCTGTTTTAATATTTACTGTAGTCACTCTACTCACAGAATAAAGAAGGAAATAAAGGTATAGCCACATACGAATTTCAGCATATTCTTTACTCTGGCCACACTTTTCATAAGAATTGGTTTTGTCTCTTTCTATTAGGTTGTGTTTCATTACCATGAATAATGAATTTAGGGCTGATATTTCAGTACGTTTTTAATAGCGACCAGTGAATATTATAGTACACAGTGCAGTGAAAAGAAACGTGCAATAGAATAAGAATTTATAAGAAAAATGTCCAATTATAAAGGTTCCAGGTTAAGGCGTACAAATGAACAATTTAAAAAATATGTAGGTAACAAAAAGAAACGCCCTTTAAATAGATACGAGAAAGAACAAAAAATTGAGAATATTAGCTCATCAGCAAAAAAAAAACTTAACAAATCTAAAGACTTACTTGTAGCTGAAGAAAATGATATAGACTATAAAATATTAAATTTTGTGTCATTGTTTAAAACATTATCAGAACATGTAAACTGCAAAAATTATGGAACAAGTGTAACACTTCAAACAGGTAATACTAGAGGCCTTGGTTTCAAATTGATAGTAAACTGTTATGTAAGTCATGTATGTATGCACACAAGCAATATCGATACCATAATGTCCATATATTAATTCAACATACGAAGTTAATTGGCGCTTTACTTTTGCTATGAGAGTATTAGGAATTAGATTACAGGGTTGCAAGAAATTTTGTGGAATTATGGATTTGCCTCCTCCTGTTTCGCAAACAACTTACGATATGCTTGTTGCAAATATACACGAAGCTTGTTTAGTAGTGTGTGAAATTTCGTGCCAGAAAGATGTTGAAGAAGAAAAAGAATTTTTGCAATGAAAAGGTGTTGAAAACAATTCAAAATTAACCATTTCTGGTGATGGTACCTGGAAAAAGAGAGGTCATACTCCGTTATATGGCGTCTCTTCAATTATTGGCTGGGAAACTGGCAAGGTATTAGATATTCTTATGAAATCTGCAAGTCATGTGAAACATGGGAAATGATGCAATTTAGTGCCGAATACGAAGAGTAGAAAGAACAGCACCAAAACACATGTCTTGCAAACCATCAAGGTTCCGCTGGGAAAATGGAAGTTGATTCCATTAAGGAAATCTTCCAAACATCAAGAACCAAATATGTAGTCATATACAGGGTGGGCCAAAAGTCACCATGGGGTTTAAAAATAACTAACTTTTTCGTTTGTACATTGCTCCACACCCTGTTGACCGTTTCTCTTCATTCCTTTTTTACATGATAGCCAACTGTCTGTTCTTCATAGGTAAGCATGTTTCTCCACCCCACCTTACCCCTCCTTTTTTTCATCCTACCATATGTTACCAATTTAATTTTTAAACCCCATGGTGACTTTTGGCCCACCCTGTATAAGAATTATATCGGCGATTGAAACTCTCAAACTTACAATTGTGTAGAATTACAATAAGCCTTATGGTGAAAATGAACCGGTTAATAAAAAGGAATGCATTGGCCACGTTCAGAAACATATGGGTACTCTACTCGACTTCAGAAGTTACAAAAAAGAACAGTAAAAGGACTAAGTGGACGCAAAAAATTAACCGGAAAACTAATTGACAAGCCGGCTGTATGTTATGGCTTAGACATACGTCGTCACTGTTACGATACCATTGAGGCCATGAAAAGAGCTATTTGGGCCACTTTTAACCATTACAGCTCTACAGATGACAACAAGCTAAGGACCAATTAAATAATTTTACTCATGCTGAACCTTTATCAGATAATGTTTTAAAAAATATAAACCCCGTTTATGAAGATTTGAGTAAAGCAAATTTATTAGAGCGATGTTTTGGGGGTTTCACCCAAAACAATAACGAAAGCTTAAAGCAAATCATTGGGAATATAACTCTAAAAGAACTTCCAGCTTGAGCTAAATTTGGGACATTACTGCTAGCGTCGCTACATCACTATTTAATGATGGTACAACCAGCTTTATTAAATATTTTAAATGCGTTAGGCATTAGATTTGGCCAAAACGTTCACCATTTCGCAGCTCAAGTAGACATTAATGGAATAAATGCTGCAGAACGTAAATCGCAAAATGCAACCCGTGATGCAAGATTACGTCCGCGTTTGGAACGTAGCAATTTTTATGAAATGCTAATGTCTGTTGAAGAAAGCTGTTATGGTCCTGGAATAGATGATTCTATGTAAGTATAAAATATTAGTTTTTTTATTAGTTTAAACTAGACTTCAAACTTTAAATGCGTTTTTCTCAAAAGATGGTTTTGAAAACCGGTGCCACGAAATTTTCCTATTTCCTTTCAATCGATTTCGCTCAAATGTTGTACATTGGTTGAGAACTATATTATTTAGTTTTTTGTCGTAGGCGTTTTATCATATCTCGAAACTAAATTAAGGATATTTATTAAAAAAAAAAAAATATCAAAAATTTTGTCCGAATATCGGTTTTTCAACTTTGAATAGCTACCATTTTTTAATTTAATGCAATACTATTTTATAACATCTTTAGTGTAGGAATTGTTGTACCAATGCAAAAGAATTATCTAATTTATTTTCTGTTTTCAATTTGCACATACAAATACTCGCATTGTATGTATAGCATTAACTGGTTATATATATATATTTAGTCTGCATTGTTATCGGTAGCCAACGGTACCCGTATCACTACGTTTTGAATATTCAGCCTCAGCGACAAGAAAAATTATAGAGATTTTAAACAGACTGTAATAAATGGTCGATCAGTAAAGTACATGTTTCACTTTTTTAAATCGCCCAATAATTATTCCTCTTTCCAATCGACAAGTAATAATACATTATGAATTGGTGTGCAATTGTAGGAAATAAAGGGCTGTCACAGCCTGTTCCATATTTGTGCCACTATTGAAGTAAGAACGCTGAGTCCATTTTTATTATATGTCAGTGGTTAAAAACTTTGTACGAAAGTTCAGAGACCTGGCCCCTTCAAGACAAAAATCCAAGTCTAAAATATTATAAAATTGCTATTGACTTACCTTTGTAATATATTTGCTGTGCACAATCTTCAGATGGAAAACAGCAGATTGAATCCTCCAGGAGAAAGGTTCACTTCACAAAAAAAAAAAAAGCAAACACAAAAAAAAAACACTTTCCACAGATTTTTCCTAATGAACTTATTATGGAAATGTAACTAACGAATTTGGTTACCTCCCACAAGTGATCGTATAAAGAAAACGGCGCCCTAGTAACTTGTTTCATTACCGTTTCAACTATGGTAGAATTTTTACATTTCCATCAACAACATTAGAAAAACATTTTGCCATTGTCATAAAAAAAAACTACGAATTCCGTCGCTGCTGAGACCTCTAGCTTGAGATATTTGCAGCGAATTTTCATTGCAACTGAAATTTTTAAATAAAATTTTTAATTAAATTAAAGCCTAGAAATTCTACGACATTTGGGGAGGTCAAAAACAAATCTAATAAACTTCAACGGAAGACCACAACACTTTTCATTCAAATTTAATTTACTGAAGAAATTGATACGCAAAACACTTCGATTACTTAGGGATCAAAATCGATTTTTTTTTATGTTTCCTACTTTCTCCCAAAACAAATTAAATTAAATTAAACTTCACTTTATAATAAGACTAACACTTTCGCACGTTCTTTCTTCTTTCTAATTAATTTAACACACACATGGGAGCATCCGACCCCGTAAAGTACACGCATGCAATTTACAACTCAGTTTTCCGTTTTAATTCCCGACATGTTCTGGATCTACTGGAAAAAATCATTTCAGGTAATTAAAGAGTAACTCGCGCATACCATTTCACTTCACACTAGATTTTTCCGCAAGTTTATGGCTCTATTTATGTATGTCACAGCACTTCACAAATCAAATAGTTCTGCTCTAGAGTGCCACCCACACGTCCCGTTGTCGTCCTGACGTAATTTACTTAATTTAAGGAAAACTCCCTCTGGTCGGCCAGATAGCAGCAAATACAAGAAATATTCACAACCAGACACTTCTAACAACTTTTGTTAAAATTTCTCTTTTTCACAATCACGACACGACTTAACGTCAACATGTTAGACTGAAACTTCTGTCGAACCCCTAAATGAAATCCGTCATGGTAGTGAGCTACGCAATGGTAAGTTAAGGTCACTATTTAATGGTTAAAACTTTGAAATCACCTTTAATCACATTCTCTTCGTTTGAATTTGAAGGTACACGATACGAAGAAGGAGTATTCCTATTGTCATGAAAAAAAAAACTACTAATTCCTTCGCAGCAGAGAGCTTTTGCTTAAGATATTTGCAGGGAATATTCTCATTACATTTGATATTTTTAAATTAACTTTTTTTATTAAATTAAAGCCTGTAAATTCTACTAAATATGAATTTTACCGGAAGCCCAGAGCATTTTTTTTTAAATCTGAATTCACTAAAGAAATTAATAGGAAAAAACACTTCGATTTTTTAAAATAGCACACTCCCGCTCAAATTAGAGAATTTCACTTTACGATTATAAAAAACTGGCTAACTTTTATTAAAATTACACACTTAGTTGCTACGCGACTTCGTTATGTTCCCGTATGCAATTTACAACGCATTCTCGTTTTATTTATCGGCACATTCTGTTTCTAATGCAAAAAAATCATTGCAGATAACATAAACAAAGATGTGCAACCGCGTCACTCGAAACACGAAATTTTTAATTATCAATGAATACAATTTCTTTTTGAGATCATTTTATAAAAAAGAGTAACTCGCGCAATACCGTTTCACTTAAACCAAGATTTTTCTAAAAGTTTATGAGTGATGCACTTCTCCTCTGGCCGGCTAGATTGCAGCAAATACAATACAAATACATTTAACACCGCTTCTTAATTATTTCATGAAATTTTCCTTTTTTATATCCTTGCAAATTTATAAGAATTTCACGACACGATTAACGTTTAGACTGAAACAACGAACCACGAAATGAAATGCGTCGTCATGTAGTGACCGACGCAATGGTAAGGTCACTTTTTGACGGTTGAAATACTGAAATTCTCTTTAATCACATTCTCATCCACAAGAAGAACGAAGAAGAAAGTACAAAAAGACGTAATAAAAAAAACTATTACGAATTTGTTCTATTGCATTTTTAGTTCTTCTTTGAGTCATGTCATGTTAGTTCTGCATTCGCTATAGTCTGTTTCCGGAGAGAATGGAGTGGAAATCTTTCCCTTTCTTTCGCGTTTCTGAAGCGATAAATTAAATTTATTTCGTTATTTAAAAAAGATTCAATATTACAATAATCACAAAATTAATCAAAATGCGATAATTTCCTCAATTTGAATTTTATGTTTTAAACAAATACAAAAAAATCTTTTAAATGACGAAATAAATTTAATTTTATTGCTTCAGAAACGAGTCAGAAAGTGTTAGATTTCCCCTGCATTCTCTCCTGAAACAGGCTAAAGTGAATGCAGAACAAACATGATGTAAAAGGGAAAAAGAAGATGAAATAGAATTTGTTGCCACGGTAATAGATTTTTCTTTATTACGAATTTTAGTACTTTCTTCTTCGTTCTTCTTGTGCTTTTAACGATGGGAATATGATTAAAGAGAATTTCAGTATATTAACCGTTAAAAAGTGACCTTACCATTGCGTCGCTCACTACCATGACGCATTGGCATTTCTTTTCGTGGTTCGTGGTTTCAGTCGAAACGTCAGTCGTGTCGCGAATTTCTTATAAATTTTCAAGGATATAAAAAAGGAAAATTTCATGAAATAATTAAGAAGCGGTGTTAAATAATTGTGAATATCCTTTGTATTTGCTGCAGTCTGGCCGGCCAGAGGAGAAGTGCATCATTCAGAAACTTTCAGAAAAATCTTGTTTTAAGTGAAACGGTATTGCGCGAGTTACCCTTTTTCAATTTATGCAATGATCTCAAAAAGAAATTCTTTGCATTTTGAAATTCATTTATAAATTAAAAATTTCGTGTTTCGAGTGACGTGGTTGCACATTTTTGTTTATGTTATCTGCAATGATTTTTTGCATTAGAAACAGAATGTGATAAATACAACGAGAATGAAAATTGCATTCGGGAACATAACGAGGTCGCGTGACAGCTATGTGTGTAATTTTAATAAAAGTTAGCCAGTTTTTATAATCGTGAAATGAAATTCTCTAATTTGAGCGAGAGTGGGCTATTTTAAAAAATCGAAGTGTTTTTTTCTAATTAATTTCTTAGTGAATTCAGATTTTAAAAAAAATGCTCTGGGCTTCCGGTAAAATTCAGATTTAGTAGAATTGACAGGCTTTAATTTAATAAAAAAAGTTATTTAAAAATATCAGATGTAATGAGCATATTAACGGCAAATATCTTAAGCAGAAGCTCTCTGTTGCGAAGGAATTAGTAGTTTTTTTTTATGACAATGGCAATTCTTTTTCTATGGTATTTGAATAAAATAAAAAATTCCACCATAGTTGAAAAAGTAATGAGACAAATTTTTTTGAAGGCCGTTTTTCTTTCTACGATGGCTTGTGGGTTGTAACCAAAATTATTAGTAACATTTCCATAGGAAATCTTGCGAGATAAAATGTAGGAATTAGTGAAAATCTGTGGAAAGTGTTTTTTGTTTTATATGAGCGTAAATTTGTTATCTTTTTCTTGTGAAGTGCGCGAGTATTTTGTTTTTCTTGTGAAGTGAATCTTGCATGGAGGACTCAATCTGCTGTTTTGCACCTGAAAAGATATCACAAAGGTAAGTCCATAACAATTTTCTATTTTCTATTGTATACTATAAAACATATTCGTATATTGGTATGTAATTCCTGCATACACTTTTATATCTAATTTTTTTATTGATGTAAACTATACAGACTCTCCTTCAATCGTATGGTAACTACCCAGTTGGAAAAGGGGCTTTAATGTAGGGATGTGTTGTAACAGGTAATATTGAATACCTGCTACAACTCTTCTTGTTATCTAAAATTAACAGTTCCAAAAACCTTTTATAAAATAAAAGCCTGTTATTTTCAATTTTTCATACCATCTTACCGCATTGGATAGGTTAGGGCTTACCTACGCTAAAATTTTATACCTTAGCTTAAATGCTGCCATTAAAAAAAATCTGTAACTACCTTTCTTTCCTTTGATTAGTATCACAGTTAATTAAACAATAAACATCAATTTATTTGAGTACCCGTGCCAAAGGCACGCATAACGCTGGGCACATCATAGAAAGTTCCATGGTAGATTAATATTGTAGCAAAATAAACAATAAAAGTATAGATATTGGCACTTAAAACATAATACAGTCTAGTGAAGTGAAGTACAGTAATTCAACATTGTAGCAAAATAACATAATTATAATAAAAATCACTCAGGCTCACATCAACATTTTGTTTGATTCTGTTTACATGAGACTATGGCGGGCAAAAGTGTTACACCGGATTCTTACATATGTAGGCTTACAAATTTTGTTGCGAAACTATTAATTATTCTAATTTTTTAACGCCTAGCCGTGTTCGTCTTTCATTCATAATGTACCCTGCTGCTGAAAAAACTCTCGCATGGTACAGAGGACGCCATTGCATTCATTTTCGTTACCGCGACTTTGTACAAGGTCGGATAAACGAATTTGTGGGCTCTCCACCAAGTCATGGGGCATTCCGTCGTGGGTAGCATTTTATCCTCGACGTATCGCTGGACCTCCACTATGGCTCGTGAATAGGCTGTTCTCTATGGTGGTGTCGTTAAGTAGGTTTAGAAAAAAGAGGAATACGAAGGATAAGTTTGTTAGGCGGTCGGTCTGTCTGAAGCTCGCACTCAGCCAAGTAAGTTTATTTTTTGTGATTAAGACAAGAGCCAAAAGAAAAGGAAAAAAGTAATAGGAAACGGACAAAAATAAAAATAAAAATTGAGAAATTGTTCGGCAAACACGTTGTTTTATTGCCAAGAGGATAATTTTAGTAGAGCTCCTAAGGAGTCCCCCTAAACAGAAGAGACCTCTATCAAGAACGTTGACTGCTGTTGCTGGCTTTATCGAGAAAGATCCTGTCTTTCCCGACTGGGATTGTTGGCAGAGAAACTCGTATTGGGCTGGATGGCTCGTAAGGGATTGTTCATGAGCGCGATTTATCGCATGCAACAGAGCTCTGATTGACTGCTGCAATATGGTTGTCGCTGAACATGCTTACTCTTTCTACGTTTCGTGCGATACAAGAATTTATCGCAGTAATGATCTTAGTTTGGTTCGATTTTGACCATAACCTCAACATTTATGTTGGTTTACATTTGTAATCTGATGCTAAAACTTCGCAGTGATTACTATAATATGTAAGTACATAAATATAAAAACATAAGTTTGTATATGTAAATTTCACACTAATATCTCTTTGCCTCTACAAAAATAAACAAATTAAATTGAGGACGCTGTCAACCTTGTGAACGTATCATGCGAAAGAAACCAGTCTCAAATAGGGATAGACCTATAGGAAGAGCAGGACGCCACTAAAAAAAAAATCGAACGGTATCGTATCGCGCTCATGAAAATTGGTAAAAGTGTCAACATGAGAAATATTTCAATATTTGCTTCGAAATTGTTTCAGATATTTATAACCTAGCTACAAGCGATTCAAATCTGCTTTTTTTCAAAGTACTTGGAATTTTTCCTAGGTATTATTCCCCCAATTGGTGTCGTATTAGTTCGAGGAGAGCCTTTTAGGAAAGTCCACGTTTCACTTACTTTATAGTTAGTTCACTGTGATCATCTCGAAGATATATGTGGCAAATTTAAAGCGGCCCACACATTTATCAATCTGTTGGTCAACCTGAAGTTGACAAAATGGTTGATCAACTTGACAACATCCCCATACACTTCTCAATTTCACATCAACATATTATGGTTATATGTAGAGCGATTGACATCGAACGTGAAGTCTAGACTGCCAGCATGAGCTGACAGATCACTCAGTCGACAGCGTTGACCGGAAGGCGGCACGCTAGCTCGCCTCGGCTATTGGCGGAGAGTGTGGGGAGGTTTCATCCACGAAAACCTGTCGCTGCCACCAGCCAAATACAAAAAAATTCGTGCCTGATGAACCAAATTCATTTATCCAATCAAGGTAATAATAAGAATCGATTATGTTAGTTATACTATGTAATAGTAAACTTAATTCTTGCTTATTCGTTTAAATATTATCAGAGAAAAATAATCTAATAAATCTATATTGAGTACATACTAGTAAAGTTTCAAATCTAATCATTCAAGCAATGTGATAATACGAACTGATTAAGAAAATAATTACGTGAAAGCAACTTATGGCAGAAACACATCCAGGCCTCGAGGCTTCCATGAGGTGTTGTTAAAATTTCCAACACAGGTTTTTAAATGATGCAACACAAAACCAAGCCAACAGCTAGATTCAAGTCCTAGCCGCAAAGCACGCTTTGCTCATTGTTGGAAATTTTTCTCTCTCAGGCCTACTTATGTCAACAGATGTACTAACAAAATTAGAATGACAGCACCGAGCCCGGTGGTATCATTTTGTTTTCATTTCTCTGAGGCAAGCCTTGAGGCGAGCTGCGAGGAAGCCTGAGAGAGGCCAGGCCTGAGGCTTGCTTGGATATGTTTCTGCCTTTACATACATTTTGTTGATGAGGATCCTTCGCCAAGGCGCCTCCGAGAGGTTCCACTATGCCACTGGATTTTAGCTTAAAAGTTTTGAGATTAATAAAATATTATTAAGTTAACAGAATAATCTCCTTTAACTACGAATGGCCGTACGTATTTTTTTATGTGGTGTGGTTAGGTCCCACTAGTCTAAATAATTCCAAAAGCCCGAATTTCTAGTTATTTGTGTGAGCCCTAGGTATGCTAATAAAAATTTATCTTGACTCTATTGGCAGTACATATCACCACTTCGGTAAAATTAAATCGTAAACATCATCACTCTTGCATCGTTTTGAAAGAAAATACTCTTCCTTTTTGTCGACATTCACAGGCAACTGTTATAATTTTCTGGTTCTCGATAAATTAAAAAAACAATCTCTATATCCTTGTTCACACCGCATTTCTGGGGTGAAAGAAAACTTCTGTGACAAAGCAATAGTAACAGCACCAGATAACCTAGTTCCAATGACACTTCTGATGACTGAATGAATGGGATTTTTACCATCAGTTAGTTTAGAGAAATCGTCCAAGTCTCTCTGAGTTACTTTCTTTAACACAATTAACTCGTCGCCGACACAAAGGAGCTCACGACGAATCGAAAACTTGTTCTTCAATAACTTCAGTCGTCCTCTAATACTCGCATTGCTTCAGAAAATCACATCTGCATTATGCTCCTCTTGTTCAACAAAGTTTTCACAGAGAAGTACTGCGATACTTCGAACTCTGCCGTTTGTAGATTACTGGAATATTTTTATTTTTCCAGTATTCTCCGGTGTGCAAATCAAATCTTTAGGGCTGTTGTTCGCCTAACAAATTCTCTGGTGAATTTATATTGCCTTGTTATTAGCTATCTAAGCATAGGTTACAGACTCCTGCGATGCTATGAAGAATTAACATATTGTTGCCGATTTTACATATTCAAAACATTCAATACGGCACTATTTCTCAATAAAATATAATTTATCGGATTATAAAAAAAATGTGTTAAATTTGCAGACACTTGTTCCTGTGCTTCCACATTAGCTGTCGTGTGAAATTTTTCCACTCAAAGTGTGATGTATTCCTCGCGACGTATTCCCCAACAGGTGGTTTGGTTTATAGATGTTCCACTGTATTCCACTTAATGTATCCACCGTGAGGATTTTTGTTCTTTTTCGTGTTTCTTTCTTCGTGATATTTTTAGATTCGATTTTTGACCTTTTTTGGACTACCCTCTCTGCTGCCTTTTTTTATTAGCCTCTTCTTCTTCTCATTTCATCAAAACTCGTTCTATCTGGAAGCGCTGCCCTGTCAATTAGGTGGCATTCGGTCCGCGCATACATGACGCAGCTAGCCTCAGTATAGCATACTGCTGCATGCAATATGCTACGACTATAACAAACATAGACCTCAAATCAGTTGCTGTTGAATCTTAATAAAGATGGCATCGCCGTTAATTAAAAAAAGGAAACAGATCAGTATTCTATTAGGTGCTGTTTTGAGTTTGAATCAAAGGAAGAAGAAGAATGAACTTGGACTAAAAAGTGGTCACTAAATCGTGCTAAATATTCTGAAATGAATTTGTTAAAACATTTGAGAGAAAATGAGCACGATGATGGATAATCTGTTCAGAGTAAATTCTGAAACAGATTTTTTAGACGCCATGAACAACTATGTCTCTATTCCATGATGTGTTGCCCTGGCAACGCTAGTTTCGTTCATTCCAATTCTGATTGTGATGACACCAGCTGTTTGACCTAATGTTATTGAATGTCATTACAGAATTGTGAATATGGTTGCGGACATGATTGTGGTAAGTTTGTGTTATTTTATGTATTTTTATTGGAAGTATTGATGTTTTTATATATTTCAGTAAATAAATGTGATTGGTAGGAAATTGGAACGTTGCACAGTGAGGGAATTGACCTATAAAGTTGGTCATAAATCAAAAAATTAAATAGCACATGCGCAATTGTTTTTATAATATTCGTACACCGTACTGTCCTGCGCGCTAAAAACCGAAAGCGTACGGTCGTCAACTCAGTTCGCTCCCTCTCCAGGATGACTCAGTCGAACCTATTTGTTTGCGGAGATTACACGCGTGATATATTCGTTTGTTTTTACTTTTTTGCATTTATTGTGAGTTTAATTTCTAAATTATTCCACACTTTCGTGATGGAACATTCAAGTTCAGGTATGCAATATCATTTTAGTAACCATTACTTGCAAAACAGTGTATGTAGTTTTAAATCATTTTTGTTGACGAATTAAAAATGCTGATAGAAGCGTGCCGTGCCGTTCAGCAAATTTATTCGTTCGTGTTTTTGTGTGTGACCAAAGCAGCGTAAACCGTTTAGTATATAAGAAACTCGGGCCAGTGGACGAAGTAACTCCATTTTTTTATTACGACGGAGAAAACATTGTTTGCTTCTTCGACGTGCCTCATTTGTTCAAATCACTCAGAAATTATTTGCTAAAGTACCGCCTTGAAATTGAAAACAAAGGGTATGGAAGCTGGAAAGTCTTGACGGAACTTTACAATAAAGATTCTATTTCTAAAACTAGAGTTTGCCCTAAACTAAAACCTGAGCACATAAATCCTAACACCTTCCAATAAATGAGTGTTCCATTAGCTACACAGCGATTAGCGCAAGCACTGTAGCGGGAGTTCGAACAATGAAAAGTTTAGGACTGTTCAGTGAAAATTTGCAAAATTATATTGACGTCACTGATTTATTTGAAGAATTCAATAATCATTTTAATTGCCTCAACAGTCAGTCATTACATACCCGAAATCCTTATAATTTCCTTCTCAAAAAATTGTTCAAGTTAGAGACTATTTAGAAGGGATGACAATTTTTATTTCAACTCTTAAATTTGAAATACAAAGCTCCAAAACCAGAATTCATTCTCTCAAAGGTGTACTTCAACTTTGGGATATTTTATTCAAAGAATTTAAAGGTTGATGTTATTTATGCACGAATACGTTAAACCAAGATCCGTTAGAGAACCAAATTAGATACAAGAAAAGAAACCCTTAAGTATGGCAATTTAATTATATCCTAGGACGAATAATATCGGCTAAAATTATATATGTCTCTCTAATTGCCAACAAGACAATGAAGAAATGCTGGAAATTGACTGGAAAGCTATTAATGCCACAGAAAATCAATCATCCTGTAATGAGATTGACAAAGCATCACATTTATCTGATTCTGATATTAATAAATCTATCAAAGTTACTCAAAATTACAACATAAATATGGACAATATTTTATCTGAAGATAATTTGCCCGATGACTTGTCTTTTGTAGAAGTTGAAGGCACCGAACTATCTGATAACGCAATATACGATATTTTTCTGGATAAGTTATATACAAATGGTTAAAAAAGCACATTGTAATTATTGTAAATCTTGCTGTCAAAATGTTCAGCATGACCCCAATTCTGTTGTTTCCTCGTCAAGTGATTTTAAAGAAGGTTCGTTTCAGGCACCGACGGAAGAGATTTTCATTATTTGCAAAAACGATGTATCAACTTTTTCAAACCGGAATTTTTGAAAATATTATTGATATATGCATCAAGAACAACCCTACTTGGTACAATGAAAAACACCCTTGCTATTTCCACCGAAAATTAATGCTTGAATTTATAATGCTTGTGTTTTTTAGAAAAAATTGCGCTTGGCAGTTAGATAAAGCTAAAAACAAATATGAGAAGCTTTATGGGGCTGGACAAAGACTTAAAATCTTGAATTCATAAGAAGAAAAAAACGGAAGTTTAGTTATTTATTAGACTTTGTCATCAGGACCTCCTTTTATTTTGCAATTATTGTAATAAAAAACACATTCATTATTTATGTTATTTCTACTGAAATTAAGTTTTTTTTTTATCAAATTTTCTTAGGCAAGATCAATAAAATATTCAAAACATTCGGATTATAATTTTAACTTAAAATGTTCTGGAAATGGTCCTGGAACGGGATACAGGCTGTCGCCAAAAATAGATTTCAATCGAGAATCACCTCCCTGTCTCCAATGGATTAAATAAGGAAGCCTATCCAAATGGGAGAAAGTGCTCAAATCTGTAATCTACTCTACCTATCCTTTCTGTAGATCTGTACCTGCTAATTCATTTTATACTATTTAATTATTTGTATTTAAAAAAAAAACTATTAACAATAAATTTCCAATAAAAAGATAAGAAATTTAAATATTATACATGAAAAACTATATGTCTAACTAACAGCCAACACACTGGGCATCACACATACTTTATTTACTCAGAGCAAAACATTATAGCACACAGCCCAATCCACCCGTGCCGTCAAAAATCTATTCCCCTTTCCAATAATCAATATTCCATGCAATTTATCATATCAATCATCATGATCACGAAGATAGCTCGCTCTCGCCTTGCCTATGATGGCTGTTCAAACAATTTTCATTCACTTAAGAATTATGCTGTTGTATGCCTGCGTAAGATTTTGTGTGACACGCATACGAGCCGAACAGACTAAAGTCGCAATTATTAGCTCTGTTCTTTTGTGTGCCTTGTTCTAGAACTTCTATATACTGGAGAGAACAAATTGTACCTACGAAACCTTTTTATTTTTTCGCTCAACTCTGGCTTGGAGTGAGTGGAGTAAAGGTACTGTTGGGAGATCGTGGAAGTTCTCCCATATTGTGGAAATTTTTGGCTTGAAAAAAAAAAAAAAATTAAAAAGGAAGAAGGGAATAATTTCGTCTTCCCATACAAAATTATGTGAAATATCATATATCTGTTCAGAAAATATTTCCTTATAATTGACACAAAAAATTAAATTTTCCTGTGCAAATAGATTAATTTGCGGGGGGCCCATACATCCTTATTTACGCCACTGGATCAGCGCATAAAATTTTAATATTATTATAATGGGGTTGATAGTCATTGGACAAGCAGTGGTTTGACAACATTGTCTTTCCTTTGTTTTTTGACTTTATGTCCGATTTATGATTAGCTATTCTATTTTTAAGATACTGCCCTGTTGTTCCTACATAAAACATGTTGCATGAATTGTCCCCACAGGTGATTTTATATACCACATCAGAGACTAATTCCCTTGGAATTTTATCTTTAATTTTGCTAAAGTAGTTTTTTACTGATTTTGAGGACTTTAATGCTATTTTTGGTTGTGGATTATTAGATTGAACTATCCTATTAAGTTTCTCTGAGAGAACTTGGATGTATGTTGCTGACCTTTAAGTTTTGGGAAGATTATTATTTGAGGGATTGTTTTGGCAATTTGAGTTTGATTGACGTTGTTTGTGTAAAAGTTGGAACAACATGGATAGCTGTGTGGTAAAATTCTGCATGCCTTATGTATAAAACTCTACTTAAGAAATTTCTAGCTAAGTTCATTTTTTGGTAATGAGGATGAGTAGATTTGAAATGTGGTAACCTACCCGATGATGTGGGTTTTTGATACCTATAAGTGATGTGCTCTTTGCTTCTTCTTGTAGTCTTAACGTCCAGAAAAGGCAAGCAACCATTCACTTCCCTTTCTACTGTGAACTGTAATTTGGAATGGAAATTGTTTAGCTCATTGAGAATATTATTAATGTTAGCATGTGGAACAATTGAAATTAAATCATCAGCGTATATTCTTCCAATAATCTGGGCTTTCTTTCAACTATGTTTGAAGTGTTATTAAGTCGTCCCTCCATAACTATATCTGCTAAAATCGGTGATAGTGGGCTTCCCATGGGTAAACCAGAAATCTGTTTGTAAATTTTTTTAATGAAGACGAAATAGATAGATTCTACAATGCAAAATTCCAACATTTCAAGAAAATTTCTCTTCGTTAAATTGGTGAATGGCTCAACAACATTCCATTTTTGTTTTATTATTTCAAAGAAAAGTCTCGTTGGAATGCTAGTAAACAAAGATACAACGTCAAACGATACCATAGATGCGTTACGTTCAATTTGAGTCTTAGAAATAAATTCCTTGAAATCCATGCAATTTCCAATATTGTACTCTGAGTGTGAAGTTAAATTCTTTAAAATGTCTGCAAGATATTTCGATAAATTGTATGCATGGCTGTTGATTGAATACACAATTGGTCTGATGGAGTAATTTTGCTTATGTATCTTTACGAGTCTATATAATCTTGGGGGTAACGACTTGTAAGTTGTCATTCGATATTTAGTTCTGTCGTCAATAGTTGAATTGTTGTGCAGCTGTTTGAAATATTTTATATATGTATATTGTACTTTTTACTATATTATATATGTATATTGCACTTGGAATAAATACTGGGCATTAGGCAGAGCGTCACTATTAATTCAGTTTCGTGGAGGGTACTTAGGATACTGATTTATTTTCCTTAATTCGTGAGAAAAGGAAGGGAGGGGAAGTGGAAAACAAAGGTCTTTGTTATTAAATGACACCACTTTCTTTTATTTTTATTTTAAAATCGTGCAAATTCTGTTTTATTTGTTATTTTCAAATACACAGTATTTCATCTAAAAAATTGAAAGCGCGTCAGAGGCTTGGAGTGGACTGTGGGTATTCACAAGTATAACATGCAACGCTGACACCTCTGAAATTGCTTACATTATCATGGGGTCAGCTTTCTATAGTTGTCTCTTTTTGGTTTAACTACTATATTTCGCTAAACTTAAAACAAAAACTTCCATACAGAATCCACCATAGCCCAGTTTCAGTCTAGTGGCTTCTCCAAATGAACATATAGTATAGAAATAGATGGCAATACAATATTTGTAAGCTTTTCTTTCTCCCTCAAATCTACTTTTAGGGATAGGCAAACAAAAATTGCTTAATTTTACTTCCCTAAAAACCGATTTTATCACGTTCACGCCGGCGCCTATATTAATATTTTTCACTGTGGGGCGGCACCCGAATTCATGTTTCGCTTCATCTGGCGGCGCGATTTTATCGCACCCGACTATCTCCAATTTGGATAAGACTTTCACAGTTTGTACGGAATACCAAAATAGCTCAACCATATTTTTTGGTTTTCAACTACCATGCCCCACCCCCACTCGGCGGGTTAAAAATTTCGCAATTTTACGATAAAACGTCATTTTCAAAAAATCATATCTCGAGAACGAACTAACTGCAAATGAAGGCTAAACTTCTCTTCCTATTCTTCCTAGATCTATCTCTATTTTGGCTGGCTTTTATCGCGCGATATGTTCACAAAGTTGACAGCAGCTACAAATTAATTTGTTTAGTTTTGGGGTGACAACGCGATATTAGTGTGAAATTTACATATATTTATGTATTTACATATTATAGTAAATATCGACAACACTGCGGAGCTTTAGCTTCCGATTACAAATGTAAACAAACATAAGTGTTGAAGTTAAGGCGAAAATCGCACCAAACCAAGAGCATTGCTGCGATTAATGTTTATTAGCGCACGAAACTTAGAAAGAGTAAGCATGTAACCATATTGCTGCAGCCAATCAGAGCTCTGTCGAGTGCGATAAATCGCGCTCGTGAACAAGCCCTAATGCTTTATTTTTTTTTTTATAAAAAAATATAGTAGCACCGAACGAAAATTGTTTTTTGTTAATAATAGTATTTAAAAAAAATCGTATTATTCACTAGTGAGGACTTCTGCTCTTTTTTTTATTTTCAATATGAAGTAAGAAATCTTATCTACCTATATACAAAAACATGTGATGGTGATGGACTTCGTTTTGAGATATGAATTTTTAAAGTTACCGTACACCTAAAGTAACCTGTACGCGAGCACTGCACTGAGGTGAATGTATTCTTTTTTTTTCACCTGAGGACCTCTAACACTTTTTTTGTATTTTTATTTTGAAGCTAGAGACCTTATCTAACTATGTACAAAAAATTGCGATAGTGTTCGGCTTCGTTGGAGCAAGTTGGAATTTGGCCGGGATAAATGGTGGTGGTTTCTCAGTAGCACACTTATGTGTCAACTTAGAAAGTAATAATTTAGTGAAGCATACAATCTAATTTTGTGAATTATTCCCAAACGACTGGGAATAATGACGTGTGATTTTTCTTAAATGAAAGATGAGAGATTATAGATAAATTCAACACGTATACGCCGGCACTGAAATTCATGTTTTTCTCTCATGGACAGCTACAGCGTTGCCACATTGTGGGGATTCTCCCACGTTGACACCGGCGCAGTTTTTTTTATTTCACTTCATCGGGCACTAATAGAAAAAGTGCAACACTGGTGTTGAACTGAAGTCCCATCGAAATCGACATAAAACATTCTTAGAAAATATTGTTGATATTATTGCAATAGGCTGTTTAGGCCATTACTTTTATTATACATTTCTGTAACTATAAAGGCGAGTGTTGATGAATAATTCTTCAGTCATTACTGAGTACTTATAGATAGCAGACTGCTGTGGAGGTGTAATTTAGTTTTTCCTTTTGTACGCAAGAATTTAAGTAAATTTAAAAAAATAACTAGTTAATTTTTTTTTCTGGTATGCAGAACTATAATATATAGGTGGTAAAATTTATAATATATTAGAATATTCACGCTGTAGGAAATGGATAAAATGGATTTTACGGGAATAGATGATTCATCAGATGAGTCTCTAAGGGTGTTGAAGCTTTCATCTTCTTCAGAGAATAATAATGACGATTCTGATTGTGAATAATCTGACTCGGTTAGTATATCTGATGAATAGAATCTGATTCAAGAAAAAGTGATGACGTGGAAGAATGGCAGCAGAAAACAGGAAGAAGCAGTGTAATATATGAATATGGGGAAGACGAGGAACTTCTGCCCGAAAATATTGATTGTGATGATCCTTTTTCGTTGTACCAATTATTTTTATCAGACAACCTTCTAGAAGTAATAGTAAATGAAACAAATAAATATGCTGAACAATCCGACGTTGGTGGTGAAAATAGTTCTATTATGGGTAAAGTCTGGTTGCCAGAAATTAGGTTATATTGATCGAAAAATACAATGTATTCAAACGCACGTAAAAAGAAGCTTGATACATGATCGTTTTTTGTCTATACTGAAACATTCACACTTTTCTAATAAAAACAATAGCTAGAACTGATAATCGATTGGAAAAATTTCGCAACATTGTAAAAATAATCGTTGATTCATTCAAAAACGCAGTAAAAAAAACACTGTAATAGATGAAAGCATGGTTCCATGGCGAGGGTGACTCATTTTTCGCCAATACATTCCAGGTAAACGGCATAAATATGATATAAAATAATAAAAATTGTGTTTGCCTGAAGGCTACACCTACAATGTTGATATTTAACTGGAAAGAATGTAAACTCCACAACGAAAGGACATGCACATGACATTCTAATGCGATTGATGATTGGTTTGTTATTTGAGGGACCTTTGTACACAGATATTAACTATACAAGTGTGCCTTTAGTTGAAGAACTTTTAGATAAATCAACGAATTTATGAGGTACAGTAATAGTAAATAGAAAATTTCTACCGGCAGAAGGAAAACTAAAAAAAACAACGAGGTGACATTGAGAGCGTTCAAAATCCTAAAGGAATTAAATTTTTTAAATGGACAGATAAAACGTCAGTTTGTATGTTGACTACTTGCAACAATCATACTTGTATATTATTATTCAAGGAGCAAATGGTCAACTAAAACCTGATGCTATTTTCGACGGCAATAATGCGAAAAAGGGCGTTGATATATCCGATTAAATGGCATTATATTACAATTACGTAAAACTATTAAGTGGTACAGAAAAATTACCATAGAGCTGATTTGCGCAGCCTCAATTGTAAATGCATGGTATATTCATCAGAAGTGGAGTACCAAGCATTTTGATATTTTAAAATTTAGAGAAAATATTATTGATAGGCTCTTGGATTGGATGAAATGCCTAAAGAGCCACAATCGCTCAAAAGAAGAACTACACATTTTCTTCAGAAGTATCCTGGATCTGCGAGAAAGATGCGGAAACGATGCCGTGAATGTTGCTATTGCTGCAAAAAAAAAAACGAAAGGAGCTACAACGTTTTGCCGTTTTTGTGAAGGTGACCGACCAACCACTATGTCTAGCACGTTTTAAAAAACGCACAAAAACAAATAAATAAATAAGTACATCAAGTGTATTATAGCCTACGTGTAAAAATAAACTCTTAAATTTTACAATAAACAAATTATTTTTAACCACATAATGTTTTTTTCAACTAACAAAACTATCCTACAAAACTATAGCTGATGTGAGACACCGGTGGTACACGCCGCCAGATGAAACATTCGCGTGTGAGCCACCGGAGGTACACGCCGCCAGATAAACCACACGCGTGAGTACACGCCGGCGTTAACGTGTTAAGGAATATTTGATATTATAGAAGATAAGATTCCAAAGGAACCAATTATTTGGAAAATATTTGGTATTTGTTGAACTTGAAATATGAATTTTGAAGCAAAAATTATACTTTAAGAAAAGTTAACATAAATGAAATAGAAAATCAAGCAGTGTATGTTATACATGTCAGTGACTGTAGGGTAATATTATGTCGTTTTCGTTTGAACATCCAGATTCGCTCTGGAGGCAACCCCGTTCAATCGAACGGTTTCAGAGTGCACCTGAAAAAGTTCGCTTGTGTTAATACTAATGTCAAAGTAGCTATGAACTTTTTGCGAAAACTCGTTGGTAATTTGTTTGCAGAAAAATTTTGAGGATAATATAATAATAGTAGAGGTCTTAATAATAATTCTTGACCTTAAAATTAATTAAATAATATCAAATCACAACTAGACTTTGTTTGTGTGAGTGAACCCATAGTGTACCCGAGTAAATTTTCAGAGTGAAACTGATGCTTTTTGGGTTGTCACTAGAGGCAACCCATGACGTCACTTTTGCTTCAAACGAACGCTTTGACAGCACTTAGGTTGCCTCCAGAGCGAAACTGATGTTCAAACGAAAACGACATTAGTTTCTCTTGGGTTCAGGGATTAAAGAAAAGAATGCACTTTCACTCAATTTGCAAATTGCATTTTCACAATATTTTATTTAAATGTCGGATTAAACTGAAATTAACAAACAGAAAAGGAATCAAGTCTAGTTTCGTAATTACTAGTCGCCGTTGGGTCTAGATTTTATTGCTCATCGCATAATCGCGGAATGTTGACTGACGAGATATCCAAAAATTGATTGAATGCTGATGACTTATACTACCTGATAAGGGATGTACCACGCTGTTCTGTCTCCGGGTGCTCAATAATATTCAACGAGAATTATAGAAATATTATGGGAAATAATTGAAAACTGTTGGTTGTACTTCTGGCCTCTATCATCGGAACCTCGACAAACGCGGCCCTATCTCAAAGGTTTTTCTTATTAAAATCGCCCCGTGTGCACCTACATTTACAGTGGATTAAAATTGCCTTCTTTTGCTTTCTTGGGAGAGGAGTTAAGGTTTCATGTAAGAAGACTACATATCAAAAATGTAGTGATGTGATGCCTGCGACTTGTACAGTGCGAATTATTTTATGAGGTTTTTATGTTCAGAATTACTTTAGCGGATTCTGTAACTTATAGCTTCTCAGGAACTTTATGGGTTTTTTAATCTATGCAATTTCATTGGCTTTAGGTATTATTAGGAATGAATAAAAAATTTCGGTCAATAGCTGGGAATTCTGGTATACTTCGCAAGCAACATGTTTGTTAAATAAAAGCATTTTACGAAAGTTCTGGCACCTGGCTCCTCCCAGAAAAAAATCCTAGTTAAGCCAATGTCTAAAATATTGTAAAATTGCTATTGACTTACCTTTGTAATATATTTGCTGTGCACAATCTTCAGATGGTAAACAGCAGATTGAATCCTCCAGGAGAAAGGTTCATTTCACAAAAAAAAAAAAACACGAGAAAAAATTTAGATTAAAAAAAAAACACTTTCCACAGATTTTTCCTTATGAACTTATTATGGAAATATAACGAATTTGATTACATCCCACAAGATTGTATATAGAAAAAGGCCCCCTAGTAACTTGCTTCATTAGCTTTTCAAGTATGGTAGAATTTTTACATTTCAGTCAACAACATTAGAAGGAAAAAATTCCATCTTCATAAAAAAAAAACAACTACGAATTCCTTCGCTGCTGAGAACTCTTGCCTGAGATATTTGCAGCGAATTTTCATTGCAACTGAAATTTTTAAATAACTTTTTCAATTGAATTAAAGCCAAGAAATTCTACTATATTTGGGAAGGTCAAAGACAAATCTAATAAACTTCAACGGAAGACCACAACATTTAATTTACTGAAGAAATTAGGGATCAAAATTGACTTTTTTTTCTATATTTCCCACTTTCTCCCAAAACAAATTACATTAATTAATTTCACTTTATAATAACACGAACACTTTCGCACGTTCTTTATTCTTTCTAAATAATTTCACTCACACATGAGAGCATCCGACTCCGTAAAGTACACGCATGCAATCTACATCTCATTCCCGTTTTAATTCCCGACATTTTCTGGGCATTTTAGATAATTAAATTTTAAAATCAATTTCGAAATTCCAAGAATTTCCTTCTCAGATCATTTCACTTCACATTAGATTTTTCCGCAAGCTTATGGCTCTATTTATGTATGTCACAGCACTGGAACAAATAAATCTGAAATTTACCGGAAGCCCAGAGCATTTTTTTAAAATCTGAATTCACTAAAGGAATTGATAAGAAAAAACACTTCAATTTTTTAAAATAGCCCACTCTCGCTCAAATTAGAGAATTTCACTTTATGATTATAAAAACTGGCTAACTTTCGTTAAAATTACACACATAGGTGCTACGGGACCTAGTTATGCTCCCGAATTTATCGGCACATTCTGTTTCTAATGCAAAAAAATCATTGCAGATAATATAAACAAAGATGTGCAACCACGTCACTCGAAACACGAAATTTTTAATTTATCAATGAATTTCAAAAAGCAAAGAATTTCTTTTTGAGATCATTTCATAAATTGAAAAAGGGTAACTTGCGCAATACCGTTTCACTTAAAACAAGATTTTTCTGAAAGTTTATGAATGATGCACTTCTGCTCTGGCCGGCCAGATTGCAGCAAATACAAAAGATATTCACAATTATTTAACACCGCTTCTTAATTATTTCATGAAATTTTCCTTTTTTAAATCCTTGAAAATTTATGAAATGAGTCATCATGTAGTGAGCGACTTCACTTTATAACGGTTAAAATACTGAAATTCTCTTTAATCACATTCTCATCCACAAGAAGAACGAAGAAGAAAGTATATAAAAAGACGAAAAAAAAACTCTATTACGAATTTGTTCTATTCCATTTTTAGTTTTCTTTGAGTCATGTCATTAGTTCTGCATTCGCTATAGTCTGTTTCCGGAGAGAATGGAGTGGAAAACTACATATACCTTTCTTTCGCGTTTCTGAAGCGATAAAATTAAATTTATTTCGTCATTTAAAAAAGATTCAATATTACAATAATCACAAAATTAATCAAAATACGACAATTTCCTCAATTTGAATTTTATGTTTTAAACAGATACAAAAAAATATTTTAAATGACGAAATAAATTTAATTTTATCGCTTCAACAAAAACGAGACAGAAAGTGATAGATTTCCCCTCCATTCTCTGCTGAAACAGACTAAAGTGAATGTAGAACAAACATGATATAAAAGATAAAAAGAAAATGAAATAGAATTTGTTGCCACGGTAATAGATTTTTCTTTAATACGAATTTTATTACTTTCTTCTTCGTTCTTCTTGTGCTTTGAACGATGAGAATATGATTAAAGAGAATTTCAGTATATTAACCGTTAAAAAGTGACCTTACCATTGCGTCGCTCACTACCATGACGCATTTCATTTCGTGGTTCGTGGTTTCAGTCGAAACGTCAGTCGTGTCGCGAATTTCTTATAAATTTTCAAGGATATAAAAAAGGAAAATTTCATGAAATAATTAAGAAGTGGTGTTAAATAATTGTGAATATCTTTTGTATTTGCTGGTCGGCCAGAGGAGAAGTGCATCAACGGGATATAGAGTCATAAACTTTCAGAAAAATTTAGTTTTAAAGTGAAACGGTATTGCGCGAGTTACTCTTTCTCAATTTATGAAATGATGTCAAAAAGAAATTGTTTGCATTTTGAAATTCATTGAGAAATTAAAAATTTCGTGTTTCGAGTGGTCGCGTAGCACCTATGTGTGTAATTTTAATGAAAGTTAGCCAGTTTTTATAATAATAAAGTGAAATTCGAGAGTGGGCTATTTTAAAAAATCGAAGTGTTTTTTCTTATCAATTTCTTTAGTGAATTCAGATTTTAAAAAAAATGCTCTGGGCTTATTTGTTTACCTTCCCAAGTATAGTAGAGTTTACATGATTTAATTTAATCAAAAAAGTTATTTAAAAATATCAGATGCATTGAGCATATTAACGGCAAATATCTTAAGAAAAGCTCTCTGCTGCGAAGGAATTAGTAGTTTTTTTTATGACAATGGCCATTCTTTTTCTATGGTATTTGAATAAAATAAGAAATTCCACCATAGTTGAAAAGGTAATGAGACAAATTTTTTGAAGGCCGTCTTTCTTTCTACGGTGGCTTGTGGGATGTAACCAAAATTATTAGTTACATTTTCATAGGAAATCTTGCGATATAACATGTAGGAATTAGTGAAAATCTGTCTGGAAAGTGTTTTATGTTTAATATGAGCCTAAATTTGTTTTGCTTTTCTTGTGAAGTGAGTGAATATTTTTTTCTTCTTATGACGTGAGTCTTCCATATTAAATCTTGCGAGATAAAATGTAGGAATTAGTGAAAATCTGTGGAAAGTGTTTTTTGTGTTATATAAGCCTAAATTTGGTTTCTTTTTCTTGTGAAGTGCGCGAGTATTTTTTTTTTTTCTTGTGAAGTGAATCTTGCATGGAGGACTCAATCTGCTGTTTTCCACCTGAAAAGATATCACAAAGGTAAGTCAATAACAATTTTCTATTTTCTATTGTATACTATAAAACATATTCGTATATTGGTATGTAATTCCTGCATACACTTTTATATCTAATTTTTTTTATTGATGTAAACTATACAGACTCTCCTTCAATCGTATAGTAACTACCCAGTTGGAAAAGGGGCTTTGATGTAGGGATGGGTTGTAACAGGTAAAATTGTATACCTGTTACAACTGTCCTTGTTATCTAAAATTAACAGTTATTTTCATTTTTTCATACCATCTTACCGCATTGGATAGGTTAGGGTTTACCTACACTCAGAGAAAAATCGTTTATAATCAAATTAAAATAACTTTGAAGCAGAGAAAAACAAATATGATTTGGCTTCGAAGGCGTATTAGGTACTTTATTTCGATATTATCGTTTTTAAAATTTATCTAAAACTGTCTCAATATTGTTAACAATAACGGTATATTCAATTTTGATAGTTTTATTGTTTTAATTATGTGTCTATTAATTTTAAAAATGTTCACCTTGACTATTGGCTTCAAAATTAACTTAAACATAAAGTCAATCAATTTTGATTTCAAACTTATAATTTTCGATTTCAACATGTGCATTTCTAAATTGATATTTTTATGTATTCGTTTTAATAATTTGGCAATATTGAATGTAATGTGAGATTTTGCTATTAAATATGATGTATTACTTTTATATGGAAACTGCTAGAACTGTTAAAAATATAATGAAAAACATTTCTCGTATATAGGTATATATTTTTTTAACAAAAAGTATTCAGACACGTTTCATAATATTGATGTGGCTTTGTATGACATCTAGTACCTACCTACACAAATGCATTCAATTGCATAAAATTAAAAAAATAATAAGTACATTATTTATATAAAGAAAAATATATAGTGCGATTAATTTAAAAATAATATTTAAATATTTCGTTACTCACTGCATTTAATAATAAGAAAATAATAAAGATTTATTATTTACTTATATAAAAACTAATATACCTAAATAAATCTGAATGGAGTAAATATGGTAGATATCACAGGATATGTATCATATTTAAGCTTTTGATTTTTCCTATTTACGAAAAAAAAAAAACATTTCCGAATATTTGACTGATTTCTGATTCTTATAAATATGTGCACATTTGAATATATTCAATCGGAAAATCTAATTGAACAAAGCATATTTTGAAAATATAAAAACTCCATCCGAAAAAAAAAATATTCTAATCGTAAATATTTATTTCTTAAATATGTTTTGTCATTATGTATTTGATAAATATGCAAAGGAGGACTAGTGAAGCTTTCTATAGCTTTTGTAAATATTATTTTCAGCTGATCCCACATCGTAGGATTAAAAATGACTCTCAAAACCAAATGTGATTTGGAAGCTTTACATTACATTGTTACATTAGATGACATTAAATGTAAATATTTCATATGGTCAATGAGACCATTCACTGTTTGTTTTACTATTTTGTAAGAAATCAATTAGAGAAGTAACTGAAGGGGCGGACTTATCATACTTTAGCTAATGGAGAGAAAGGCATTCAAAAATCTTAAAACAAATATCATGGCAAACTAAAAATAAGTCAAATTTATACAGAGTTCTATTTAAAAAGACTCTATAATTATAGGATGTACCGTGAGACCTGCATTGTAAAATTTTTCCTTTAGTTCATTTATTCTTCTTTTATAATCGTTTATATTTATCAGGTGCAGTATAAAACTGTCTTTCTGCGTCTTTAATAGATATTTTCCGTATCTTATTTCCCGTTTCATCCGTAAACCGCGCAACAGGTAATATAACAAAATTCAGTAATGACGTTAAAAATGCATCGATAGAGTCCGAAAATATAGTAATTTTATTATTATATTCAAGTAATGAATATTTTATGTACTAACTTAAATTTCTTATCTCCTTGCACTTTTGAAAGTCTGCCTTACACTCCTTATCTTTTATATTACTTTCGAAGTAAGTACTAAGTTGCCTTTTGAAATCATCCCATTTTTTTATAAATTACAAATATTTGAAATCAATTTCAATCTAGAATTTATGAATTTTACTTAAAATTTAAAATAATTATACTTTGTCTTACCAATTCGTGTGCTTTGGAATGCTTGTATGAAGGCCAATCGCTCAAAAATGTAAGACAGTTTGTAATATTTTCCTTTCAGAATTTCATTTCGTCTTAATACAACAGTTTTCTCCCAATCAGAAAAGTTTAAAGTTAGTGTCAATTTCTTGAACAGTCCAATGGTGGACAGAAGTGACTTCTGATATTCTTTCAGGAGATGGTCGTGGATTTATTTTCCTTAACTTTTAGTTTTTAAGTTAACATATTTGAAATACAGGCCACGTATGGGATTGCACAGGCCACGTATGGGATTGCCCTTCCTTTTTCTGGGTGTATAATAATACTCCTTAAAAAAATATTAATAATAATATGAATATATATTAAATGTACATAAATATTAGATATGACTTGCTTTGCAATAGGAAATATCTCGATTATATGGTTTACAATCGGGGGAAAGTCTTTCGGCGATAATTGGATATTGTAAGAAGTTACGTGTTCAATTATTAAGTCTGTAGTTTTCTAATAATTTTTTTTTTTATAGGAACTCTGTAAAGCAAGTTCTTTTGTATTTTCTTTCAGTATTGCAGGGAGACTCAAGCATATTGAATATTCAGATTTAGTGGTGTTACTTGTTTGAGAGGACTTTACACATACATTATTTTGAATCCATTGTTCGACTTTTGAATTGATTGATAGAGTTTTACCATCAATGCCAAACTAATAGACGAGGGAATATATGAAAAAATACATAAACACAATATTTTATACTATAATAACATGAGTTATTTAAATGGTATGAAATATTAAATTTATCGAGTCAATTAGCTCACATGATTTTTTCTGAATACGAATAATTTTTCTCGAAATTCAGAATGAAATCCAACATTTTTAATAAAGTCTCTAATATCGTCTTTTGGCAAATATTGAAGGCTTCTAAAAGTTATCCCACTTTCATATATTTCATATTTTTAATTATTATTTTATATTTGCAATAATAATCGTATAATGCAGGCAAAACAGGAAAAAGATTCCATTTTTTAAGCAGGTTTTCAAGTTCAATATCACGGGTGGTAGGCAATATGTAAATAATTACGTTATTACATGAAGCATTAATACTAGTACTAGGAGTATTAGTACATGCAGTATTGTTGTCTAACGAATTATATTCGACAGCCACAGTTCTTTCTACATTACCTTGATTACAAGGTATTTCTCCACGTGTAAGCATACCATTTTCATCGCAAATGGTGAGCACTCGTGGGGTTTTCTGATTTCCTGCTTCCATTTCATAAACACAAAAGTGAGTAGTAAGCAACTAATTACTTCCTTAAATGAAATTATTCGAGCCTTATTTTTATTTATTTCTAATGGAGCAACAAAAATTATTTTATTAGATTAGTAGATAAAATACTGTATAAAAATGTATAAAGGAAATATGATAGAATACATTCATGACTTTTAAATAATAATTGAAATAATTTTAATTAAATAACTTTGGCGTTCTTGTTAACATGTTCAGCAAATTACCACTAACTTCAATCAATTATGACATTTTTAAACCAAATTTATTTCCAATCATTTGACATTATCCCCTTTGGAGCCGTTATTATCGAATAACTAAATTAACGTTATAACCAGTAAATTGGTCAGTAAAATTATTTTTTTTTTATATTATAACACGTCCACTAATTCACACTTTAATATACTGCACCACATTGCATATAAAGCCGTTATAAATGTGTGAAATTTAATCTGCCGACTTATGTTTCTTTATATACAAACTGAGACTGAATCACTAAACGCATTTGCACACTAATTCAAAGTAAACATTTTGCGTTTAAAATACTACAAAATTTTAATTTTATTTCAAAAATGGTTTTATTCGTAGAATGTTAAAGTAAATTTGGCATTTTTGGATCAAAGTCTCTCATTTAAAAATCATCTCATCTAATACGTGCAAATATTAGATTTATTTGAATTTAATGTCGGAATACTTGATTAAAAAATGACTACTTCATTTCACAATTCTACGTATGAAACCATGTTCAAAATAAAGTTAAAATTTTAACTATTAAAATGGAAGGCTTTAATTCAATGTTTTATCATTTTGAATGAAAGACCTTCATTTTACTTTCTAGGAACGTTCACATATTCGGAATTCAATGGTGTTCATTCTTAAACTTAAGTGAGGACTTTTTTCTGAGTGTACGCTAAAATATCACAGTTAATTAAACAATAAACGATAAACATCAATTTATTTGAGTACCCGTCCCAAAGGCACGTATAGTGCTGGGCACTTCATAGAAAGTTACATGGTAGATTAATATTGTAGCAAAATAAACAATAAAAGTACAGATATCGGCACTTAAAACATAGTACAGTCTAGTAATTCAACATTGTAGCAAAATAACATAATTGTAATAACAATCACTCACGCTCACATCAACATTTTGTTTGTTTCTGTTTACATGAGACCATAACGGGCAAAAGTGTTACACGAGATTTTTACATATGTAGGCTTACAAATTTTGTTGCAAAACTATTAATTGTTGCAATTTTCTAATGCCTAGCCGTGTTCGTCTTTCATTCACAATGTACCTTGCTGTTGCAAAAACTCTCTCGCGTGGTAGAGAGGACGCCATTGCATTCATTTTCGTTACCGCGACTTTGTACAAGGTCGGATAAAGGAATTTATGGGGTCTCCACCAAGTCATGGGATATTCCATCCTGGGTATCATTCTATCCTCGACGTATCGCTGGATCTCCTCTATGCCTCGTGAATGGGCTGTTCTCTATGGTGGGATCCCTTGCATCTTGGTGTCAAAATCTTCCCAAATATATTTTGTAGTGGCTAGTGTTGTCTCTGGCTGCGAAGTTGCCTCTGGTACAGATGTCACTGGCGGTTCCTGCAATCGTTGTGCGAAATGGTGAGCGGCGACGAATGAAATAATTCATTTTATAGTTTCTTCCTCCACGCGCTGATCCTCAAAATAAAATTTAAACCTGGAGTCTAGAAACATGCAGTTATAAAATGTTTTGCTGCAGTCTAAGTTCGCAAACCTTGTCTTGAGATTGCCTATGAGGTCCTACCGCAAGCTATCGACCATTGGCATTAGGGCGGTAGAGATATTTTGTATTGCTTTTGTCAGCCCTATGGTTATTGGAATGACAAGACTACCCATAATATACTTCTGGCCACTCAGTTAACGCGTTACCTCTTCACAAGGCTGAAGTACCAGACACATTTCCTCACAAATTGTCCACTCGTACGGGGTGAGTGGCACCATACCCAAGTTTACCAAGGCACTTTTAAGTGCCTCTTTTAAGGTGACTAATCGTTGAACCATATTAATCTTATAGGCATCTCCTGAATCAGCCACTTGGGTATCATGCCGGCCTTTTCCTGGTACTTTTTTAACTTTTGCCATGCGATATTATAATTGCCATCTTAAAAAAAAAAAGATAATAAAAAATACTGCTTGTTTTTTTTCCACAACGTACATGTATATTTTAAATTTACATATAATGTAACAGCCAACGCGTTTCGTCTTATCAGGACATCATCAGGGCTTTTGTTGTACTGAGGGAATGATAGATTTAGCTGTTAAATAAACTCTCATGGGTAGCTAACGCATGCGTAATGTACTAAAATTCACATTCAAAAGTGGGCTGTTGTTTTTAAAATCTAGCTGATCATTTACTATAAAGCAGCCATCATCTTTAGCTTTTTTAATCTCAAAAGTTTCATATCTATCTAGTAATTTTTTATCAGATAAATTGTGTAATAATTTAATGTCGTCTGCATTAGGCTTATGTCCGGTTGAGCTAAGGTGTTTAGCGAAACCGGAATTAGGGTTTGCAGCCTTTGAGCTATTTATATGCTCCTTGAATCTTGTTTTAATTGATCTTTTAGTTTGTCCAATGTAAATAGCATCACAATCCGCACAATTTAGCTTATAGACCCCGCATTGGTCAATTTCATTGATTTTAGGTTTAAATTTGTTGTTGACTAGAATATTTTTTAGAGTTCTGTTGTTAAAGAAGGCTGGCTTTATGTTTTTTTCCCTAAATAATTTATTTAAACATCTGGATATCTCGCCAAAGTAGGGGATCCTTCTCCATTTTATTGGGTCATTATCCAAACATTGTTGTTCGAAAGGAAAAGTCATTGAAATAGCTTTTTTGTAGTGCTTTTGCGTCAGTAATTTGTAGATAGTTCTATTACTATACCCATTGTTTCTAGCGATCAGTTTTATTGTCGTGAGTTCTTTTTTGAAATTTTCTTGATTTAATGGTATATCTAACAATCTATCAAGCATGGAGTGAAAAGAGGACATCTTAATATTCCACGGGTGTAAAGAAGATCTAGGTATTATTGCGTCTGAATAAGTATCTTTTCTATATATATTAAAATCTAGTTTGTTATCCGCTAAAGATATGGTCAGGTCTAAAAAATTAATAGATTTATTACCTAATTCTAATGTGAATTTTATGTTATTGTCAAGTCTATTTAAAACATTAGTGAGGAAATTATTTAATTGTCTATTTGTTCCCGTCCAAATGCAAAATACGTCGTCGACGTAACGCAACCAAACGAGAACATGTTTTACAAGGGGATTTTCTGAGTTAAAAAGGATTTCCTCTAGATGGTTCATAAAAAATTCGGCTAGAAATACAGAATACATTACGCATGCGTTAGCTACCCATGAGAGTTTATTTAACAGCTAAATCTATCATTCCCTCAGTACAACAAAAGCCCTGATGATGTCCTGATAAGACGAAACGCGTTGGCTGTTACATTATATGTAAATTTAAAATATACATGTACGTTGTGGAAAAAAAACAAGCAGTATTTTTTATTATCTTTTTTTTAAGATGGCAATTAAAATAAACTTATTCCACCAAGTGTTATCCATAAAATCAGTGAACTATATTAAAAATGCTGATCTAAGCAAACTATTAGTGTTGTACCAGAGACTGATAATCTCGTTCATGTCCACTTGCAATCACATCAGTTTTAACACAAAATGCAAAAAGTTAAAGGTGTTCCCTAATTACATAAATGTCCGGTGTAGTGATATTAATCCCCGTAGTAAATTGGCTCTTCAAAAGGCAAAAATCACCTGGTTGAAAGAAGAAATAAAACACCACTATAAAATCAGAGATAACATAAGTGCACACCTAAAAATTTTGTACTCTCAGCTGACTATGTTATTACATCCATTAGAATTTGACCTTCTCTACAAAAAATGCCATGAAAAAGCTAGACAGTTATCATATCTGCAATATCAGAGACAAAAAAACAAGTTGAAGTGTTTAACTCGGACCACAGCATCTGTGATAACATGCACCAGCACAGAAAGACCTTTCCATGCAAGAGTCGTCAACTTATCAGCTGTTTCATTCTCGAGCGAGGAAGAAGAATTATTACGACATGGGTTGAACTTTGCACCGACATTGAAAGTGAAGCCAGCACACATATTGGATTTAGCTATTCATACTGACGCGGCTTTTGATGACGATGATATGGAAACTAAATCTAATTGCTCAAGTTTAATTAAATCAGGTATTAGATATGTTAATAATAATAACACACAATATGATAGATTACTTAAAGGAATTAAAGAGAAATTGAAGACAGATAATTTAGTTCTATGCAAGGCCGATAAAGGCAATTCAATTACGATTTTAGATAAAAGTACTTATAGCCAAAAAATGACAGATTGTTTAAACTCAATGAATTTAACAGAAATTAATTATGATCCGCCAAACAAATTTAATAGGTTATTAAAAGAAACTGTAAATAGATCAGAAAAAATTTTCGATAGGAAAAAAATGTATTTGCTAAAAAATAGCCATCCTTCTATACCTTTAGTTTATGGACTTCCAAAGTTACATAAAAATAATATACCAGTTCGCCCCGTTTCAGCTTCTTTTAATGCGCCTGCACAGAGGCTTTGCAGAGAATTGAACAGCTTGGTGCCAGTTCTGATCAATTTTGAGCCCAAATATTCTATCAAAAACACTAAAGACTTAGTCAAAAGAATAAAAGACCTTAACTTACCAAAAAACTCAAAACTGGTATCATTTGACGTTTGCAGCCTTTTCCCTTCGGTTCCTGTTAAAAAATTAAAAGATTTGCTAACTGAGACAATTAATAGGAAACTAACCGACACATCACAATCCTCACAATTAATCAATTTGTTAAATATTTGCCTAGAACAAAATTATTTCATGTTTGACAACAAAATTTATTTACAAAACCATGGTCTGGCCATGGGATCTGCCCTTTCTCCATTTCTAGCCGAATTTTTTATGAACCATCTAGAGGAAATCCTTTTTAACTCAGAAAATCCCCTTGTAAAACATGTTCTCGTTTGGTTGCGTTACGTCGACGACGTATTTTGCATTTGGACGGGAACAAATAGACAATTAAATAATTTCCTCACTAATGTTTTAAATAGACTTGACAATAACATAAAATTCACATTAGAATTAGGTAATAAATCTATTAATTTTTTAGACCTGACCATATCTTTAGCGGATAACAAACTAGATTTTAATATATATAGAAAAGATACTTATTCAGACGCAATAATACCTAGATCTTCTTTACACCCGTGGAATATTAAGATGTCCTCTTTTCACTCCATGCTTGATAGATTGTTAGATATACCATTAAATCAAGAAAATTTCAAAAAAGAACTCACGACAATAAAACTGATCGCTAGAAACAATGGGTATAGTAATAGAACTATCTACAAATTACTGACGCAAAAGCACTACAAAAAAGCTATTTCAATGACTTTTCCTTTCGAACAACAATGTTTGGATAATGACCCAATAAAATGGAGAAGGATCCCCTACTTTGGCGAGATATCCAGATGTTTAAATAAATTATTTAGGGAAAAAAACATAAAGCCAGCCTTCTTTAACAACAGAACTCTAAAAAATATTCTAGTCAACAACAAATTTAAACCTAAAATCAATGAAATTGACCAATGCGGGGTCTATAAGCTAAATTGTGCGGATTGTGATGCTATTTACATTGGACAAACTAAAAGATCAATTAAAACAAGATTCAAGGAGCATATAAATAGCTCAAAGGCTGCAAACCCTAATTCCGGTTTCGCTAAACACCTTAGCTCAACCGGACATAAGCCTAATGCAGACGACATTAAATTATTACACAATTTATCTGATAAAAAATTACTAGATAGATATGAAACTTTTGAGATTAAAAAAGCTAAAGATGATGGCTGCTTTATAGTAAATGATCAGCTAGATTTTAAAAACAACAGCCCACTTTTGAATGTGAATTTTAGTACATTACGCATGCGTTAGCTACCCATGAGAGTTTATTTAACAGCTAAATCTATCATTCCCTCAGTACAACAAAAGCCCTGATGATGTCCTGATAAGACGAAACGCGTTGGCTGTTACATTATATGTAAATTTAAAATATACATGTACGTTGTGGAAAAAAAACAAGCAGTATTTTTTATTATCTTTCTTTTTTTTTTTAAGATGGCAATTAAAATAAACTTATTCCACCAAGTGTTATCCATAAAATCAGTGAATGCGATATTACTTTGCATGAAATGTCGTACAATTTGCTTTGCCTTATGAAGAATGTCGGAAATGTCTTTATCTTTTTCGAAGGCATCTTTCACTGCCAGATTTAAAGTGTGTGTGTAGTATGCAAAATTCTTCCACCCACGTTCTCTTTCGAGAGCGCATTTAATGTTAGCCGCGCATTGTCCGAAACCGTCAAAAGTATCTTATTGGTCACGCCCCAATTGTAGTAAAGGCACGCAATTTAATAGCACATACCTTAACTGAAATTCATTCTCCATAATGTAATGGCCAGTCACTGCTATCATTGGATCATTGGTGATACATAAGGAGCCTACTTCTTGTCGTATCTGTTCCTTCATTTCTGCTTTGGTCTTCTCGTAATACGGCAATACGGTATTCGCAAAAAAACTTTCTTGTATGTATAACATAGTTAGGGAATGCGAAAGAAATGAGTTCGCAAAACCCACGATCTTCTACCATTCTGCAAGGTTGGAAATCCAAAATAAAAAGATTCTTTTTATCTATGTCTGCCTTTGCAGAATTATTGCGTCTTGGCACAAGCATGTGTCGCTGACCCGGCTGCCTGTTGAAGGGCACACTGCGCCGAATGCTGTGCTCCTGGTGCTAGTACCTGCTGTTGATGTTCTGGTGATAACAGCTGGCCTGCGAGCTCAGTTTGTCGGCTGGAAGTTGCTCCATCATCTCTAAACGCAGAAACACATCCAAGCAAGCCTCAGGCCTGACCTCTCTCAGGCTTCCTCGCAGCTCTCATCAATGCTTGCCTTAGAGAAATGAAGTAGGCCTGAGAGAGAAAAATATCCAACAATGAGCAAAGCGCGCTTTGAGGCTAGGCCTTGAGGCTTGCTGCTGGCTTGGTTTTGTGTTGCATCATTTAAAAACCCGTGTTGGGAATTTTGACAACGCCTTGAGGCTTTCTCACTATCCGTCGGATGTTTTCTGTCCACATGTTTTTTTAAATTCATCACTGAAGATTTATAATTTAGTTTTGTGTTACATATGTTACAAATTGCATAATAACCACCAATCTTTGTGAAATGGTCCCAAATAACACTTTTTTTATTTACACTCCCCATTATAAAAAATATATTAAAATCCCAAATAATATTTTGTTCAATATTATAAAAGAAGACGTGTTCAAATCAGGGTCTGAAAGCAAGAGCAACAGCGAGTACTGCACAAAAAATCATGCTTAAACTTGCTATACTACCGCAAGAATTCATTTGGGAACTGCTATGTTTGCTGCTGCTATTTGAAATTTCACTACTAGGCATGGTGTGCTATTGCAAGCTCATTTTGCCATTGTTGTTGCTACAGCATGCTGTGGAAAGCAGTGATAGTACTGTCGAGCAGGCATGTGCAATCTCCATACTTTTGTTGCCCGGTAATCATTCGTTACTCTATGAAAAATATTCGTTATTTTTGATTTGTTACTTTCTAATTTGGTACCTTACGTAAAATACTCTTTAATCACCAGACTCCTTATTCATTAAACAATCTTTTTGTGAAGAGCAGTATTTAATTAAATATGAAAATAAAGTACACAATTAGAATTCAAGAATTGAAAAATAAAACAGTTCGGAAGAAAAAAAATAAGTTTTCAGAAGTAAATTAATAGTATATGAAAAATATTCTTCCAGAAGGAAGAGAAGTTGCTACTGATCATAAATATTTTCTTGCAATTTCGCTTTGCTCTAAAGAAATTAAGTACGTGCAACTCATGCTAGGGTCTCTGATAGTTTAGGGGAAAGTGAGAATTTGGTTTTAAAGAAATTATAAAAGCGTCTACCCCTTTCAGCAAGTTGGCCAAAACGAAATTTATCCTTTTCTTAAAAAATTGAGGTGGGTTATTATAACTAATTGAAAGGATTTTGAAGTTATTCAAGATGATTTTATGATTCGGTTAATTCTTTGTTCTCTAAATTTTTCTTTTTATGTATTTTTCATTTATGTCAAAATTACTTGCATATATTTCTTTGTTTGTTCCAAACGAGGAATTTTTCCTGTTTTGTGTGCTGTTTCCTAAAGTGTAGTGTCGAGTTCAGGTAAAAAGTGACATTTCCATGCAAATTTTAGCGCCGGTAAAATCACAAACAAAAGTTCTACCGAGGATTTTACTAGTGCAGTTCAGAGATCTCAGGTAAAAACTAAAGCTTTCCTCTATATAAAATAAAAATAGATGGCACTATAAATTCTCCACACATTTTGAAGGGCATTTTAATGCACAAAACCTAGTATCGAGTTCAGCAAAAATAAAATTTAACGCGTTCTCCAAATATTTCACACTAAAGACGCTAGTAAAATTTTTACGTAGGACTTAGCTTCTTTGGTGTAGAAATCTTTAACTACTCTAGGCTTTCCTGCTGCTGCCAATATGTTAATTTGTAGAAAACAAAATAATTAATTTTTACATTTTGATTAAATAATTTTAACTCTTAAAAATAGAAAATGTAAAACTTTTACCAGTCATTTAAGGCTTCGCGCCTTAAAATGCTTAGTAAAATGAATGGAGTGTTTATAGTGCCATCTACTTTATACCGGTAAACTTCGTATTGCACTAGTGAAATCTTCAGTAAAATTTACGATCTCTAGAATTTGTATGGAAATGTCACATTTTTACTCGAATTCTGTACTAGGTTTAAAGCATTAAATGACTCGAAAAATTTTGACATTTCCTATTTCTATAGCATTTTAATTTTTTTTTATTGATTGAAAAGACAAAATTCTTTTATCAAAATCTAAAAATGAATTATACTGTTTTCTCCAAATTAACATACGTTAAAATTTTACTAGTGATTTTAATGTGAAATATTTGGAGATCGCGTTAAATTTTACTTTGCCTGAATTCGATACTAGGGTTAACTTCTTATTAGGTTAGCTTTGGCACCACTACCGCAGCATATTGCTCACTTCTCACCGCCACTGTCATACTAGGGATGGAGAAAAAAAAACAAAGATTCCGTACCTCCCTATGTCAACAGCTGGGAAAAAAAGTGTGATTAATCCTTTTTGGTAATCATATAAGCACAATACTCAAAGGCATGAAATTTTATCGAAAACTTTAGCCGGGTACCTACGTAAAACGAATTGTAGTTATTTGATTTCCATCGTTACACTGTATTCGTATAGGTTAATAGAGTACCGAATTTACTATGAAATGAAAATTTTGAATCAACTGAATATGAGTACAAGTAACGAATTTTTATTTGGGTATGTATTCGGTACCCAGTTTTTGGAGAAGTAACGAATACTTTTGTACCAAATGTCACAAATGTGTTCGTCTCAATTTCAATCGTCCTTATTATCAAACTGCAAAAAAAATTTCTATTTGGATATTACTTTGCTAGGACATAATTATTTTTCAGAAGTGATTTAAATGAAGAAACTAATGTTAAATATTTTAATGTATTCAAAACGTATTTCAGTCAGTCAAATACGAAAAACTGAAAACAAATTCGCTGGAAATGACATTGTTACCCCATGACGTAGAAACACAAAAAATTTCTCTTGAATCGGTCATACCTTGTTATCTTTGTATCATGGCTTTCAATGTGCGGCTTTAAGGATTGATGTAGAAAAACTCCTACATTAAGTAATTGAATTTCTAAATCTATAAAAAAAGTATGTTCTAGATTAATTTCTTCATAATTCTCTATAACCCACAAGAGTTTTTATACCTGCATCCATACATACACACATATTCTATACACTATATATATTCTATACACCATATACACACACATTTCTATATTTCTATATACACATTTTAATCTTATGTTTTATATGGTAACACACGATTCAACTTTTATCAAAATTTTTATCCCTTTCTACGATTACCGTCGGGAGTTTTGTGGTTATTTTGTTTGACCAGATATAGAAAGTTCATCTTTCTCAGCCCCAAAATTTAATGGCGTAGAACTAAGAATGTGCCCTGTTGCTTATGATTTAATTCTGTTGGTATATAAATTTTCAATTTAACCATTTACACCTCAAAAGCCGCAAGGGCTTGGGTTTGTTGGAATTTTAATTAAGTCGATTCAGTCCGGAGACTTCAAAGTTAATGTTTGGGAAATGGATAAATTCACAAGTTTATGGAGTAAAGAAACATTTTAATATGCTGAAAATATGGTTTAGATAAAAAACAGTTGAAATTAAATTTTAAACTTTATCGTTATACTCATTTTTTATTTAGGTACTTAACCTCTGAACCACAACTGGACTCAAGTTAATTGTAAAATATACGATTTAGTAAAAGTACGGGCTTCATGTAATATTAGTAACTGCACTCCGCGGAAGTAGTATAATAAAAAATAAATAAAATAAAAACTCTTATCATTACATGCATATTAATCAGTCCGATATAACACCAATGATAGTTACAGAATAAATTCTCCGAGATTAGAAAATGTAAATTGTTACAAATGTCGCAGATTATCGGATTTCTAGCGCAGGGAATAAATTTTATTTTCAAAGCACCTGCTCTCCCCAGCGAATCACTAAAAGCACAATTCAACGGGAGTCCTGAATTCATTTTAACCAAGCAATATATATCTTCTTTATGAAAGAGGTTTTGCACACACTTGCAATCTAAAAGAATGAAATCCCGTAAGTGACACCCTAAATCTTTGGTGAGTTGACATTTACCTTCAAAAGGCTTTCCATAAGGCAGGATAAGAACTGGCTTAATATTATAACCCGTGAACTTCCTCTTGGTTTATATTTTTTGTTTTTGCTTTTCTTTTTTTCCGTCCGTAATTTATTTATCATCTACTTGCCATGTCGGTTGTGTTCTGCATCTGTAGATTTTTATACATATGTGTGGTAAGATGTTAAAGTACTTGCTAAAGAATATTCGCTTTCTTTTCTAGGAAATTGTCAGCACGTAGCGATGTCATTTTCCAGTATATAAAGCTCGATAATCATATACTCGTGGTGTAAATTCCAGAAAAGGGTAATTAAAAAAATTAAGATATCTCCCAAAAGACAAATTAAAGCTTACGCTTATGTACACCAGGCAATAAGAATAAGAAGTGATAGTTAGGTTGTGATAACAGGTATAGCTCTGAAATATTCGCATCTTGGGACTTCATTCACACGTTCAAAACTACATTTCAATAGGTTTCTATAACTTGTTGGAAAATAAAGTAAGAGAACTTTATTTATTTATTTAATATTAGCCAACATATATAAATATAATCTGACTTATAAAGATACATAAGAATAAATAGTTGAGAAAAAGAATATTTTGCAATAAATCAAAAAAATCAAAATCATCAAAAACCCCTTCAAAAATCAAATCTCTAATTGCTCTTGTATCAATATTAAAATCCTAACATAGTGAATATTTATTGTAAATTCTACACATATTACCGATAAAAAGAATAGATTTACGAATTTCAGTCAAAACTTTATGAATACAAACACACAAGATAAACTCACGCCTCTTATGGAGCGACGTCATATTAATTAAAACTGGACGATCAGAATAAGGTGGTAGCTCACACCTATTCTACGACGATAGGCGATGAAGGGCAAAACGTTAAAACTTTTTCTGTACAGATTCAATCCTTTTAATATGTACACTGTAATAAGGACTCCACACTTGACAGCCGTATTCCAGTATAGACCTCATTTGTGAAGGAACGCAATGCGTACGGGTTATTAAATTCTTTAACCCAGCGCCTAGCCAAACCAAGCATTGAGAAGGCTCTTGCAATAATATAATCAAGATGACGAGAATAAGTATGTTTTGAGTCAATAGGAATACTGTATATATGATAGTGGTACGCAAAAGAAGAAAACATACGACTAAAGACAATAAAGCTAGATTTGAGAATATTTAGAAATAAATTATTATGCTTGCACCACAGATTTAAAGCGCATACATAATTCTATAGCAGTACACAATCATTCAATGAATGAATCTGTTTAAAAATCTTAACATCATCAGCATATATTAAAATTTTATAGAATTTTATCACAGATACGAGGTCATTAATAAATAAGACAAACAACAAGCGATCAAAAGGGCTTCCCTGTGGTACTCCAGACTGCGTATAAATAACACATGAAAGCGCGTTTCTGAAGAGAACTTTAAAATTTCTGCTACTTAAATAAAAGATCCAATCAACCAACAAAGGAGAAAATCCTAGCTTTAACAGCTTCAACAGCAGCGTTCTGTGGGGAAGCTTGTCAAAGGCTTTGGAGAAATCGGTATAGACACAGTCAGTCTGTAACCGCTTTTCAAGCGTATTAGCAATAAATGATGCTAAAAGTGTCAAGTTGGTTGATCTTGATCTGCCCTTAATGAAGCCATGTTGTTTTGAGCTAATTAATAGTTTACAATTGAATGTGAACAGTTCGCAAACAGACAATTTAGCAATTAGTCGATAATTACTAAGCAAGTCCCTCTTTCCATTTTTAAAAACCGAAATAACAAATCACGATTTCCAAGCAAGAGGATATACACCCGTTGACAAAGATAAATTAAATAAAAAAAGCCGCAGCCGCGAAAGACTATCAAAACATTGTTTAAGAACAATGCTGAGAATACCATCCGGTCCAACAGAACTGGAAGAATGCAACTCACGAACATGCTCACATAACACATATTCACTAATACACCGAATATTAATATCTAAGCTAGAACAATTACACATGCTAGACGACACATAAGAAAAATCATTCGCATTGCTATTGTCGACACTGAAAGACTTGATAGAATAATCCCCAAAATAATTAGATATAAGAGACGGATCATGACTAAACTATTCAAAAAGGACATGCTGCTTTCATAAACGTCACTTTTACACTTAGCGTTAACAAAGTTCCAAAAACTCTTAGGATCGTTTTTAATATTACTTTGGATGTTATTGATGTAAGAAGTGTAAGTCGTTTGAGCCTCCTCCTTAAACTGTTTCTAAGACAAGAATAATTTCTGTAATCACTCATAGATTTATAATTACTGTAGATTCTTCACGCCTTGTTAGGAGCATTACGCAAATTACGTAGACTATCATCAAACCAATTAGGAGTACAACTAAAGTACCTAGCTTTACTATTAGGTTCACCGTCAAGGATACAGTTAAAAATTAATTTAGAAAAAACTTCATAAACGAGAATCAACATCTGAAACATTAAACAAAATAGACCACTCAATACTGCTTGGTATCAACTTCAGTTTTTCAACATCTGCTCTACCAAAATCCAAAAAATAATTAGGAGTAGCACAATAAGCATCGTCGACACAAATGACAAGACCTGGGTAAACATCATTGAAAGAAGAGCTCAGGAATGGTATACAGATGGTTCCAAGACAAACAAGAGGTGGGAGGGGTTTGGAGCATACAGTGAAAAACTCAAAGTTCCCAGCCTCAAAGCAAACAATGCGGACTTCCAAGCAGAAATCCACACTATTAAGCTCAACATGAAGGAAAATATTAATAGAAGATGCTTAAACCATAGGATGTATATTCTCTCTGACAGTAAAGCCGCAATATTGGTTCTCGGCTAGAAGCGTTTTCAATAAAAATGACATGAGCTGCCTACAAGATCGCATAACACTAACGCATTCAAAAATAGTAACCAGCTGGCCAAAAAATTATCAAAATTGAACTTCATGAACATAACACCTTTCTATGGGATCCTGACCAGGCCAATCAAAGAAAGATTATCGGAGTGGTAAACAAAGTCATATCGAACCAGGGGCGGATCCAGAATTCTCCTGAGGAGGGGGCGCAACTGTGGTTTGAAAACGGTATAGCCTGGAAATATGTCAAAGTTCCAAGACACTCACCACCACTCGTAAATATAAAATACATAAAATTTGTCATTTAAAAAGATCCGTATCGAACAGATAAGCTACCACTCTCAACGAAGAAAGTTGATCAACGTTCAATTTTTTCCACTCTAGAAAGTCAAACGAAGTGTCAAATTATTTATTGTGTTTTGGTTTGTGAATGGGGGAAGTGTAAAGCTTCCGAACCATCCATTTCATGGCTCTAAAAACTAAGACTGTTCGACCAGCCCCGGCACAGATATGGGAATTGTATTCCATTTTAGATCTGACTTGTACAGGAGCGCTAGATTCCATGGGATGAAATATTTCTTATACATTTTCTGAAATTAAAGACATTTTGATACTTCTTTGGCAACAGAGAAGATGTGATCTGTCCAGCTTAAGGAAATATTAATGCCAAGAATGCATAAAGACGGTGTAGGGCTCCAACGTTCCGTAAAAAAAAAGCCAGCAAGTGTCCAGACGAGAGTCAAGTCCGGAAGCTATATCGGCGATCATTGATGAGTTGTTTGGATTCTAGATACTTCATTAATTTGCAGTTAATAAAAGATTCAAATTCCTTTGAAAAAATCGAAGTGATTGCAGTTATTCGATAATTTGAAGGATCGCTACCCTCTTCTTTCTTGGGAATATGTTGAACATGAGCTAGTTTCCAACTAGTTGGAAGTTTTCTTGTCGAATAACACAAGTAGAATAGTTTGCGCAGAGGCTTATCCAAGATTGAGGCACAGCTTTTAATTAATAGGGGTGAGACCCCATCAGGACCTACGGCTTTAGAAACGCTTATCCCCATTATGGATCGTCAGCAAAGCTCTCTTACGAGGAGATGCAACATAGGTGTCCGTGAAGTGAAAAGAATAGAATAGAATCAAAATATTATCTTTATCCAGGGAGTCAACAATCACTTCACCATTGCTATGTAGTGAAGCTATAGAGGAATTAGTGAAGATGTTCCTGATGGTTTTGACCAGGGACCAGGTCCTTTGCTATCCTTGATTCCAAGATTCTTAGTTTAACATTTCTGTTAAAAAGAAATTTTTCTCTCCGGATAATGGACGTGGGGGTGTTCTGTGGAGTTTTGTCGACTTCTTTTAATTGTACACATGAATGCAATTGATACGCGTGAAAAGCAGATTCGTTCGCTTTTATTATTTGGTTGAACTTATCGTCAAACCAAAAGCGACTTTGCTGTTGTTGATACTTGCGCCCCCTAGCTGGATGCACCACTGTATCGAACTTCATTGCGGAGTAAGTGAGAATGCAAGAAGTCAAAGCTTTACCTGAAAAACTATTCCAAAAAAATTGCTGAACTTTTACAATTGAACAGGCATCAAGCTAGGGGCACTGTTGGCTGAATAAATATTTGCACACCATCAAACTCTCTACACATAGCACATGCAGATTATGCGAAGATGAAGAGCAAACTGCAAAACATCTTCTCTCCGATTGTGAATTTTTAATATATATAAGACTCATCCTTCTTGGCAATACTTCTTGACTCAATCAGAAGTAATGTCCATTGAAGAAAGTACTTGGGTTCATCGGAATAAATCCACTCAATGAGTCATAGAATAGCACTGATTGGAGTTGAAGTGATCCGAAGTTTTGTTCTCTTCATACTAAGATTTCACAAAAGTTTGATGTCCGAAGCATCTGGAAAATAGCATTCCTTAATTATTCGGGAACTAGCATCCTATTCTGTAATTAATTTACCGAGATAACAAAATCTATTTACTAACTACGTTCTATTGATTCTTTTGCGAGTTTCGGGGATGAAGTTTGTGTTGATCCATATTTCCATCAGTTTTGCTGTATAGTCTCACATCAACCGGACTACTTTCTGCTGCGACATTTGAATCATATATTAATTCTTATTCTATATTGCATAGAATGTTTTCGCAAGGATATCGTTAAGAGTATTGAATAATAGGGTGAAAGTATACATCAATTGCCGGAATTTATCCTAAATCTATATCAGATAATCTTCAATTGAAAATTAATTTTTTAATACGTTTCATGTAGAACATAACAGTTTTCAAAACCAAATGTCACTGAATTTTTCTAATACCCCTCATCCCATTAGAATTCGAATCAAAACACGACTTTTTTGGTAGCTAAATAACCCTTTCTAGCAAGTCTCATCGCACTATCACTGCAGTGATGACAGATTGTCGCTTTCGCAATAATTATATTTCTTTTTTTTTTTACTTATCGTATAAAAATTACAACAAAAAAAAAAACTTCATCAAAAATCTGCCTTCCGAGTTTAATATTTTCCCCGAGGAGACGTGAATACTTTTTCCTGTCAAATTAAAGTAAAAGTTAAAAAGAAGTCATCAGCGACAATATACGTTCTTTTTTTCCGCAATTTGAATACAGATTCACTATCAAGTGCATATCATTTGCACGTAAATTGGATTTAAAGGATATACGTATTGAAGTACAGAAGGAGCAACTCTGTGTTGAAAATCGTAAAGTTTCACTTTCAACTCAACAAAACAGTAATAAAATTCCGGAAAATTTTACTCAAATTGAGCATAGTCATGACTTCATACACTCTTTCGCTTCATACATCTCTGATTCATATAATTTTCCCGTGTTGAATCTGGGCTATGTGTATAAAGGAAATTGTGAACGAGACTATCCATTTGAAGAAGGCTGACAGCGAGGCTGACTTCAGTAGCTTTTCCTGACACCGAAACGGCTGACTATATTTGCATTTACAGGAATGCAGAGTCCTTCAGTCAAGAACGATGGTGAAACTTTCTGCAGCGAAAATATATACTCTGCATTACTTAAATTGTTCCATTTTGGAGGACGCCCTTTTATATATCTACGAACTATATACTAGAAGCACACAATTCTATCAAAGAGCAACACGCTAAAATTTCAAAATACAGGCGAAGGGGAGAGAATATAAAGGACTCTGAGGAGCCATAGTTGTAAGGCAGCATTTCATAAATAAGCCATTACATCACTCCCCTGTCCGTCAAAGGGATCAGAGTAAATTTGAAAGGATGTTGCGGGTAATGGAGTTTACTCTCGGAAACTGAGGAAATCAAATAGGGAAGTTGGTTGTAGATTCAATTATAAGTATGTATAGGGATACTATCGCGACGCCGTTGATAACAAAGAGACTTCCTTTCTCGGTAATGAACCATGATACCTGGCTCCAGAAATTTTGAACAAATTTTAATTGTGTTGTGTAAGCAGTTTTTTGAGTTTATTTTTAATTAGGCCTACGAATCCTATTAGCAATAAAAAAAACGTATGTGGGGTGAATAGAATATCCTTGCCTAAGCAAGTTCAGATAAAATGACCTGAATCGATTTAACAACAGAATCTAGGTAAGATTTCGTAAAGGTTCGATTGGTTATGTAAGACAGAATTATTGGTATGATAGAGATAAAGTCCATAATGTATGTATAGGCACCAAACTGCCCGCGTTTCATTGTATATGGTTATGTAAACATTTCTGTATCCTAGAATTTTATTTAAGCAAATTAGAAACCGCTTTAGACATTACCCTTAATTATATCGTAAGCTTAGAAACTTAATGTGGTGAATGAGGGATTAAAAACATAAGGTGGAAAATTGTTTCACAATAATATATGTAGTTCTGGCTACAAAGATATCACGAAAATGTACATTACAATTAAAATTATATAGGAAGATAAATTGAAGGTCATAGTTCGAACAGCGAGTATTGGGGTGTAGATTATTGATAATCATCACCAATGAACCTGAAGAATTTTCTTTGAACAGAGTCCAGTATAGATCTTGCTTCTGCCTAAATGTGGGAAATAAGTTCCAGTTTAGGTTTGCTATGAGATTTGCTTATGAGCGTAAGATTTGTGGAAAGGCAAACGTTTTTTTTTACATCTGTTGAAGAAATGAAGTGCGTTTTTTTTTTCAATTATAAAGATTTAGTTAATTTAGCTAAAACTGTTAGAAACTGTGACGTCAAGGAGGATAAGTTGAAGTTGGTTACCTCATCAACCGAAAATAAAGATAAATAGGACTTAGAGAGATATTAAGAAAAAGATTAGAGAGAGAATAGTGCCTTGAAGTATACCGACATTGGCATCATTGAGTAAAAATGGTTAAAGAATCCAAACCGACTATTTCAGACTAATTATAATATTGAAAGTAATGATCCAGCACCTGGTAAGATATCACAATAGACCAGCTTCTGATTAATCATACTGACAACCATATTGATGGCCGCTAATGATGTGGTTGGAAGCAAAATAAATCATTCGTGATGTTTTAATGTATGTTCCAAAAACGTTTGATATCAGTCAAGTTTGAACGATTGGCTAACGGTTGCTCGTATCAATATCTTGCTATGGTGGTATTTGCGAGTAAGTACTATTGGACGTGAAGTCCAGTCTGTTAGTATAACCTGACAGCTCACTCCGTGGACAGCATTGGAATGCGAATGCAGGGCGGCACGCTAGAACCTCGGCTATTGCAGGAGAGTTAGTGGGGTTGGCAACCGAAATTCTGCCACAAACCATATTTACAAAAAAAAAACCAAAAATCGTGCCTTCAAAGGACCCTTACACCAATTATCTTTACCTGCTGTCGAAGACATGATGCATCTTCTTCATTGCCGTGCCCCATCCACCCAATGAAATTGCGGGCAATATTTTGCAATATTCCTATGATGACCTGGAAAATAGTGAAAAATAAGACTTATGTAGAGCGACATGACATTAAATTTTTTTTCTATATATATATCCATTTTTCTTTTCCAGAAGTTAAACTAAATACATGAAAATTTATCTTTTTTTTTTTCTTACATTCACTCCTATAGCGTTTATATTACTAATATTAGCGTTATTAGTCTACAAATCAAGATGTGGGTAGCCCACCCAATAGGACTTCCACTTTTATGTTTAAATTCCCCTGTTTACCAAAAAAAAAAAAATATTTCGAAAGTAGACTACTTTTCCCACTACCCCATCTCAAGAAGACCTTCAGGAGCGCTGCAGTTGATTAATCAGAATAAAAAAAAACGAAAGGTGCGGCCAGGTCCGAGTCAGACTCGCAGCATCGTACAAAATTTAACACTACGTATTTTTTATTTATTTTTCCAAATAAGAGTAGGCGTCATTTGGAAAAAAATATGCCTACTTATAATAATAATGATTGAGAATAAAACGTGGAAAAAATCACGTTTCTTGAATGGTTCTCCCTTTAATTTCAAATTTAATTTGATTTTTATTATTTGTTGTTATAGCGACAATAGAAATACACACTCTGTAAAAATTTCAATTGTCTACCTATTACGGATCATTAGACACAGCCCGGTGACAGACAGTAAGACGGACATCGGAGGCTTAGTAATAGGGTTCCTGTTTTCACCCTTTGGGTACGGAACTCTAAAAACTAGCCAGTCACTCCTGTTGGGTTAACCTTTACAGTCTATATAATCATCTTCGTACGACGGATCAGTATAAATACAAGCTCAATTATGGATTAAAGGAATTATGCATGTGAATTCTCTTGTAACTTTTTCAAAATAATTAATTTGACACATCAGAAAAGATAATGTAAGACCAAGTAGTTTGTTCGTTTTCCACAAAGATAGTAGGTATATAGTTCACGAGTAAATTCTGAAATAATAACTATGAGTTCACGTGTAGATTCTAAAAAAAAAACATGTATATGAATTCACGTGTTTACTTTTCTAGGAATATCTAACTTAACATATTTGAAAAAATATAATGTATATGAATCTGTTTAAAGATTCCTTGAAAAAAAAAAACAATTATTTTGTCATATAAATTCCTTGTAAAAAAAACAATTATTTTATATATGTATAGGCAAAAGTATCGATAAAAGGTCCATGTATGTGGATAGATTTAAAAGGCCAACCAATCAATCCGTATTTTCTTCACTCCTACTTGTATATAAGCTTGAATATCGATTGGAGATTTTCGTTTTTGGCCATAAGTGGTACCAGTATAACCAATGATTTCATTTACGATGAGGATTCTAATTTCTACTCTAGTTTCGTGTACCTTCCTCAAGTATCGCTGTTATCACAGCAGGAAATTTTGATTAGAAATGCGACGAATATATAGGTATGAGTATTTACAAAAGTCTAGGACGGAATTCAGGCGATAATTTCAAGTCTAGCTGTGCATGCCTTCCTCATGTATCGCTTGTGTCACAGCGATCATTTTTAATTATAAATACGACGAACTGTGGTTTCAGATCAATTAGTGATAACTCCAAAATTCAAGTTTTTCATTATAGCCATTTAAACATTTGAAAAATTCTTGCAAATCGGATTGCGCCTGATAATATCAACGCTTTAATGTAATATACTTTATGGTAGTAGGTAACTAACATAATATTATAACTCTGATGATACTTTAACGCTTAGTATGATTAAAGGGAGTTATCAGTGTTTGATCAAAATTACTACCAATACCTTATAGGTAGAAAAAGGAGTTATGATTTTATTGCCATAAAAAAGAACTCTAGGAAAAAAAGTAAAACAATGAATACACAGATTTGTTTAATTTATTCATTTTCAACTAATTAAAAACTAAAATAAATTATTGTTCAGAAGAATTGAAATCATCCTCACTGTCACTGACTGTTGCTGTTAATCTGTTGTCATGTCTCAAGTTGACATTAAAATCCCGATATACTGGATCCAGAAATTGTATCAGATCTAATAAATCCTTATATTGTTTTTCTTCAATTACCGTTCAGAATATGCCAGTGGCAATTCCACCGCATCCAGAAGCCGCCCCCTTCTATTAAGTGAACACATCCTAAATGTTTCTTCTGAATTTAAGGAGTATTTGAAAGAAATTTCTCCGAATTTTTTAGTAACTTTCACCCAGAAAATGTTGTTCGAATTGAACGGCTGTCGCTGGCTGTCAAAACGTTTGTCAAGAGATTAGAAAATGAAAAGAAATCATTCTGACTCATACTGTGAACAACGTAGTTGGGACTAACCATTCGCACTAAATTCATCCAATCCTGTGGTATAGACAAAATTACGTTATGTTTCTTCTTAAAACGTTCAATAGCAGCGTGGTCTGTATCACATTCAAGATGGGTGTGCCCGGGTACCAAAAACTTGTGATGTATCTCTTTTAAATTTTGTTTTTTCTTAATCACATACATAAACATAACTGGTAAAATGGAATTTCTATTCTGGCCACGACACGTATCAGAATAAAAAACCAAAGTCTCTACCGTATCAGGTAAGGCCATAATAAATTTATATAAGCAAGATGCAATTTCGTTTGCACCTCGCTGAGCTGTTCCCTCGTGCCACATAAAACATGAAGTCTTCTTGTCTAAACAATTACGCACAGTTAAATTGAATGTCCATAATTTTCTCTTATAAAAAGACACACTTGTGGACAAACAAGGGGTCTCTAGACATTTTTGCAGATCAAACGAGGCTGTAACTAATTTTCCATCAGATGTAAGCAAGCAACCTTGTCACTACGTTTAGTTTCATAGTGAAAGTCCGCCTTCACATGGTGCTCCGCTTGATTAATTTTTAAAATATTTTTTTCAATCGCATTATGGCAGGATTTTAGTTTCATGTCGAATGCGTCACATGTTTTACATGTATCAATAGCTGATTTTTTAAGTTTTAAATTATGAGTTGAAAACTGTCCTCTGTATACCCCAAGACTAACGGGATTGTCTGATTCATTTACAGGTTTCTCTAAATCCAGCTTTTGAGTGTATAGATTATACATTTTTTTAAGCTCATATCGCATCCTAAGTATTTTTTTTCTGTGTGCCTGCGGCTATAGTGACTGATGTAGCAAGGAAAACTTCGTATATGATCATTTACATAGGCTATATCCTTGTCATTTCTTTTAGTTCCTGGCGGATGTCTTCCTCTACTGTCGGGCGTCACAATATTGGATTCAGACTTCTTTTTCAGAGAAATTAAATAATTGATGAATCCTGGACCTTCACCATAAATGTTACTGAAACAAGTTTTGCACAAATCGATCAATTTACCATGGTTGTCAAATTTATATTGAACAGAAATTTGTCGATTTTTAGTGTTCGAATTTTTACGTTCCCGTTGTTTATCCATGATTACTATAAATGCTGACAAATGTTGTTTTTGGGCATCTCTTGAAGGCAGTTTCCTGTGGTCTCGATAAGTAATCTTTAAATCTACGTCTGTAAGCTTAGTTTTACACTTAGAACGGCATGAATCTAACAATGGCTTCTGCGGACGGGATAATATTTCCTTGCCTTTAGATGTCCTGTAAGTTTCCCCTTTACACCGCTTTTCGGATCTTTCTTTACGTAGCTTTCGTTGCATTGAGCCATAACCTTTTCTCCTTTTAGTTGAATCCATACTAACTAATTCAGCCAATGGAATGTTGTCAAAGGAAGACGAGGATGGTGACGCATTAGTCCTTTGGTTCCCACGCGTGGGTAGAGACCATTCATCGGAGGAAGAAGCAGAATAATGCAAATTACACATGTAGTTATCGCAAGCATCACCTTGAGCCTGAAATCGAAACAGCAATTACATTATGGTTTCGGAATAGATACTTTATGTACTGTAAACATGCATCAAAATGAAGGCGTGCGTGTGCATAACTTTCAAATTAAGCGTACTAATATTGCGTGAAAATTTAGCTTTTCACTGCGGGGATTTCAATTTTGGTACATATCAGGGTACAGTCCAATCGATAAAAATCAGTCAAATTTGTAATTTTTGTTGTTACTAATAGTAGGACGGGAGGAGTGGTATTAAGGCTGACAAATTTGAAGTACTTACGTCTAAACTTCCTGGCTCACTCATTTTTATTGTTCACGTAAAAAACTTTTTTAGTTTATTAAATCTTAAAATATTAATGATTTATTTAAAAGATAACATATGATTGCAAGATCGCACTGTTACACTGTCTACCACTTAACTTGAAATGAAAAACAATGAACAAATATAACATTCATTTTCATAAATAAATGAGGAGGGGCGGAGTTTTCACGTTTTACTCCCATAAAATGTTCCCGCGCTTTTGTGAAAACCGGTTTTCTTGTAATATTGACAGTCACACTTTGTTGCTGTAATGGACACATGTTGTTGCTGTAATCCTATGATATTTGTACAGCACGTGCTTTTGTTTACATTCGTTTTGTTCTGAAGAGATTAAGTGGGAGAATCTAACGTTGGATTCTCTGATATTTTCGGGAAAAATGAGAATTTCATTTGAGAGGAATTTTATATCTCCTTTGAGCACATTGGCCATAGCGAAATTTATCTTTTTCGTAAAAGGTGGAGGTATTGTGACCTGATGTACATTATTATGAATAGTTTGAAAGGATTTTGAAGGTATTCAATAAGATTTTGTCGTTCGGGCAATCCTACGCTCTCTCGATTTTTGTTTTTCACTCGTTGTCTCAGTTGGACTACAAAGGTGCATAGCCAAGTTCTTTTCCCCCATTCATTGAAAAGACGAAAGTATATGACATTAGCTGTTTCGGTCTAAAAAACACGAAAAGTTTCCAATTTTGTTTGGCTGTGTCCTCTCTTCTTAATATTAGGTTATCTTTGGTGAAGGTACAAAGTTGCGAGAGAAGAAAGTGAAATTTCCCCTAGAAACCCGGTTTGAATACTGCATCAAGAATACCCGTGTGGATGGCCCCTTCATATATAAATGTGAAGACTACAATGAGAATACCAAACGTGCGAAAAGGCTGACTCCATAGACGTATATATAATTTTTTCTTTTGGGCAATTAGTGATAAGTGATGAGATAAATCATTTTTGAAACAGATAGTTGTTTGATCAGAAGGTTATATGTGATCTTATAATGATATGACCAAAAATTAAGATAAAACACCTGAGATATTACTAACGTACCATGGTCATTATAGATTTTCTATTGAAGATGGAATAATGACTAGTAGATAAAAAAAAAGTATAAGTCCAAACTGTTGGAATCACATTTATAATAGAAAATTCTCAATTTTGGAGTTATCACTAATTGATCTGTCACCACACCTGGTCAAAATAATAGGTGTGAGCAAAAATTCGTTCATTTATCAAAAAGTTTCCATTATAATGAATTTTATCTCAATTGAATTCGTTACAGTTGCTTATTAACTAAACTCTAAAGCAAAAAAAATCTAAAAGAAGTAAATTAAAAGCTTTTAATTCCAATTATTTTCGAAATTATTTTATTTCACATGGTCAATGAAATATTTAGGTGTAGTAGGTACACAAAAATATTAATATTCTAATTTATTTTATAATTTTTTTTGGTAATTTAATTTTTTCTTCCTACATAACCTCGGTATCCGAAGTATCCTCCATTATTTTGCAGAACTTTTTCAATTCTCCGGGGCATGGATTCGATTAACTGTTGACATGTTGCCAAAGGTATGAAATACCATTCTTTTTGGACTGCTTCCCACAATTGGTCTTCATTTGTGAAATATTGGCCCGCTAATTCTCGTTTCAGTACATCCCACAAGTTCTCAATAGGATTGAGTTCTGGAGATTGACTGGGCCATGGAATTACAGAGACGTTTTGATCAACTTTTTACCAGAATTGAAGAGTGCTTTGGATCGTTATCTTGTTGTAAATGCCATCTTAGAGCAATTTTTTTCCTCAGCGTACGGGAGCATGATAATCTCTAAGATTGCCTTATATTCATGATATCGCTTATGGGAAAGATAGGGCCTACGCCGTACTACGAAAAACAACCCCAAACCATATTATTTCCGCCGCCATGGTTAACGGTTTTCTTCGTGAATCTTACATGAAATTCCTTTCTTTATGGCCTTCGAACGTTTAGCCCAGAATCAGAGGACTAACTTGATTCCCAATTTGCGCACAAATCCTTCTTGAAGACATAAACAGATCTGAGTTAGCCAATAATAATATGCGGTGGTCAGTCGTTATGGAGGTTTTTTTGGCTTTTCCTCTATTTTCGATATTTTTTAAAGATTTTAAAGCATTGATTACAAAATTTTCAGACCGCCCTAATACTTCAGCGATGTATTTATAGGTTTTATCTTGTTTCCTTACTCGCCGAACCAAACGTCTCTCTTCCGGGGTACAGTGAGCTTTTTGACCCATTTTAGAAGAACTAAATAACAATAAATTGTTTCTAAGTATTGAAAATGATTAAAATTAACTAACTTTGAATAAAATTTCTATTGAATCTATAATTTAACTGTAAATTTTTGTTTTATTACGCACACACCTACTTCGCTGACCAGCTAGAAAACACTGCTAGAGTACTTTGTACAGCACGTGCTTGCATCGACGTAACCTTGGATATGATTGACATGAGAATTATGAGAAAATCTTTGTCGATGTCGCGATTAACTTTTTGATTATTTTTGATTTTTTCTTTTGTCTTTCTTGTCATCTACTCGCTGACTATAAAAAAAAAAAACGTTTCTTCTTCTTTTCAACACTTTATCACCTGCCCCCTCTCAGCTGTCAATTGCCCAGCAGATGTGAAAAAAGGCAGCATATTCGCCGTGTAGGTTCGACCTTATTGTCGCCAGAGGACAGAGCCACACGATGCAGCATACTGCCCTGTGTGGTCCTGCGACCATAAAAATCTACACCTTTCTAAGAATAGGTCAGATATGTGCAAGTTTTCAAATGGGTGGGAAAATCCTTGTAGATATGGATGCAATGAAAAATGTCCATAGAGATTTAACCAAAAAGGAGACACTAGTCACACAGACTTAGTAACGCAAACCTCTTTGTATAAAAGCAGCTCTAACTTACTTACTTAGACTTTACACTTTAGAATTAAGGTCTCATAGCTTTAATATTATTTATTATAACTTTGGCTTTATACTTAACTTCATACCCATACCCCTTAGACCTATGCATTACAGCTTAAGCCTGTAATCACATGTAACCTCATTACTTTGGCATTACATTTCAGACTTAGAACATTAAATCTTGAACTTAGCTTTTATAACACGGACGTTATACGAGTACCTTGCTCTTAGATCTTACACATTATTTCTGAGATATTAACCCTTTTCGAGCCTAGACCTCTTGATAACGTTATGGGGCAAGAAAATGTTTTAAGTTTTAACATATTTTTAGATACTCCTCCTCTCCCACCAATAGTCTGCTAGGTTTTCTGTAAGCATCACCTGGTTTGCTCGGAAGGTTGTGAAAGCCTAGTTGTCCTCTTCTTTTACATAGGACATAAGGCTCTCAAAAAATTTTGATTTTGATTTTAAATTGTATTATCTTTCTGTAAGAATATTATGAGATCGTCCCCTTATAAGTGACTCGTATTTAACAAAAGAACCAAGCCCAAATATTTTCATTATCACTGGAAATAACATTTATTTATAAATAAAGCAAACCCTCATTAAGAATTCCTTGTGTCCTATTACGATATATTATAGAACATCGTGCTAAAAAATACCCTGGAATTGAGTGTATGTAAGTACCTCTCCTTAACGATTAAATCACGTTTTTAATCAGGCTACGCACACTCAATTCAAATGATAATGGGCACAACGTTAACGGAACTAAATAAAGACGCCGGTACAGCACTTATGATGACACTTGAAGATAAAAATTGAGCAAAAGTGATACGGTTAAAGACTTTCATCCTCATCCTCATTATCATCATCATCAGCATCCATGATTGAATGGCAATTCTTTAAAAAACTCCATTTGGATATGAGTTAACATGATGTGCGGTGACAATGAATAGCAATTTCATCCCTTTTTTTGTCCGGGTATTAAGAGTCATCGGAAGTTCATCCTTGTTCAATTATGCGGGACAAACGATTTCAACGAGTTACCGTAAACAATAAACTGTCTACAGACAAATACTTTGTGAAAAGTTGAGGAGTCTCTACCCTCTATACTTTTATGCCTAGGAAGAAGAGCTGCTACAAATTCCTGTAGACTTGTGAGGTGCTTTGTAAAGTGAACCCTTTGGAGAGGAAAAAATAAAAACGTAAAACGTAAAAAATAAAAACGTAAATCATCTTAAGATACGAAAAATGATGTAAGTAATATATGCCTATGTACGTATGTATAAAATTGAGATATATTTGTTTCATTGTTTTCGGATATGATAAATGCCGGATCGGCATCATCTCAGTTGAAAATGTTTAGTGTTGAGATGTAAAGCAAGAAAGATATCACAATTTACTATCAACACAGGAAGGTTTTAAGCAGATGTTGCTGTGTATATGATTGACAGTATCAATACGCAGAAGTTTTATTTCACGTAATTCTCAATCACATAACAGAAGTGGTGTATTCATTTGTACTCGGAAATGCTTCTCTTACGAAATTTTAATTAAACAACAAAATCGTCACCAACAAATCATCTTACATCATTTTGATTACTACACGCTGGGTGGTTGGACCAGGGAGGGAACCTCATTTGTATACATTCATTCATTGATCATATAAGGTACATGTAAGGTACATATATATAAAGTCAATGACATAGTCTAAAAATAAAGCTGAAGAATATCTTTTGTAAGGAGGACAAAATTGTTCACGACTGTAATCTGACCTCAATGATCTCGACCCGTGGCGCGACCAGTTATGGTGAGCCACATGTGCTAAAACGCGGCATGTATCATTATTTCATAGACTCAACCCATATTAATTTTAAGCCCTCTCCTGCCAATGGGCGTCCTAGGATATACCCTAAAACTATTGCAACATTTAAAAAGTTCATCGACTTCGTTCTTTGAAAAATCTGGCAGCCTTTTATGTTTATGTGCTTGCAGATTCAGCATACAACACTGTAGCTCCGTTTTGATTTGCATCTACATCGGCGATTAGATTAAAGTAAAACTGACTTAAAAAAGAAAATTGCCTACCCTTAGGCATTTATTGGTTTTGCTGTTGTCATTTAACTTGCGTGATGTGAATGTTTCCATTTTCTTCCATACAGATTCATTTCTCTTGCAATGCTAAGTGTAAGGCATCGTATTTCTTAATATTTAATGAAATCGTATAGCGAAAAACCATTATTTGCTACTCTTCATATCATCAGCTGACATTGATTTCTGCACGACCCAACTAGCTGACTATGATTTTTCACGCATATATATGATAGGCACCATGCACAAAAATTTATTTTTACACACAGTGATGTGTTTTTTTACTTTGGAGATGTGCCCCCCCCCCCTCCCCTCGTCAGCATCTATCACCATATGAAATGTATACATTTCTATTTCCACTTACCCTGTATATTGATTTAGTTACCTTAACCCGCATTATATAAAACCATCTGGCAAACAGAGTGCACAAAAATATCTTGTGAAATAGACTTAAAAAAAAAAGAGTTAAGTGCTTCTGAAATTCCATAAAATGCAAAAATTTCAAAATCATTTTTTCACATTTATTTAAGAATTTATTCCTTTGCGATGTGTTGTAAGGAGTGCAAAATGGAATCGGTAACTATTGCACACTTGACACAAGCAATTCATTCTACATATTTCATACTATCTATAGTATAAGAGGGAGAAACATATTCGAGAAAATAATGTTTCGAAAATTCTAAGCAAGAATCGTTCTTAGAATGTGTAGGATGATTCCTACACAATTCTCATTGGAAAAATTCTATTCTCTATTTATGTGAAAATAATCCTCAGAATAATTTGCATTCGACATTTTCGCAATATTTTTCATGACAGAGAATTTCAAAAGTCCAAGCATTTTTCTGACATAAAATTTATCCACTATATTTGTATGTAGTATATGTTTGTGTGTGCGGTAGTCGGGATTTAATATGCATAAAAAATATGTTTCCTTTAATGTAAATTATATTACTCCGTTCAGTTTTTACCGAATTGACTGTGTGTAGGACAAAAAAAAAAAAAAAAAAAAAAAAAAAAAAATCTCTTAAGTAGTGACCTAGTTCTAGTACAATTTTCACCATTTATATATGTTCGAATCGAATATAATTTAGGACTCAGTAATGTACATAGTTTTAGAATTGAATTGGAAATTTATTCCCAATACGCACATTTTCATGACAGATAATAACAAACGCACTGTTTTAGTTCGAAAATTTGCCTTTGCTTGACCTTTATACGAAATTGAAGCAACTATAGAAGAAATATTACGCACACTCCATTTCGCCTGTTTTCAGCAGGAAAATATTTATTTATGAGAAAAGGAATTTTTATTTGTTACAAAGTTTACAAAGTTACGACCTTTCCGAGCTCTCAATTTAAAGGTGCGTCTATGGTGAAAATTTCGCTCGTTTCATTTATAATAGAAAATTGCCGACAATTAGGCGATTATTGAACTTTTTTGCTAGTTTTAGATAAAGAAAATTTGAACAAAATTCAAATAGGCTTACATTTTGGTTACTACATGTAGACCATTCTCAATTTGGGCTAGGTTTTTAAATTCAATATCTGACATACTACAAAAAAACCAAAGTGGAGTTTCAAAACGGGATGAGGAGGGAAAAAACTATTCTAGGAAATCAAAAAGCTTCAGCAATTACCTATTTAATAAATTTTAGCATTATAGGGTATATTTCCCAGAATATATAAAGTTATATAAAGTGATTCATAAAAATTAAGAAAAATCCGTAACATAATTTTTCTCCCAACTCCTACTAGCCATACAATTTTTTATTTGTTATTTGTTATCATTTATCATGTAATCGTAGAACATCTTGTATATGTTTTATCTTAATATATTAGAACTCTATTACCAATTTATAACCATGAATTCTTTTGTGCTTTCCAAGTATTGTATTCCTCCCCTTTCCAGGGATGCGGCGCTTTAAACTCGGAATTTTGAATTTCTTATCATAATTTACCGACATCAGCAAGCAACAACTTTTTGAAAAAATCCACGTCAATAATACCTATAAATCGGAAAGAACAAATTCAAAGCAAAGAATGCTTTGTATGTTAATGGGGCTGAGAATGGTGTGGTAATAGTTTTGTAATGGATATTTATTTGGAGATGAAATTATTAAAATAAAACACCGAAATAAAATAAAAACCACTACTATATTTAATCTATATTCTTTACACAATTACGTCGCGTTCTTAACCTATCGAAGGTTTACTCAAAACTCGCCATATTCTAAAACTCAGGCTGCCCCGGAACCTTCCCAATCATTTCGCGATACTGTCACTCACCTACTTTCATGGCATTGCTTAATTCATTTTTGTTGATTTGTGATTTCAACAATTAGGAATCGATACATTACAAGTCGCTTCCTAGTGGCAACATAATTGTGTGACCATTATTTATCTAGGTTGCGTGTACTTGTTTTGTAATATTCGATCGACCTTTTTAAACTGATTTACATCATACATTATTTTCGTATTTATTTCTGATATTGTTTACATCACATTCCTCCCTCCTTTGAAGTGGAGACTGTGGTTTTTGAAGTTTTTTGTACATTCTTTTTGCAACTTTTTCCTGGAAAACTTTAAGTGCCTTGTGAAAGGAAATGAATGAAATGAGATTCCGGGAGAATCCGAGTTAGTGAATGCCTAAAATTTTGAATTAGAAAACATTTCGTTATTGTAGTTTGACATATCTCTAGCTATTGCTAGGTGAAATTAAACAATCTTTAAAATTATAACAGATACATATGTATGCATATTTTTAACTAGAAAATTACTATTGGAGAAGTTTGCTAGTATTAGATACCTACTATTAAATTTTAATTAATTATAACTACAAGTTTCATGATAGGTCATATGTTATATGTTAAACAATAGCTTTTTTTTATAACTTGTACATAGTAATTGTATCTGACTTGTACATTGTCACAAACATAGATGTATAATATTTATAATAAATTGAATCGGCTTGAATTATACTTATGTATATGTAGACAGTTCAAACATAAGTTTTGTTTTTATTATATTAATGAATGTATTGTATAAATTTTGTTTTTTCTTATCTTTAAATGCTCTATTTTTATTTAATAAACTATCTATGGGACTTTTTTTCTGTAAAATACGTCCATTATATTATACATGTATTGAGAAATATAGCCAAAGAGGTTACCGACTGCGTTTCAAAAAAAACAACACAAGCAACGGTGATAAAAATTTTTGTTTTTGTTTGTTTATTATTACCTCGAAATATTAATAGAAATGTATTCTATTCAGAAAGTTCAAAATTTTTCAGTAGGTACTAAAAAACAATGTTTTACTTAAACAATTTCAAAATCGCTTACGTTTGTCTTGCTAGGTTTTTCTTCTGGACGAAAAAATTTTACTGTGGGGGTTGTTAGAGGGATCGTTGGTTTACTAATGTTACTTTTGTGTGTGTCATTGAAAACAGTTTCACGAATTAAATCACGCTGGATTTCCTTATTAACACTTCTGACTTTTGCGTTATCAGTTTCCTGCATTTCCAAATGACCTTTTATGTTGCGCATTTTCCGGTGGATACTAGGAAAACGCTTTTGAAAATATGTGTTTTTTATGCTCAACTGTTTAAATTTTACTATTATTACTATTAAAATTATCGCAATAAGGCAGACTAAAACACTCAGAATAATTGTGTGGTTCCTCTTATATTGGTTATGGGTTTTTGACTCTCGGTCGGTTTTCACCTTTTCGATCTTATGTAAAAAGTTTTTAAGGCTGAGTTTCTGTTCGTCGAAATGTATTTTGTGATTTTGGTGGTCAATTAATTGTAATTTGTTTGGTAAAGTCCCTGATTGTAGTTGTGGCATTTCATTTATTTGTAATTCAAAGTTTAGTTTAGGTATTAGCTCGATTTGTTCGACTGAGACATTCTGCACGATGGTGTTGGTAGTTGTGAGTAGAACATTGCCAATTCTCACTTGACAATTTGGTTTGAGATTTAGTATACCTTTTCCATTCATTTTAATTACTGTTTTGTATTCTGCACACTCAATGTTGGTAGTAATTTCTTTTACTAACAAATACAGCCAAGAGTTTTGTGTCACCATTTTGATAATTGTATTATGCTCTTGAACTAAAGGGGAGGTTGAACAAATTTGGTTAGCCTCAGGCCAACTCTTATAAAGCAGTAAGAGACAATTATCATCTGGCGCAGTATAGAGTGGGAGCATAAGGTGGCAGACTAGAGTTTGTTTTGCAGTATCAAGGGTCACCTTCTTGCAAGGTTTTAATTGAGTCTCAGTGAGTGGGATGAACTTATTGGCTCCCACATCTGTAATCAAATAATCATCTGGAATGTCATAATGTGTTGAGACATTATTTTTTTCAAGCATAGGAAGTGGATATGCCTTCTTTAGAGAAAACCATTCCTTCTGAATCAGGGGTATTGTGATCTTACAAAGAATTTGTCCCTGGTTGCAAGTGCTGTCGACTGTGGCTAATTGTTGTAGTAAAAATGGATTTTGTAGAATCTCATTACGTGGATATACTGTAGGAAGATTTTTTACTAATTCCACAACTTGTGGGTAGCTAAGAACAAGAGGGTGTAGTTGCCTGTTACTCAAACTACTAAGGATAATATAAAGGTTTTCGATTTGATGTTCAATTTCTTGTAAGCGGATTATCATATTCATTGAGGTTTCGTCCACGGTAAGTTGCCATTTTATATTTTTAGATTCCGAATAAATATTAGCTATCGTTTCATTAATAGTATTAAGTACTTGTATAGTTTGATTTTTGGTTTCTTGTAAGTCAGTGTTAAACTTTTCAAGCGCTTCACTATTGGCTTCGTAATTTGATTTCATTAAACTAACTTGTTCTTTTATTAAATCTAAATTTTGGTTGCTATCAGCCTCTAAGGTATCTAATCTTGAATATATTTCTTTTGCATCATCCTGATCCATGGTTCCGAAAAGAAAATTAGAAAACTTGCCTACCCCGTCAAATAATGATCGTCGTGATCGGTCGACTGGATTTATGTCTATTTTGCGTAGTGCTAATTTAATTCTACCTACTATGTATTGTACGTTTTGTATATCTTGCTTGCACGTGTTCTTAAAACCTAAAACTATGTTTTGCTCACAAACTGTTTTGATAGTACTTTCACTCCAATTTAGGTATTCCTCCCATATATGGACGCGTGACATCTTGATTGTGGTGAATATTGTCCATTGATCTTTGTATAAGAGTACCTTGTTAGCTTCCTCGAAAATAATCCCAGGTTTGTCTAGGGGAGTCCATGTAAATGGAACTTCTGCTCCGGCAGTAAAGAGCGCTCCCAGGACAATAATGGCTATTCCGTTCATATTAATACCTGGTAGGGGAAGATCTAGATTTAATAAAATAACAAAAAGGCGGGTAATGATATAATATAGTTATTTTAACTAAATGAAAAAAAAAATAATTATAAGAATAATACTTAAGCGTGGAATTTCTTTAATCTGTTCAAATGAACCACTTTCACCTTCCGACCTATCTGAATTTTTAAATTCACAGGGGAGGTTACTTCCTTTACTTCATATGGTCCAATCCAAATAGGTGATAACTTATTATTTTTGCCTTCGTTTTTTAAAAGGACTAAGTCACCAGTTTTGAATGACTCTTTCCGAAGGGTTCTATCATAATATTTTTTCGTTATTTCCTTGCTTTTTATTGTATTTTTCCTGGCAATATTATGGGCTTCTTGGATTTTATTTCTTAGGATATAAAAATAATTTTCATGATCATAAATTGGTTCTGGTTTGCGTTTAAGGTTTGTGGGCAGGTCAGTTGTAAAACCAAAAAGACAGTCCATTGGAGTCAGACGTGTTGAACAGTGTTTGGTGTTATTATGTACATGCACGGCTTGCCTTAACCATTCATCCCAAGAGAGAGGGTTCTCATTCACGTAATTTCGCAAGTATTCCGTTAGTGGTCGATGAGACCTTTCCAGGGCGCCATTCGATTGTGGATGGTACGCCGTAGTATTTATTTTCTGTATGCGTAAGAATTTACACAAACGTTTGAATAGGTCACTCATAAAATTCGTGCCTTGGTCTGTGATCAGTTTTTTCGGTATTCTGTACCGTGTAATAATCTCTTCGTAGAAAGTTTTTGCAACCGTAGCTGCTTCGCAATCTGGGAGAGCATAAGCATCCATGAAGCGTGTTAGATCATCTTCGAATGTTAGTATATACTTGTTTCCAAGGGTCGTGACTGGGAGTGGTCCCACTATGTCCAGGTACACTTTATCGAAGGGCTTTTTCGCTGTATCAGGCAGCACCATTGGCATCCGGGTTAGTTTGCAATGTTTATTAGTTTGGCATTTAGGACAAGATTTAATGAATTTTGCTATATCCTTTAACATATTCTTCCACCTGTACTTCCTCCGAATTCGGTGATAGGTTTTTGCAATCCCTTGGTGGCCCCCTAGTGGGTTTGTATGAAAGACTTTTAATATTTCATCAATATCTTTTCTTTCAGTCAGAATCTCATATTGAGTGTTACCGTCATTTATTTCCGATGTGTTGTAATTGTATTTTTCCCCGGTTTCGAATAATTCTCTTGAATCTTTTTCCATATTTACTTGTATTTCTTCTTGAACTTGAGATTGAGGGTTTAATGAGTCTTCCGTTTGCTGTTTTTTACTTTGCGACCTTGTGGTTACAAGCATTGTAGTACCTTCTTGCGGGATTCGGCTTAAAGCATCGGCATTGCAGTTTTTTCGGCCTGGTTTGTACTTTATCTCATAATTATACTCCAATAATTTGTGATGAAATCGTATTAAGCGTGATTTGGGATCTTTAACGTTGAACACTCCTATTAATGGCTGGTGATCCGTATAAACTGTAAATTTTCTTCCAAGGAGGTAACATCTAAAATTTTTCACGGCCCATACTATACCTAACAATTCTCTCTCTATAGTTGAATAGTGTCTTTCCGCTTTGTTGAGGGTCCGACTTGCATAAGCTATAGGGCGATCATGGCCGGGAGGGCCTTGTGATAATACTGCACCCAATGCTTCGTTGCTGGCATCTGTTGTAACGATAAAGGGCTTTTTGAAATCTGGATAAGCTAAGACTGGCGGCGTGGTAAGCGACCTTTTTAAGAGTTGGAATGCAGCTTCACTGTCCGATGTCCAAATGAATTTTTGTTTTCCACGTAAGAGTTTTGTTAGCGGCTCTGCGGTCTTAGAAAAGCCGGGAATGAACTTTCTATAGTAGTTTGCTAGTCCTAAGAAACTTTGCAATTGCTTTATGGTGGTAGGTGTTGGGAATTCTTGAACACATTTAATTTTCTCGTTATCTGGAGCACAACCTTCATGGGAGCATTTGTGGCCTAAATAGACCACTTCCTTTCTGAGAAATTGACATTTTCCTGGTTGGAGCTTTAAGTTATATTCTCTTAATCTTTCAAAAATGTCGGTCAGTTTTTTTATATGGTCTTCCAGATTTTTCCCGTAGACGACAATATCGTCTAGATAAACAAAACACTTTATGCCTTGCAAACCAGTAAGCACACGATTCATTGCTCGCTGAAAAGTTGCTGGAGCTGTTTTTAATCCAAAAGGCATTCGAAGGAATTCATAATGTCCATATGCCGTACTGAAAGCCGTCTTTTCGCGGTCTGAAGGGTGCATTGGGATCTGATGGTATCCACTAGCTAAGTCCAATGTTGAAAAATAGCGTGAATTTCCCAGTTGGTCCAATATGTCTTCAATTCTGGGTAGCGGAAATGCATCTCCGATGGTTTTTTCATTCAGTTTCCGAAAATCGACTACTATTCTCCATCGCTTTTCACCATTTGGGGCTAGTTTCTTAGGAACTACCAATAGGGGCGAATTCCAGGGGCTGCTACTTGGGGCAATAATGTGTTCATCTAACATATTCTTTATTTGTTTGTTAATTTCATTTTTATGAATATTTGGCAGTCTGTAAGGTCTCTGATTAATAGGGGCTTGATTACATGTCATGGGGATGTTGTGAGAAGTAACGTTAGAAAATGGTAGTTGTTCTCCTTCTAAATGAAATATATCACTATATGCTTCACATAGTTCCTTTACTGCTTTTCTTTCCTCGGTATTATGTGTTTGGTCTAATGATATTTCTTTTTCCAGTCGCTGAAAACGTTGTCTTTCTGAGATTTTTGCATCGCTTATAGATTTCTTCTCCAACTTGTAAATATTGAAATTTCGTAACGATTCTAGCTTTGGTTCCACATTTGGTAAAATAATTTCTTTCTCAAGTGTGTTTATCATACTAAGCCTTAATTTCCCATTCTGTGGTCTAATTAAACTATTAGCTATAAAAACGCCAGGTACAATTTCCTGAGAGGGACATAACATTTCATCATCACAGCTAATTGCAGGTATTTCTAATACCATTTCTGATCGCGGAGGGATATGCGTCGCATTGCTATATGAATCTGTAGTGATTGTCTCTCTATGCTTCTGAGAGGCTGGCAAGCTTAAAGCTGTACGAAGTGGATGGAAACTACTAGATACTACTTCGTTTCTGCTTGACGACAAGCAATCTTTTGTATTACTTGTTTCCTTAAATGAATTGCGTAACTGGTTAACATCTCCTTTACATAAAAAAGGAATTTTTAATTCGGTTGAGTTGTTACTATTGCCGGGGAAATGCAACATTCGTTCAACTGTGAGAATGTTTGCTTTGCCCCATATGAAGTTGCGATCTAATATACCATCAAAAGGAATCGAAATATTTTCCTGGCAGATATTAAATTCGCAATTTAAACCCTTACCTATCAGAAAAATTCCTTCACAAGACCCAAGGGTGAGATCAGTGCCACCGTACAAGCCTTGTAATTGAATAACCTTCTGTCGATTCACAAATGTATGGTCAGATAAACTATTTCTTTTTAGAATACTTACTTCGGCTCCCGTATCAACCAAAAGCTTAACCTTACCTATTCTAGAGATATTCAAGGGAAGTTCAATTATTGCTTCATTTACTGTTTGCGCATTATTTTGCAGTGAGATTATAGTATTAGAAACGTTAGGGTAATTTGAAATTTCTTTGCTGTTGTTAATAGTTTTATTTTCTTTCCTTGAAACTATATACTTATCGGGTAATTCTTCAAATTCTCCACAACGAATATTTTTGCACCCATATGCAGAAGGGTTAGCCATTGGGCGCAATAGGCTAGCCCGCTTTAGTTTCCCGAATGATTTTGGTTTGTGCTGTGTTTTTCCTCCCAAGACTTTTTTGCGTAGCAGTCAGCTATGGAATGTGAGGATCTAGCACACCAATCACATTTTAGTACGGTTGTTTGTCCTCCATTTCTGGGGAACTCTTTCTGTTTCATTTGTTGTGTATTATTTAATTGGCATGATTCTTGCGAGTGTCCATAAGCACGACAAGCGTGACAGAATTGTGAGCGTCTTCGGGTGCGACACTCAGAAAAAGTATGTCCAAATCTTTTACAGAAATCACACTTTTTTAACTTTTCATGCCTTTCTTTCTCAGAAGTTTTCGCTGATGAAAAATGAAAATTGGTCCTATTGTGTGGTGGATTTTGAACTTGTTCAGATAATTTTGAATATACATTTACGGAAGAAGTGTTTAAGACTGGAGAGGGATTAGAGTTTAGAAAAGGGTGTGTGACCAGATTTTTTGGGGATGCTTCTTGTGAGAGCTGAAAATTTGCTTCTAAGAAACCTCTTAGTTGCCTCACTTCATCTTCGTTAAATTGCTGACATGCAGATGATGAAGTCTGCCAGTTTGCACTTATTTGTCGGCTCTGAATTTGACGCTCTTCAATTTTTTCAACTTCTGTAGCCATTTTTATTAATTCATCTAGTGAATTACTCGTTTTTCCTATTACCACTTGACGAATAACAGGGCTGATAATTCCCGTTTTAAACGTGTAGCATGTTTCTTCTTCAACTTCTTTTAGAAGCGCCTCATTTCCTTTAGGATATTTAGAATTTATTGCACGTTTACATTCAACAAGCATCATATTTAATTTCGTACCAAACGAGCCTACTGTTTCGTTGTGAATTTGAATACAACGACGTATATTGCTTATGATGTCATTAATTGAGTTACTTGGCTTAAACGCAGTTAAAAGTAAGCTCTCTAACTCATCTACCGATTCGATTTTTAAGTACTTAACCAGATCATAAGCTTCTCCCCTCAGTTTGGTTTTCAGTAGAGGTATCAACAAGCTTTTTTCTTCGGAAGAGGTCAAAGAATTCTCTACTTGCTTGCAACAATCGAGAAAAATAAGTAATTCGTTTGAATTATAATTTCTTTGTCCGTGAAATACAGGTACAATGTTATTAACCAGCTTGGAAATTTTTTCCAGTGACAAAGTGGCCATATTATCTATATAAATATTTAATTTCTGTACAAGATCAGGGTTTGTTTGGGTTCGTGTTATTGTTTTTGCAGTACTTAAGCTGTAATCACTGAGCTCAATGGGGGCTTTTATTTCGTCACTTTGAATCGGACTTTGAACTTGATTAGAGTCGTCGCTTCTAGCGGGATTTAACGGAGCTTCAAACACCTCGTCTAATTCGGATTCCAGAGTTAGGGAATCAATTCTGTCACAAAATCCAGCAAATTCTGGAGTTTGAGTAGTATTAAGAAAACGCTGACGTCGATTTCGTGCACCTAGATTTTGAATCTTCGAACCGAATGACATAAGGCCGTTTGCACATCGAAAAACGAAAACGAAAACACTAAACCGAATAACACAAATTTTGTCCTAAACTAACAGAAATTTTACGCAATACATGTAATAAAATATTGGATATTTATTCTAATTGCAGTTTCAATAAAAAAATATCCATATTTAAAGCTTTAATTCAATTAAAACACATTCTCATGTTCATTCGTACGAGAAACAAATTTTCGTTCCGAACTGTCAAGTATATTTTCGTTCCATACTATCTTCCACACACGAACGAATATTCTTTTCGTTCTTACATAACCTCATTTCCGTTTATTTACATTTGATAGAAACCCAACCCAACTTTTATTCGTTCGTTTTTGATGTGTAAGCATAAACGAATTTTCGGTGTGGAACTGTTTATTCGTTCGTTTTCGTTTTTCGATGTGTAAGCGACCTAAGTAATAATACGAGAAGCAAAATGCTGAACGAGCGGTTTAATTAAATTAAATCATAACACCTTAATTGCTTGTGCTATTTATTTATCGGTGGGTGCCTTATTATTATTTTTTTTATGTGTACATACATACATCATGTGTACATTAAATGATTAAGTTTTTTTTTTTTTTTTTTTTTTTTAGACGTGTACATACATTAAATGATTATGTTTTTTTTTAGACGTGTACATACATCATGATGGTACATTCAAACATTTAATTTTTTGGTTTTAATAATATGTGATATACCTATCTAAATTTAGACCTTATCTTCTGTATAATTTTTTTTTTTTTTAATGGATATATATTTATATATATGTACATATGTATAATATAATAATAAGCCTATATCTATACCAATTCCGTTGTGACTCACTCTTTAAAATGGGTTGATGGGTTGACCTCTTTATGGTATATTATGCGGCCTTGCCTCTGTGTATTCTGGATCTTCTCTTTTTTTTTTTAAATATCGGGTTACACCAGTGTGGAACTTTCCAAACTTTTCACTTAAGATTTTATCTCATTAATATTTTTTATACTGATTTTTTTTTTATGTACTTGTTGTAAATTTTCTTTTTGTGGAACACAACTGTTATGATGTATATATGTATATATATATATATATACTTTTTCACGCATTTTAACTTTTTGCCTTCCAGTTACTATTCAACAGAGAGTCTAATGTCGAAAAATACCGGCTGCGCCAATTGTAATGGATATTTATTTGGAGATGAAATTATTAAAATAAAACACCGAAATAAAATAAAAACCACTACTATATTTAATCTATATTCTTTACACAATTACGTCGCGTTCTTAACCTATCGAAGGTTTACTCAAAACTCGCCATATTCTAAAACTCAGGCTGCCCCGGAACCTTCCCAATCATTTCGCGATACTGTCACTCACCTACTTTCATGGCATTGCTTAATTCATTTTTGTTGATTTGTGATTTCAACAATTAGGAATCGATACATTACAAGTCGCTTCCTAGTGGCAACATAATTGTGTGACCATTATTTATCTAGGTTGCGTGTACTTGTTTTGTAATATTCGATCGACCTTTTTAAACTGATTTACATCATACATTATTTTCGTATTTATTTCTGATATTGTTTACATCACAGTTTTCTTTTCGTTAAAAATTATAAATAATTAGAAAAATCCATATTGGATCGTCAAAAGGCGGGGCGGAGGGCATCTGAGTTTTAAAAATAATCGTACAACCTCATATAAGGTGTTTCATGACTAAAGAGCATAATTTACTAATCACCCTATAAGTTTTGTACCATCAACAATTGAGTAACCAGATTTATGGTTATTATATGTATTTATATTAGACTAAGAACAAGGAAGAGTAAGTGTGAAAAATTTCAACGTTCTACGTAGACGCCTTCTCAAATATTTTCAAATATATAGTGAAGACCCACAGTTTTGTATGGCAGCTTTAGTCTAGTTTTGATCTAGTATTTACTATTGCTATGAAATCACAACGTACCAAATTTCAGCTCGCTGAGTTGACCCGTCTCAGGCAGTGTTCAAATATAGTGAAAAACGAAAGTTTTGTATGGCAACCCTACGAAGGAGTTGCCCCATTGGTCCCATTTTCGAAATTACATTTACTTTTTTCTAAGAAAGATCGCGTGCAAAATTTCAGCACTCTCAGCGAAAGAGTTCTAGAGTTATCGCGGTATGACATAAGTTATACGTAGTTTTTCGTGTCTTTCCTGCCGCCTGCCAACACTTTCCAGCCAACCAAACTGTCTGCCAGTTTTACCATTGATCATGAGATATAATTCTCTCAACCGTTATGAAATCACGTAACTTAACCGGCTTGTTGGGACTTCGCGACCATCCCGCAGAGCCCTCCACCACTGGAAGCCTGGCAGACTTCCGAATAAGTTATCAATGATGTCAATAGAGTATGATAAGACGGAAGCTTTTGTTTATGAAATGACGACGTAAGTATTTTTGTCGCCAGCTCCCCGTCTATATGCTTTTTATATGCCTTTATAGAGTGTCTTTGTGTTTTCCCGGAAAAATTTTCCATTCCAGTATATCTCTAGCTTCGATATTTACACATGCTATTTCAATTCGTATTGATTTTGGTGCTGTTGTTGTATTTAAAATAAGTCAAAAAGCTAGAATTGGTAAAAGAACCAATTCTTGTTATACCCTAGGTGAATTCCCATATAAAATTTCGTATGATCACCGATCTATCCAAGTTTGGTTTTTGAAGTGGTCTTTCGCATATATTTCTAGAAAAAATGATTATAACCAATTTTATAGGATCTCGTATTCTGAAGAAGTTTTGAGTACAATAAAAATATCTAGAACTAATCGTTTTCACAGTATATGTAAAAAACCTAAATTAATTTTTATATGGCAACACCCAGAAAGGGTTGCCCGATTTATTGGATTTTTGAAATTTTATTTGTTATTACTATAAAAACACCTCGTACCAAATTTCAGCTCTCTATGTCGACGTGTTCTCAGGCAGTGTCCAAATATATAGTGGAAACCGAAATTTTTGTAGGAGTTGCCCGATTTGTCTCATTTTTAATTTTACTTTTTTTTTTTTAAAGTCCATGTACAAAATTTCTGCTTTCTAAGTGAACGTGGACGGACATGCAAGAGTCAAAATAACTTTTAATACATATTATGCGTGGGTGTCTAATCCATTTTGCTCTATCATCATAATTTCTGTGTGTTACAAACGGAATGACAAACTTAGTATACCTAGGGTATAAAAAGGATAAATATTATATCTTGCCCCATATCTACCCCAATTTTTTGCAATAAACTTCTGTAAACGAAAACTGAATGTCAACCTAACTCCATGTTGAAACAAACAAAAAAACCACCATCACAGATAATGCCTCAAAGGGAACTATCTCAAATGTTCAATGTGCAACACAATACCAATTAGTCAAAATCCCAAAATCCTAGAAATTCTGAAAAATGAAAATTTCTGAATAAATCGATTCTGTCCATGTAACCAACATCATAACCCCCTAAGCTCTTTTAGATTGCCCGTCAAAAATGTTCGTAATTCTGAGCATCTTTCTAACTGCATGTAGTTGTTAAAGAGTTTAGCTTCTCAATTACCACCGAATTGTAATCTTTTATCCGCGCTTATACCGACCAAAGACTTATTAGTTTTCTTTCTCTTTCCTCTCTAAATCTCAAAATCTTCAATTCCATTGGTAATTTTAAAAGGTAATTTGAAATCGTATAGAAGAAATTCATGTATTTAAAGCACATGAACGGATTATCTAAAAACTACCCTGTAGTAGGTGATATATCTTCAGTACACGAATTCCAAGGAGTTCCCAATGGAATCAAATACTTGCTCCGTTCAGGAAAATTAAGCAATTCCTTGACAGGAGATTGTTTCACAAAAGATTTAGTGAAAAATCGATAGCTCTAATGAGGGCTTATAAGCTACCTAGCTTTGCAATTTTACCTTTTGTTTTACTATTTAATTAGCAGCTATCTAAAATAAATTATTTGAAAAATATAATTAAAATATTTTTGAAGATATTGTTTTTTTTTTTTATAACGAGATTTTATGTTATTATGAAAATTAGGTTAAATTTATCTGAGAATTTAGTTAGCGAAGTTATCAAAGTTTTGAGTATTTTGTGTTCGTTTCTTTGACAAAACTAATTTCTCCAAGTCGGAGTGGGTATTTATGTATATGCGGAAATTGTTATTAAGCTGTTATGAATATTTGAAATCAAATGACAGTTTTGATATAGAGGACAAATCTATCTCTAATTAAATTTTAAGCAGGTATCTTTTAGTTACGCACAATAATTCCAAAGTTTGGTAATTTCATGAATATCTGTACAAATCCGCATATTTGGTCTAATCTTATTAAAGCCACAAAAATGTGTTATCAGAGAAAAGTCGCATGTCGCATCTGAACACCTCCTTTAAGTTCACAAAAGGTAAATTGGTTGATCATAAAATTATATATCCACTACCTAGGTATGTAGTTTTGTAAGCTATTAAAAAATCTTAGAACTATCAAAATCCGTAAGTCCCTAAGTCTCGCCTAAATCTAGTTCTACTCATGTAATTCAATTGTGGCTCTTATTTTATACATTTCCACTCAAAAAGTCTACCCTTATGTTGTGTCGCATCTAATTATGTTGGCCGGGCGAAAATAATCTTCTAAGAAATTTATTGAAATTATTACAAAATAGAAAAAACTTAGATCCTACCGGGCGGCACTTGTTCAAGTCAACAAAGTGTCGCCACGTTTCACGGCTGCAGTCGTCTTAGGTATTATATAAGAAAGAAATACTTTTTTTTTATTTCATGTTGAAAAGTGAACCGGAAAATATTTTTGCAGGAATTTTCATAAGCACCACGTTTAAAGCCCCCCCCCCCCCCCCCCCCCGTCAACTTTCTTTCGCAATCCTAGGTGTATATGTGCTGTTGTTTATATCCGTTGTTTACTAATAATCAGTCATCCCAACAAATGAGGCAAAAGAAGTATTAAAAAATAGTAGTAAATTTGATAAAAGGGCTGTATGTATTTATATGTTGGTTCATACCAAGAATATTTTGCATAATTATACAAAGCAATTAATTTCTGACTTAATAATCTGATTATTTTCCTATGGTTGAGATACGATTAAAACATGCAGTAGCTCCTTGGGGTTATCGCCAACCATTCTGTGTATGTAATATGTAAGTTTGTATCAAGCTATGTTTTTGCAGAAAGCTTTCTGTTGATTATGGTTTTGTTTGTCTTCTGAACTCTGGATAGAGAAAATGACTGTTTTTTGAATTTTTTGGTCGTATATTATTGTTCAGTACGAAAGTGAAAAAGTCGTTGGTGAATTTACAAGACTTACAAGATAACCGGAGGTCATCCGCTATACACCAGGATATGATGAAGCAAAATGATTTGGTTACATAATTTGCGCTTACGCAGGCCAAGCGGATAACTATGTATGTAGTCTTCTCCCTAACTTCTGAGTGTTGATTCTGAACTTTTGTCATACTTTTTGATATATGTATATTTTTGTCGTACTTTTTGTCGAGTGTATTTGCGAAGCGCACAAACCAGACAAAAACACTTAAACCAGCGCACAAGCACAAGTTTGTGAAGCGCACACGTATTGTTAAGGGATTACGCATTGTTTTGAAAACACGCGGCTATGGTTAAGGACAACGCAACTCTTTACGTGATTTTTGTAATACTATACCTATACGTATAGATTTAAATGATTGATGCATGTCAATTAAAAAAAGTATTCTTCAAGTGTTCTTCAGTGTTTTTTATTCGGTGTTCTAAATTCTGAATATTTCTGCAAACATGTATGCTATGTAATGCCGAAATGGTAAGTTTCTGAAAAAAGTGGATGTCCTTAAATTTCGTTTGGGGCGCCTGACAGGACAGGGCCAAAAATGGCTATGCACGAATTAAATCTGCAAAACTTCATTTTTGACGGACTTCGATGGGAATGTATTAATCCGAATAAGTATTATATTTATAATCATCAACAAGAATCTACGCTGTGTGGTCATGGTCATCTAAATATACGTAGGTATATTACTTATAGCAGGTAAAGTTATGTGCTAGAACAATGCGTAATCCCTTAACAATAGGCGTGCGCTTCACAAAGTTTTTTTAAATAGCTTAATTTTGAGTTGTGCGCTTCCTCTATTACCTAGTAGTATTAATGTTCAAACGATTATTTCTTTGTTAGTGTTTATTAACTTCATCCATATCCATACATAATATTCTTGACAGATTTCTCAATTTCTGAAGGCAATTCTTTGGCAGCTCCTGCTGATAGACAAATCACCATGCACAAAAATAAATTATTATTAACACATTGCAGTTTAGTTTTCACGCCATTCAGATTCTCTGACATGACAGATACATAGTAGTAGATTTTGAATATTCCGGAATACATGATTCATGGCAAGGAAAAGGTAGCAAATATACTCCGAGTGGAGTATGGTGAGATCACTGCTACTAATGTTTACCTTACTCCCTTCAGGAATTCATGAAGTTTTGTGCGGGTGTGTATGTGTGTAAATAAAATCCCAACAACACAAAATGCTTAGTAAACGAAATTTATTTTTCGACATGAGGAATGTAAGGCAGCCATAGGCATTTTCAGTTGTTGGCTGAAAGTTGGTAAAGCGAGTATGTTGTTTGCACAAATTTTGGTACGAGTGTAAATGTGCTTTATTTTATGCAAACAAATACCTTGAAATGGAGGAAATTGCTGCGAGTGTGATGCACTTTAAATGTTTCAAATTAATTGAATATTGACATGTTTTTAAAGGTTATATTTCACATATACTCTTTATGAGTATAAATAAAGACTTTAATGCAAAGAGTTGTTACTTCTACCTACATACTATGGTACACAACTGAGCAGCAGGACAGGGTGGCTATGCATTTATTATATAATTATTTAGAAATCACCTTACATAAATTGTAAACGATACACTCACTCGGGGTAGTCCAAGTTTCAAAGACAAACTTTAGAATATACAAAATAAATGCATCTGGACCAAGCCATACATGTGGGCTCATTCTGGAATTGTTTGGCTCGATTCCTGTTTATGAGGGTTTGTTTTTCCTTCCTCTTTTTCTTTTTCTTTTTTTTTTTCTTTTTGTTTTCTGTTTTTAAACTTATCTCCGGATTTTTGCTAACTTGCTGCATGTAAAGACTTCAGTCGGTTTCTTTGTTGATTATGCTTCTTGGAGCAGACTTTTTTAGTTTGCCGCATTACTGAAAGATATCACACACTGTGAGTCGAGTTTGGGTCATGGTTCACAATACTTCGACATATATGGGAAATTCATCATAAGTCACGACTAATGTATAAAATTGTATATGCTTATTCTTAATATAAAAAAAATGCAGTGTCACGGTGTTTGTACACGCTAATCTCCGAAACTGCCCAGCCGATTTCAATAAAATTTTGTAAATGTGTTTGGTTGGTTCCAGCTTGAGAGATTGGATAGTTTTGGACACGATAGATGGTGTTATTGTCGTAAACAACTACCTGACAACGCGTGGACGTGGAAAGTTGAAAATTTGTACACGGCGTTTTCATAAAAATTGAAAATACATGTTCAAAAATGAACTAAATCGGGCAACTCCTTCGTAGGGTTGCCATCCAAAAATTTCCTGTTTTACTAAATATTTGGGCCCTTGCTTAAGACCGCGTCGACGTAGAGAGCAACATTCGGGCACATATATGAATGTATGCACGCGGCTTCATACATGCACACACACACACACACACACACACACAGAATGAAACCCTATAGATAGTACGTAATCGCAAGAGCGAGTCACATAATAGCTCAGATAATATGCATCTATGAACACAGCACCCCCACCCCCACCCATCTATGTAGATATCTATATTATCGCCGGGCAAAGCCTAATTTTTTTGTTTTTTTTTTTTGTTTTTTGTAAATACTAAACTAATAACTATCTACATATGTATAAGGTATAAGTAGAGTATAGGTTAATAAATATTGGGAATAGATCCAGTAGATACAAAAGGAACAGGTATATCAATAATACAATTTTCAATAAATTTTATTTAACTAGCTAAAGTTGCCTGTTCTTAGAACGGGATCATATCTTTTACATATTTTACGATTCAAAAATTTCGTGGAAAATTACATTTCTTGGAAAGATACTTTCATCAATCAGCAGCTTTCTTACTTGTTGATTTTGTTGAATGGTGCTTTCACCTGTTTCGATACTCTGGATAAGGCCACGTAAAGTTGTCCATGTAAGAAGACGTCAGTGTTTAAATTGATGCCTACATGCTCGAATGTGTGATTTGTTCATTGTCATCGCATTGGTTGGGATCAGCAGAAATTGTCGTTGGCATAGAATGTCTGTAAAATTTTCTCACTATTCTTGAGTTTTTCTGTTTCGTCTGATTTGAAATAACACACTGCACTTTCAATTCATATACTTAATCTTTATTACTGTTTAGTTTTATTTACTTATATATTGACTTCTATATTTAAACAGTTCTAAAGATAACTTGTTCTCGTTAGGAATCCCAATTCGTAAGAAAAGATTTCGCTTTCTGTTATTGCAAAGAATTTAACGGAACACATATTTTAAATACATCTATACCTACATTTCATTTAAAATGCATTAACTCTTTGCGTTTATGTAAGTGCAAATAAAGCTTTATATTTGGTAAATAACCGGAGATATTAAGCCATTTTTTTAATATGTTTGAATTTATTCATGTAAATCTCTAATTCTAGTAGTGAAATGGCTCCTACTGACACTGACAATTCAAGTTTGAGATTTTTTTCACATACAGCCTTAGAATATAAAGAGAACAGGAAGTGTGTTAGTATCTGTTGCCGCTGTAGTTAAATCGCAGTACAGCCGTATAGTAGAATCAATATAGAGAGCGGGACAACAAGATCTGTTGTCGAAAATACTGCAGCTGTTCCCACCAAAAATGCTCTTAGTCGCTGCCACTGCGATGAGATACCCAAGGAGTATCTCAGCTGTCACAAACATAAACAAATCTTCAATAAACAAATATTTCATCGTTTTTGTTATTAATTTCAATTTAATTGAATACAAAACTGTGTGTAAGGTACACAAAATAATATTTTATAACCATACTTGCCTAAAATATGATTTCCCACGTATATTTTCACCAGATTCTAATTGTTGCAAATTAGGAAAATTAAATGGTTCGAGGGAAATGCCACACCGCAAAGACTGCAAGATATCCTCAAAGTTAATGTAAATGAAGAGAACGAAAATGATGTACTTCACTTGTAATTCATCAGATGACAGTGAATCTGAAAGTGATACTTGAATTGAAAGTATAAATTGAAAAAAAAAAAAAAACTATTTCTAAAAGTGAAACACGAATGCTGGAAATTGTAAGATTTGTTTGATATTTGGCAGTACTTTAACTTCGTCTGGAAATGAGTTAGCCGCGCACAAAACGTCTTGGACCTGCATATTTGTGCATATACTAGCTCTGTTTCTGAGCCGAATTATATTATTGGATAATCCGAAATTTTCAGTACTTTAACTTCGTGTGGCAAGGGGTTAGCCGCGCGCAAAATGTCTTGGACCTACATATGTACATATTTGTGCTCAGGGAAAACCTCTCTGTTTTTTAAGACGTGCATTAAGTGGTTATAATAAGCATTTCAATTTTGAAGAAGAAAGGGTGTTTTCAACATACTATTACTCACTTAGGCCGCGCAGATTTCCTGCCAGAGCCTTCAGCAATCTTAGTGCTGCCCTAGACAGACCGTCCTGGTACTGAAGAGTGAACCCTGCAGACAGTACTGACAGAGTGAATCCTGCAGACAACACCGGCATTTAGTTTTTCTTCCTGCGGCCGTCAAGTCGACATGGGGTCGCCTTGATTCTCGTGTATCCGGAGCATGTTCATGAAGTCGGCTGCAGCCACAATGGCAGCCAGTCATAACTATCTCGTAGCGAGGCATAGGTGTGTGTAATAGCTGCTCCTGTCTTTATGAATGTATGAATTTGCCCACTGTCAGCTCCAGAAATGTCATCATTGGAGTATGAGCTATTTTCAGGTACATAAAAAAACAGAAAACAAAAAAAAAACAATTTATTATCTACTTCACCTATTAAATTAATAAATGGGTCCCCACCGTCAATCATATAAATGGTTACATTTTCCAACATTATAATATTATTTATTTTCTTTTCTGTAAGTTTAAAATGAAGACAACCAAAAATGTCAAATGTAATGCGTTTGTGTTGGTTAGCTATGCTGGGTAGCACTCCCAAGTCGGAACCGGCTGTAGCCATCTTTCATCCCGTCTATTTCGGTTTTCCAAACGCCTGGAACTCTCATTTAGACAAGTAAGAAATCTGGCTATTGCCTTTCCGAACGACTATAGCCACATGTACAGTTAACATATCCGGCTACAGCCTAATTTATGAACGCTATCCAGTTGACCGGATTCCCGTGCCACAGCCTTCTTACGAAATAGCACCCGTCATTGGAACAGCTGAGCTTTAGAAGAGCATTCTTTCATCAGCGACTCTTTCCTTAGCGGATCCCAAGTATACAGCCAGACATCTAGTCACCTCGACTCCTTTCTTAGTGCATCCCAAGTCTACGGAAAGACAATAGTCACGTTGACTCATTAATTGGTGGATCCCAAATCTATGGCAAGACAGCTAGTCAGCTCGACTCTTTTCTCAGTTGATCCCAAGTCATCTGCAAGACAGCTAATCACTTGTAAAAAAGTATATTTCAAGTTTTTGAACAGCAGAGTTCCTAGCTTGTCTGAAGACAGGACAGTCCTCAGTTGGTCACTGAAGTCTTCAGCAAGACAGCTAGTTACTTGTAAAGAAATATATTTTAGGTCTGAAGACAGGACAGTTCCAAGCTGGTAATTTATATAACAAGTATTCTATCAGCCATCGCTCTCCGAATGATTGCCGATTGCCAAGACAGTCGGATTCCTCAATAGAGTGCTTACCCCCTTCAGGAGACGTAGCAGTTGTGGGCTGTTACGATAGAAACTAATCATTAATCCCCTCAGAATCTATCGCGGAATAATGTCGGGAGATAGGTAATGCTGAAGAACAAAAGTATCAAAATCTGCAGTTTTCCAGAAAAAGTTTTTACACAAATAAATTATAAGAAGGTTAACCCAATCAGAGGTATTTTTCCAGTATTTTCGAAAAGCTTCCTTAAAATTGTTGTTTTAAAAATTTAATATTACCATCTTTGACAATTCTTATAAAAAAATATTAGCCATTAACATATTATTATAGACTATGCTAATATATTGTAAGTATATCCTTCTAGATTCAGTTTGGGCCGACACAAACGGGGCTAAAATCGCCCTTAATAAGTTGGAAGCGGTACACGTTTGTCGGAGACGAAAATGCACAGAGAACACTTTCGAGGGCGATATAGCTTCTATCCCCCTCCAAAAAAGTCTCAAAATCCTGGGGCTGGTCTTTTCGCACAATCTCAACTGGTCCAAACAAATATCAATTGTTGCAGTCTCTATGAAAAGCAGAAACAATCTGCTTAAAATAATCTGCAGAAGAAACTCCGGCCTCTCTTTGGAGACTGCAATAAAAATTGCAAAGCTGCTGGTCATAGGGAAAGTAGACTACAGCCTCACTATCTACGGCTACACTACCACAATTAATGTCCGCAAAATTCAGACACTGCGCACCACACCCATTCCCAGTCTGTTAGTTGAATCTGGCCCCCCAATCTTTTACCAAAGAAGAGAAGAGCTGGCTTCCAATCTCTTCTACAAGTCCCTGCACAACCCCAAATCCCCACTCTATGTCCTAACCCTGGACACCTTATCCTTAAATCCTGTTCCTATCAGACGCACATGTCCCAGCATGAAACGTGCTATCACAAATATCCCGGACTCCCTCCGACAAATTCCCCTTACCCCTGATGCACAAAACCCTGCGGGCTCCCATCCATCCTGGAGAGTTCCAACGAGGAGTATATTAACAAACGAAAAGAGCTACGAACATCTGGACCACAAAAGCAAAACTAGACTTCACATTGACACGTACAGACGAATTAACGCAGTCATTAACATTTATACAGACGCCTCAAAAGAAGGAGAAGAAGTGGGCATCGCCATCTGGTCTAAGGACACTGATGCAGAACTCTCTCGCACGTATAAACTGCCGACGTGGTCAGATGTTTTTACGTCCGAGGTTACGGCTGTCTGGGAGGTTGTCAGGTGGGCCGTCAAACACGAGGGCACATGTGGCATCTTCTCGGAAAGTCTATCTTTGCTCAAGGCCATCAAGAACATTAAAAACAAAAACCCCGTTGGCATCCAACATCAGAAATTCCCTCTACACAAACAGGATCACCCTGGCATGGTGCCCTGCTCACGCGACATAACACCACTAAATTCTTTCAGGAAAAAGAAGAAGCAATGTTTAAATAAAAAAAAAAAAAAAGAGAAAAAGTAGAAAACAAAAACCACAAAATGTAACAAACGACCTATAATTTAAAAAATGTACGCAGACTGACAAAACAGCTGACCGCTGCCCAAGAGGCCTTGTAGCCGTGGGCCTAAAAAACCTTGTTTGTAACTAGATGTAGGCTTAATTTGAGTTCTATATTTAAGCAAATAATGTGTAAATAAATAAATAAACAAAAATAATACTAATAATGCAACAACACCGTAATTAGAAAGAACAGCTGTCCCTTTTAGTTTTACAGTAGGGATTGTTTACCTGTCGGAGGGGTTACTTTTTGATTTATTGCGTAGCTGTTTCTGGTAGAGATTTTATTACCCCCGCACTATTATCTTCAGCCTATATATTAGCCTGCCTACTCTACGTTAGATTGTACAACAGTTGAATTTCCAGAATCGTGTTTCTTTCTATTTTTGCTCTCTATGTCAGCCCAGATCAGATAGAGATAATTCTTAAAGATTTTTTGGATCACGTTGTCTTGGAATGAGTCTTAGTAACTCCTTGAAGTAGTGGATGTATACATAGGAAAAGAAAACCTAAACTGAGAATGGGAATCCTTGTCTTCGAAAAATAATCTAGCTAATTTGGAATTTAATTTATCTATCTGTAAGAAATGAGCCACTATAAATTTACAAGAAAGTGCATTTGACGTATTCTGTCAAACACGTTTTCAATGTCGATTGAAAGCATAAGAGTGTGATGTTACTATTGCGAGTCCTTGTAGAAATGCCAAATTTCTCTGAATGGTCTATAGCTTATAACTGTAAGCATCAGATTTTTATCCAGTAGCCATGACAATACTATATATTACGCACAAGCTATTTTTCAGTAAACTTACATTCCAAAACCTGTCCCAGTTGAAGATTATGGAGCTTATTTGCGGATTCCAAAGGAGCCAGCTCAATAGAAGGGCGCACTACTCTAAATATGCTAAAGTACGGGTTTAGTACTTTAGCATATTTAGGTTGTATAATCGATATATATTCATAGCCTCTCTGTCCATTGTGAGCTAAGTATACGTACTACACTCACGCAATATGTAGTTTTAATATTTTATAGCCCTCTTATCATTCTAGCATTCTTTAAAATTATAATCGGCTCTTAATAAACATATATTTCTTCAGCCTCCAAAAATTAATTACTTATTAAAGTAAATCTGAAGAAATTATTCGAAGTGACAGGATTTGTCAGCTGTCATTCCCAAGACAAATTCTGCTCTATGAACGAAGTTGATTAATGATCTTATCAAAGATTAATTTGCGTTGTGTAACGAAGTTACCCTTTGCGATATAAGTAAGCCGTCCTTCTAACCGAAGCTAATTTCCTTTCAAATTAATCTTGAAGCAAAGATTTATGAATCACTGTAACTGCGGGGGTGGAGTCAGTATTCGATTGGTAGAAATATTATATGCACGGAATTTAATGAATTTTTCATGTTTAAAATATTGATTTGCTTAAAAAAAAAACATGGAGAGAATATTGTATTTTCTATTAATTTTTGTATTTTTAAATATCATCTTTGGATGATCTTTAGGACATACCATCTATTTTATTACAACGTTCTTTTTTTTCCATCTGTCCGCCCGAGATTAGTGCAAGTGCTGTTACTGATTTGTACTACGGGTGCTCCCAGCTGTGCTCATTGAACTGCACGGTCTGAGATATTGAAAGCAGTAATAGGCATAACACTATTGTTGTTTGTTTTTTTTTTACCTCGCTGTGTCGTTGACTTCTGCCGGTGGCACCCAAATATCTGTGTCTTCTATGTCGCTTTTTTCTCTTCTGCTTTTTGTTTTGCTTTTGAGCATGCAGAATTTTATCTTAGAATCCTGCAACATTCGCGGATTACGTGCTAATCGTTTTTCGATGTACTGCTAGCTTAACTCTAAAAATCCGACAATTATTGCGCTAAGTGAAACCAAGGTCGTTTCTGATGTTGATATTGATCAGTATCACGTCCCTGGTTACAGCTTGGTGCCTTTTTGTTCTCCTCATAGGTGGATCGCAGTATGTATTCGGAATGATATGGCTTTTATTATCCTTAAGGATTTTTCTTTCTCCAATCCAGAGTTTAATTATATCTGGATTAGGCTCAAACTCCACAGGCACATCATCTACTTCCGTTTCCTTTATCGCAGACCAAATATGTCTGATGACGACACGGTATCCGCATTTGACAATATCTCCAATAATATTGATTACTTACTCTCTGTCTCTCCCTCTTTCGAAATCGTCCTAGCATGCGATCTTAATGTCCATAACATACTGTGGCTCTGCCACAAGCCCTGCGGGTCGATTTGTTGAACTCCTCTGTGAATCGGTTAATTTGCAACAGCTGGGGATGTACCCACGCGAATTCCTGATGTAGCTGGAGATAGAGCTAATTTATTAGATCTGTTTTTGACATCTCATCCCGTCAAATATTCCATTTCAGTCGGTTCCCTTCTTGATAATTCAGACCACTGCTTAACCACGACTCAATTTATCACCTCAAACCTGTGCCGCCCTACTTCACCACCTTCCAGTAGTCTTCTATGGCACTATAAAAATGCTGATTGGGAAAGTCTCAATCAGTATCTTTGAGAAATTGGTTGGTCGGTTTGCTTTGCTCTGAGGGATGTTGATGAATACACATTAAAACTTAATAAAATTCTAAATCTTGGCATGCGTGAATACATTCCGTATTCCTACAGCAGATCTCAACAATAGCAAAATCGCTCTTTGATTTTACACTGTAAGAAACGAAAGAGTCTGCTTTTCGCACCTATCAACTGATCCATGTACAGAGCTGAAACAATTCTACAAAACTGCGTGGAACTTCTGTAAGTCAATTATCCTGAGAGAAAAATTTCTTGTTGGCTAGAGCGTCACACAGAGAATCTTGGCAAACCGCGAAGGAAGCAGCGGCTTTTGGTGTCTGGTCAAAACCAGTAGGAACAACTTCAGAGTTCCTCTATATCTTCACTACTTAATAATTGTGAAGTGATTGTGGGATTGGGATTGGGATTGACATCTCCAAAGCCGCAAGACCTGATGGCTTTTCGCCCCTGTTAATTAAGTGCTGCGCCTCATACTTGGCTAAACCTCTACGCAAACTATTCTACTTGTCTTATTCGACAGGAAAATGTCCAACTGCTTGGAAACTAGCTCACGTTCATCATATTCCCACGAAAGGTTAGGGTAGTGATCCCTCAAATTATCGACCAATTGCAATCACTTCGATTCTTAATGAAGTATCTATAAACTAATCATCTTATAAACGATCTGAAATACGGCTTCTGAGCTGGACGCTCATTTGGAGTCTTGTTGACTTTTCTCACGAAACGTTCTAACCGTATTCTTCACAATTTTGGTGAGTCCAAAATCGTTGCCCTAGATATTTCAAAGGCCTTTGATAGAGGCTGGCACCGAGTCCTTTTAGCCAAACTTAAAGCATTTGGTCTCTCCCCTCTTTCTCTATTATGGATTGAAAGTTTATTATCCGGTCGCCTAATACGAGTTGTACTAAATGGCATTTCATTTGAACCTCACCCTATAAATGCCGGTGCTCTCCATCACTCTTCTTAATTATCATTAATGATCTTTCCCTTACTTTGAGTCCCATCCGTAGTTTCGCCGATGACAGTACCCTTGATTTCGCTTACTTCTTTGACACTCTTGTGGACTCCAGAGGGAAATCCGCATGTGCTAAACCAGATTGAATGATTAGATCATTGAATAACGATCTTGCCAATATCCTCGCTTGGGGCAAAGTGAATGGCGTCGAATTCACTGCATCTAAATCCCAAAGCTGCCTCAACTCATTAAAACAAGATCATAATTTATCCACTAGCGTTTCTTTTGATAGAGCTTTGATTTACGATACACCATTTTTATGCATTCTTGGCATTAATATTTTTAATAAGTTAAGCTGGACAGATCACATCTTCTCAATTGCCAAAGAAGCATCGAAATATCCCGGATTTCTGCAAAGGTGTAAGAAATATTTCAGCCCGTCAAATCTAGCGCTCCAATGTAAGTCTTACATCAAACCTAGAATGGAATAAAATTCCCATATGTGTGCCGGGGCTGGGCTTCATTGGATATTGTCCAAAAGAAAGCCTTCAAGCTCATTGGCGATTCGGCAATAACTTGTCATATCGACTCACTCGAGCATCGCCGCAATGTTGGATGCCTTTCGCTCCTTTACCACTACATGCATGGTCACTGTTTCGATTATATATCTAGTGTGATCCCTTGTAGAATGATTTCTGCACGCAATACTCGCGCTGCAAACCGCGCACATCCTTTTTCCTTTAAAATTACATTCGGCCGTACAGTAAAATTCCGTGATGCTGTTTTATCCCGAACTGTGCAAATGCGGAACAGATTACTATCTTCTGTCTTTACTGCGGCATACAATCTGCGAAAGTTTAAGAGTGATATACATTAGCACCTCCGCCGCTCTCCTGAAATTCCTAACTTCCCTTCATTATATCCTTCCTTCCATGCTGTGCTTTGCATCATAAGGTAACCCCTGAGCTTGGCTTAATAATATAAAACAAAACAAAAAATTCAAAGCTAGTTCTCACCAGTGAACCAACAATTATAGACCAATTTCTAAACTTTTAAATATTTTTCGACAGCTTAGTTAAAAATAAAATTTATTTTCACAAAGTATTTCGACTATGCATCACGGGTTTGTAGAAGTGGTAGATCTCTACTTCCACTAATTTAATACTTTTCAAACGCTATGTGGGATTTGTACACTAAAAACTGTTGCAGAAATTTTCCAACTACCATCATGAAAAAATCTATGCAAGCCAAATTGATACCATCAATATTCTGAAAAGTTACGAATTTTACGGCAACCCTCAATATCTATTTTGTATCGGCACCCTGCCTGAAGTTTCTTGCAAATTATGTTAATAAGTAATAAAAGTAGAGATAACTCTTTAAGATTTTTTAACGGGACAAACTTATATTTGTTCAAGAAGGCGTTTTTTTTTTGGATTCTGCAATATATATCAGAAGCTAAAAAAATTTTTATTTGTTATTTCATCACACAACCCATTTTATTTATGGTGACAAGTTTCTAGTCTTGGTTTTGAAGCATCAACATGTCCCAAATAGCGAAATTGAGTGACTTGAAAAACAAATGAAAAATAGAACAAAGTAAAGTAAATACGTAAGTAAAGTATAATGCTGGTTTCTAGAGAAATAAAATCATTTTAAGAATTTTTGTTACACCCTAATTAAGTTAATTAAGAGAAAATATGAAAGAATTCACAGCAGTATAAAGTTCATTACTTTGTTCACAGTTCTTCCGTCTTTTTAAAGAAAAAAAAAAGAAAGAAGAGAAAAAGTATGGAAAAGAAAAGAAACCTTTCAATCCTAATTAATCAAGGAGAGGACAATTAGTGAGGGGGTTTTTGATGGACCGGTTCCAATTGTATTGAAGAGAAAAATTAATTTGCTTTCATCACAATCTTAAAGTTCGTAGCAATTAAAAAAAAAATGTATTTTCACTAAAAGTTTTATTTTGTGATATTATTATTATTATGATTTATTTTTAATTAATGATAAAGAATTAACTGATGATGGGGGAGTCGGACACTTCCACGTTTCTCCACTGACCCTCCAATCTATACATACACGTACATCATTTTTTTATATTAACTTCTAGTTTGTCTACACCAACCAACTTATATTTTAGGGTATATTCCCTAAAATGTAGGGAATATTTTCATTAAAATATAGGGAATAGTCCATACATTTTAGGGAATATTCCTTACATTTTAGGGAATATTCCCTAATCTTATCGAAAATACCTAAGCTTTGTGGCAACAATTTGTGTAAATTGATTTACTGCGTAGTCTATTCCAAACGGGAGGTATTATTTTGAAAAATATTTTTTTGATGAATACATATTGCAACCGAGTTTTAGTATATAATTGAAAAAAAAAAAAAAACGGATCCCTAGAGTACTCTCTCAGTGAAAGGGTGGGCAAATTAAGTTCTTAAAACACCAGGGGTGATAAGTTTCATAATAACCCCCGAAAACTTTCATTGTTTAATAAATTGGACAGCTGTCTAAGAAACTTTTCGCAACTAAACTCTTCCGAGAGTATCTTTAAAGTGCTCAGAGCAAATAATTGTTTGAAAATTTGGTAAATTTCTCGTTTAATTGCGTTATGAAATAAATTGTAGAAGCGGAGAGTGCAGGACGTTGTCGTCGGTCGTCCTGAATTTCTCCAGAATCCAAGCACTTGCGGCATAGTTAAAATGTTTTGGAATATTCGTGGTATATTTAATTATGAAAGAATCTGAACTGAATACTCTATTTAGCTCTTCCCCCCCCCCCCCCCCCCCCCCCCCCAATCCCTAACTAACCTACATTCTTGAAGTTTTGTTAAATGTTCATTCGAATAACTTTCTCAAGATAGTTTATAGGAAGTAAAGAAGAGTAGTTTAGCAGAGTTGTGCAAGTTACTAAAATGAAAGTTCAAAACAATATTCCAAAAGCATCCTTAACTTAAGGCAGTTTTATATTTTGAATGTGGTATGAGTTTTTTCAGGTAAACTAAATTAAAAAACGTAGAATATAAGGGAGATTCGGAAGAATTATTTTAGAATGGGATTAAAGTTGACTACATTTCCCCAATTTGTTGGAAAATATAGGTACCTGTGTACCACAAGGAATATGTAAGTTGTTTGATGAAAATATACCACTAAAAATATATTAGCAGCGTTCTTTGTATACTTAACCATATTTTTCAAGGTCATCCATTTTCAAGATAACTAGATGATCGTTATGTGTTCATATTTACATTTTTTGTTGGAAATTTATGTTGCAAGCAATTTATTGGATGAAATTAATTAATGTGTCAACAAGTTTGATAAAAAGCGGCATCCTAAAGTAAAGTATATGTATGACAGCGTAGCTAAAAATTTTCGCCATCTTGATTTTGGCACGGTATTTGACTTTCACTTTTTTGTAAACAAAGAACCGCGAGGTAAGTTTTTATTAATTGTTTCGTAAGAAAATATTTTATAAGTGAAATAATCTATCAATTTTGATGTATATTTATTTCTAGTGTTTAATAGATAATGTTGTATGGACTGACAATAAGTGATTTGAAAGAAAATAGAAAATGAAGTGCCTGGTTAGTATATGTAAAAACAACTCGAAGAAACAAAAGCCTGCGGGGGTGTCTTTTCACTTTTAAGTATAAATTTTACACCTTTTTTTTTTTAGTGAAATAACTACTTCAGCACGATTATAATAAAATTATTGCGGGAAATTCAACTCAATATTTCTAGAAATTGGTTTTGTTTACAACTGTAAATTTATGTGGTGTTTGGCGCAGACACGTAGTTACAAAAAGGATAATTTACTTTTTATAGGCTACCTCGAGACGAAATTTTAAGAAGGAAATGGTTAATGGCTATTGGATTAAGTAATAGTAATATAAAAAGAAGGAGTTATATATGATCGAGCCATTTCCTCTTCAAGGATCTATTTTCTTTTGAAAAAAAAACAACGGTCCTTGCGAGAAATGCTGTCTCTGTACTTTCACGTAATGTTAGAAATCCAATAGAAAAGCGTGAGGTAAGCCAACAAATACATTCGTCTATATAAAATTATCTTATTTTTTTTTTTACTTAATATAGTAAGCAGTCATACGGAAATGCATATTCTACACATGCGCCCGTTCAGATACAATTTGTTTTTTTAAATCCGGAAAAAATATTACGAATAAATTTCAAATTCTATTTAAAACAGAATTTCCTGTGACTCTCTTACATCGTCAAATGTGCTGCAAGATGAAGCAGCTTTGCAGCACAGAGAGATAACAGAAATTAGTGAGGAAATTCGTGCAAAAATCATGGTGCAATTTTTTGCTTATATCTGGTTGATCAAATATTATCAAACAATGTTTTTGGGAGAGAGCTTTTCCTGAACACAATCTTGATTATGACATGGCCTTCGATTTTGAATATAAGGGATTTTGTAATGAGAAAAGTTCTGAAAAGAGAATGGTATAATATTTTTGCTATATTTCTTATTATAAATATTATATATATAATATTTAAATTGGGAGGCAGAAATCCGTAGTTTTGACTATCAGAACCACCTGTAATGACACGTTTAATAGATACACGGTCAAAAATACATGCTTTTTATCATTTAGTCGGTGTTAGTATGTATGTTAAACTAAACATAAACCAAACACCAGGTTAAATTACATGCAATATGGAACAAGAAAATTTAAAAAAGTTAAATTGAACAAAAATACTAAATATTATATAGACGTTTTTATAAAACATGCTTAGAAACGCCAACAAAAAAATGCTCAGCCACATTATTAACAGTAATGCACATGCGATTAATAGGTTCGTACGTGCTGAAGTTAGACCTTGAGGAGTTAACATGTAATAGAGATACTCTTCCACCCTAATATTCTTTCACCCAAATTTTACCCCAATGTATATGTATTAGACAGGGTGTTTCCTTCATGGTAATCCATAGAGCGGGAGGTGATAGTACTCACCAAAATTTGTTGGCAAGGGGGGGGGGGGGGGTCTAGTCCACATAAAACCGTTTGGGAGATAAATGGTGATTAAGAAATAATACTAGTCTTTCACAAAACACCCTGTATTTTAAATAGTACAGAGTGTACGATCACTATCTATGCATTCACATTGGTAAAGCAAAATGATTTAATCAGCAGCTCTGATAAAGCTTGATGTAAAATAAAACATGTTACCTACCCCCGTGCATAGTGTCTCCACCCCTACACATGTGTGTGTGAATGTGTCATCACATACATATATATATATAAAGACTTTTACGATTCGCAAATCATTTATTGTAAAATAACAAAGGAAATTATTACATAAATAAACCCCAGAGGTAAGATACAACTCTGAAATCTTGGCAAGGATCATTAAAAACAACACGAAAAAAGATGAACCATCCACTAAATTCAAGTCGTGGACTGAAAGATAATGAGTTAAATTCACATCACCTCAGAACCCTTCTAGTATGCTCCCATTATCATCATCATTACTATATCCTTCATGATACATGGGTCATCTATCTACATATACATAGGTAGTCAGTAAGTCAGTAAAATTTCTCGACCAGTGGTGGTGGTGACGTTGTGATGTTCCGATGCGCTTCGAAACCAATACCCACCCCAATAATAATGAAGCAAACATGTTAACCATTAACCCCATATGTAGTCGAACGTCCAACCTCTTAATGCCATTTGTTTGTAAAGCAACTTAGCATTTATATCAAAATGAGACTTTAAGTAAGCTCTCAGGTGTGTAACACGTTTACTATTTGGGAAAAGGTTCACTATTCAAATGATTACTGGTTTAAAAAAAAAAAAACTGTTACCCCAGCAAATGCATATTTAATGATGAAGAAAACATTTTTATGTGCATTCTCTCAATGTACCCATATAAGATGAGCGAAAATTTCACAGTTTTGCTATGCAAATGTGGGTTCGGTAAGCTTTCCATTGTGAAAATACAAAGGGAACATTTCACAAAGTTCAAGTTAAACGAATGTAAATTGCTAAAACTTGAAAATGTGCAGACAACGAAATGGCAACAGTTCTATGTCCATCAAAATGTATCTTTTCGATGATGATAGATTATGTAGATTTTGAAGTGAAACTTTTTCTGTATATTTTGTTCGATGTACATATATAAAAAAAAAAACACTAGCGGTTTTTGTAGAGGTGTTCTTTCTGTTATAATATTCAATATGCATATTCTTTGAATTCTTGTTTTTTTTTTTGTTTTTTTCTTTTGATTGTTTTACATAAAAATTTCAATAAAACCGTGTTAAATATCAATTTAGGATTAATATCTCTAAGAGCTCACAGTATTTCCTTGTACCACTCCTTCGCAGTCCGCTTCCTTACCTTTTTACCCAGTTTATTTTAGAATAAAACTAACACAGTTAAGATACCGTCAGGTAAATACTATTTTGGTCCATAAGCCACTTTTAAATTTTTTTGTTTAGAAATAAATTTTTAGGTTTTCGATTATACTCTTTCCAAATATCTATCCCAAATTGTTGAATTCCCATTTCTTGCTGAAGTATTGAATGGTTAGTTTGGTTCATCTCCATCTATTTCACCGATTTGGAGTGCAGCCTCCAAACATATTGGCGATATGCCTTTAACCCGTGGGTTACACGAAATAGTACAGTTTGCATGCAAGCCGCCCTTTGAACGCGATTTTAAACATGACAACAGAAGGTAGTTCGCTTGATGTCTTATTACCTTCATTTAAAAAATGGCATTGAGACGTAAAGTCTTGCGTATTTTGGAAAATTATAGCAATAAAGGAAGTAGCAGAATGATAAAAAGCCAAGAAATAATTAAGAGGAAGGTGATGTAAAAAAAAAATGATGTAATGCAAATGATCCCAGGAAATCTCCTTTTCCTAGTATAAATTTATAAATTTCTCTTAAGCATTTCTTTTCCGCCATCTTGAAAACTGTATACTGTAAAATTACTATCACCTCAACTGCCATGATTTTTCATCATGCAAGTTCACTGAAAGCTGAGCAAGGATTACACGTGCATGCTAGGATTTATTTCTACGCTATTTTGGTCGATATTCGATTCGATTATGGTCATTTCCATTAAATTTTCGTTTCGCTCTTTTTACGTGGACCATAACAATAAAATGTAGACTTTTTGGAACCTGTTCATAAGTTCAATTAACAAATTTGACAAAAATTAGTGGCAAATATCGTAAGCATACATTCTGTAAAATTTTAAATACAGGCTTAGCGGCTGGTTTTTACGTTGGCTCATTTAAAACATAAAAACCGGTTTTCTGCAAATATAGTAAGGTTGTGGCACTTGGACCAAATCAGTATACAGCTGACGATAAGTAAACTTCTTTCGGTCTTACTGTCAGAGTGCATGCGAGAAGCGGAGGTCAAAATAGAGCTTGTTCATGCGACAAGCAATGCGAGAAGATGTCTGAGTGAATGCGAGTCGCGCTTATGATTTTACATGTTCTTTTGGTTTCAGAATTATTTTTCACTACATTTTGTTGTGACATTCGGAAAGGAACATTATGGATTCGTTCGACGAGAAATATTTTCTTTCGCAAAATATTTCCAATTATTTGTTTGTAAAAGAAAAATCATTTTCTGCGCATCCATTAAATTTTACTATTTAAGGAATATGGGGAATTTTATCAGCTATACGGTGAATTAAGTAAAATTATCAGTGTTTTCGCGTGTATGCCCATTGCTACACTACACAAAACTGCGAACTTAAAGAAAAAACCATCTTTGCTTATGTGAGAAAATACTGCACAAGCAGCGTTCTCGCTTTCCGGTTTGATGTCAGCTTTGCTTTCAGTTCCACTTTGCTTCTAAAGGGTTTTCCAATAAGAGGTGTTATTTTAATTAGCCCGCTGTTTCGGTAGATGTCACTTTTGGAGCTGTCATTTTTTGACATTTGACAAGTAGATACTACGCCATTAATAAAGATGGAACGACACACGATTCAACAACGTACTGAAATTATTAAAATTCACTATAAAAATGGTGAAAATGTGGCAGAGACGGTTCGTAAAACTCGAACATTTTTGGGTCGTCGTAAAGCACCTTGTCGGACCGCAATACAGAAATTGGTAGAAAAAATCGAGCTTTCGGGACAAGTTAGTGATGTGAAGAATATGACCCTTGCACGTCGCTCAAGAATAGCCGAGAATATTGCTGCTGTAGCCGAAAGTGTTGAAGAAAACCCAGGTTTGTCCATTCCTCGTCGTTCTTTGGAATTAGGCATTCCACAAACGTCATTACACCGTATTTTGCATAAAGATTTGGGTCGTAAGGCTTACAAAGTTCAGTTAACACAAGAACTCAAGCCGGCCGATCATCAACAACGTCGAGGCTTTGCTGATTGGGTCCTTGAAATGCATGAAAATGATCCGGAATTCCATCGAAAACTCATCTTGAGTGATGAGGCCCATTTCCACCTCGATGGCTTCGTCAACAAGCAAAATTGTCGCATCTGGGGGTCGGAAAACCCAATAGTTATTGTTGAAAAGCCTCTCTATCCTCAACGTGTGACTGTTTGGTGCGGTTTATGGTCCCGCGGGGTCATTGGACCTTACTTTTTCGAAAATGAGGCTGGAGTAACAGTTACGGTGAATGGATTGCGCTATCGACAGATGATTAATGATTTTTTATGGCCGGAATTGGATGGTATTGATCTGGACAACGTTTACTTTCAACAAGACGGCGCTACGTGCCATACAAGCAACAAAACCATTGATCTTTTACGGGAAAAGTTTCCGGACCGTGTTATCTCTCGAACAGGTGAACACAATTGGCCACCGAGATCTTGTGACTTAACACCTTGCGACTTCTTCCTTTGGGGCAACGTGAAAGAGAAGGTCTACGCCAACAGCCCAGCGTCGATTCAAGACCTCAAAGATGGAATTCGTGAGGCTATCGAGGACATAGGGCAGCCACTTTGCGATTTGGTTATGGAAAATTTCATGAAAAGGATATGGTCCTGTAGGCGTGGTCATGGTGGTCATTTGGCTGGCGTTATTTTCCATTATTAACGGCATACCTTCCTCTTTATAATGAAATAAAGATCCGATCATTTATGGCATTTTTCTTTGAATATCAAAATAACACCTCTTATTGGAAAACCCTTTACTTTGTCACGATCGTGCGACTTTGAGTGAAAATGTACGTGCATAGTTTTCTCGCGCCAGCTTCCAGCTCTACTCCACTTCTCACGCGCACTCTGACAGCACCCTTAATATTCCAAAACCCTACCAATTTCTTTGCAACCACATGAACTTCATGTTTATTTGATATTTGCTCGCCAGATTACGTTATAATTCGAAAGAAGCACCCTTGCTCTAGCGAAGATAGCCTTAAAGTAAAAAAAGGCCCAAAATTGGTACTCGAATTGGTTTTTCTCACTCTCTCTCTCTCTCTCCTCCTTCTATAAACTTACAAATAGACCACAAAATGTTGTTATGATAATATTAGCGGAATTAACTTAAGTATCAAATGCGGCAATATCTTGGACCAATCTGGCTGGCAGAGTAATTGTACGTGACCTGAGATTTGTCGGAAATTTACATCCAAGGATAATACTACGCCAATTTGAAACGTGATTAAAGCGAGAAATTTTGTAGTATCTAAGTAAACCAAATATATCATTCCAAAAAGTATTTTGAATCTATAAATGAAATATTCATTTAAAAATTTTATCTGAATATGGTAAGGAAGATGTACGAAATAGAAATTCTCGGCTAAGTTTATTCGAGTCCATTGCATAAATCTTACTTGATAGAACTAACAGTTTGAGCAGATTGTGAGTTGTTTCATATTTTTATATCCTAGATGAAATCTATAGGTCATTCTGTTTGTAAGACATAGAAATAATGATGGTAGATTAAAATGGATTGGGCACCCATGCATAATATTAAAAGTTATTTTGATTTTTGCATTTCCGTCCGTCTGTCAGTCCATCCGTCCATCCGTCCGTCCGTCGATCCGTCCGTCGATCCGTCCGTCCGTCCGTCTATCCGTCCGTCCGTCCGCCTGTTCGTCCTCACGATAACACGAGAACGCCTCACTTAGAGAGCTGAAATTCTGTTTTTCACTATATATTTGGATACTGCCTGAGAACGCGTCAACGTAGAGAGCTGAAACTTAGTAAACGGCATTTTCATGGAAATAGTAAATATAATTACACAAATGGGCTATATCGGGCAACCACTTCTTGGAGTGCATATAAAAATTTAAGTTTTTTACGTATAATGTGAAACCGATCAGTCTTAGACGTTTTTGTTGTAATGAAGAGTTCTTCAGAATATGAAATCCTATGAAATTGGTTATAACCATCTTTACAGTCGGACAAACCGTTCTAGAAATATTTGCGAAAAACCAACAGTAAAACTTGCACAGAGAAGTGACCAGGCGTGTCTCCAGACCGGTTGCGTAGGGGGGTCACAATTAAAATATTCGAGGGGTAGGAAAGAGTCGAAAGAAGTCGCTCTTAAAATTTTTTTTTTAATCATATTTAACGTTATATGACAAAATCCAATTTTTGGTTTGATTTGGAAAAGCTATCTATAATATTATCCACATCAATGTCGCTCTCAAGATGACTATTAAGGACTCATAACGAGATACGCCTTCTCGTGCAGAGATTGTAGAAATGGATGCTGACCCAAGCGATTCTGTCACGGATGAAGTAATTGACTGAGAGTGAGCTTGCAGCTTGAGTCACATTTAAAAGAATGGGAGTAAGAATGCATGTTTTGTTGCTTACTATTTCTTCTGATAGGAAGTTAATTGATCTTGCTTTCTTCTGAAAAAAGTTTTCAATGGTCTTATCAGTCTTTCGCTTTACGCTTTCATTACTATTTCTACTTCCTTCGCTAACTAATATAGCAAGTTTGTCCTTCTGCTGCAAATTAAAAGTAATCGTGAAGTTAAATTAAACAACACTATTTGAATTAATACGAAAGTATAAGCAAAGCAACGTCAACCACCGCAAAGGAAAGTGAATGAAATTTGCTTTTATAGTTTTGCCGTAAAAATACTGAAGAAAAATTGTAGAATCAATTTTAGCGCCACTCCAATCAATCCAACTGATGGTTTTCAGCTACCAATAGTGTATAAAAATTCGAAAGAAAAATTTTCAAGTAAATTTCTAAGAACAAAATGTATGGTTGCCAACGCTCATAAATATCTTAAGCAACCAAGATCAGCCAAGACACCTGAATCATTATAACTCTTTGGAACCATGGTCGGACACCGTTAGTGCATGAAAATTCTAAAGAAAAATGTCAAATATTTCTAAGAAAACTTAATATTTGTGCCCTTGTGGCCGAAAAAGTGAATTACCAGAATCAATCCATTAATTCGTTTGGACCGTTTTCGGTGAATAGTTATTCATTAAAAATTCTTAAGAAAAATTTGCAAGTAAATTTCTAAGAATAATTTAATGCTTCCCTACGATGGTAAAAATTTTGGACAACTCAGGCTTGTATCAGTGTCGTTATGAAAAATCAACGGGTGGCTTTACGTTGATGATTGCATGGAACTAAGGTTCTAAGTGTTGCCACAAGGGGTAGGAATAAAAGTAGCAAGACTCGAGGGAAAAATTAGCAAAAAGTAGCAATCTTAAAGAAAAAGAAGTATAAAATAATATTTTAAAAAAATGTAAAATATCTTTCTATTAACAATAAAAAAAATTAAGACAATTCATACAAAATAAAACTGAATAAGTCGCAGAATTAGAAAATATATGTAGAGCTTAGTTGAACAAAAAATATTGATTTTTTTCCTTAAATAAATTCATTCCATTTTACAGCACATAATAAATAAGATAATACATATATATAATGTATATTAAATATTTTATCTCGATATTTATGACTATTAAACGCGATTTTAAGTTGCTTTATGTAATTACGGTGTCCAGACAAAGTATTTTTCTTTTTGACTTTCTACTTGCCTTTTTGCAAACATTATGCATTCAATGGTCTTTATGTCAAATCTATTTGACTTATTTGTTTTAGTTAGTTGGAGATCTGAGAAGACTCAATCAGTGGCAGCAGAATTGTGTGTTAGACACATTAAATTCATTACGAAATCATAAAGCTCTAAAAAAAATACTTATTGCCCAATGAGTTTTTAAAAAGTCAAAAGATAAGTCAAAAAATTTTCAGGATCGCCATTGTGTACTAATTTTTTCGACATCAGAATGTTTATAAAGATTTGGAAATGCTTTTAATAATGGCAAAATAGAATTGTTACATTTGCATGTTCTATCGGGATCTAGATAACATTAGTGTTTTAAAATCTCGTTTTTGAAATCGAAGCGTTTTCTTATTTGACTACACAATTCAACATAAAACGAAAGGATATGTGACCTTACAGTTGTCAAAACTGAATCCACTAAACCCTTTCTGCAATAATTAAATCAGCATTTGCCCTGATGTTTATCTCATTAAAGAGCAAATAATTCTCTTGATGTTGTAGGTCAATGTGATTCAGGCAATCTTAGTTATTTATTAAGTCAGGTTTAATGAAAAATGACAAAATTAACTTGTAATTTGTCTCAATTGTTTTGTATAATTATGTAACCTAAATTTTACTCCTTGAAACTATAAGTTAATAGTAGTTACAACTTGACAGATTTGTGACAAAAAGTAAAAATATGGTTTTACTTAAAGGATTTCGTCTTTTAACGATGATGATAGAAGAAGTAATTGAAGAGCTTGCTATTGCATCCAAAATTCAGTGAACAACTTGCTTTAAAGATAGGCAGCTCGTTGGAGGAGCTACATATATCAACGATTTTTTTCTGCTTTACACCAACATAATCCTGAAATTCTCTAAACTCCTATATTCTTTTAGAAAATTTATATCGAACTTCCTCTACTTTGAGTATCTAATAAACTCGATTGTCTGAATTTATGTAAAAGTAGCATTTTAGACAGAATAATAGAATAAAAGTATCAAAGTACCATTTTTGTAATGACATGAAAAAAAGTATCATTTTTGCTACAATTGTAGCAAAGTGGTATCACTGGCGTTCTACTGGAAGAACCCTAAATCAAAACCCGTTTAGTTAGCTTGTATGCTTCTATTGCGAGCTCCCCACCAAGTTGTTCAATCATTGATTTTATGTCGAAAAATCAGATAGGTAAAAAAACATGATCGCTGACCAATTTCTTGGAAACAATAACACTTTCAAAACTCGAAATTGTGTGCCTTTCCATTTACACTGTAAGGAATGTGTACAATTGTTAACTTAAAGCTTAGGCATTTTTCCTAAAATGTAGGGAATATTCGCTACATTTTAGGGAAAAATACGTAATCTTTGTGGCAACAATTGTACACATTTTTTTACAGTACATATGTAGGAGTAATCGGTGCAGCAAAACTATAAAAGCATCATAATAACGGGGCTGCTAAGCATTGCATGCTTTTCTCTAAACAATCAAATAGTAAAATAAATATGTAGTATTCCTAAATTACTTATCATCCTGTGAAGCGAACTATTTGTACCGTTCGCTTCATTTAAATGTTTCTATGAAAATGTATGAGGCACTCTTTTGTGTATCTTTTGTTCTACTCTATTCTGCGGACACAAAATAACACAGCTTATATAAAACACAAGAAAATTCTAAAAAAATCGTACACGTTTCAAAGACGAACAGCTTCGAGCGAATGACTATTATACCCACTCCAGGCTCCACTATTACTACTAAAAAGAAGACTAACAGACGTCCAAACCACGCTAGCTATCGCCGCAAATTGGAAAAGTTCGTTACATCACCAGCATTAATCGCCGGCGTCAGCTACACATTGTGTCTGTACCATACGAAAATCGCCCTGTTAAACTTTTACAGCTCAGTCTACAGTCCAGCGCCACATTCAATTCACACGATGGAGAACTGATGCTTTTCGGGGGGGGGGGGGGGGGTCATGACCCTGACACCGTTACCCTCCCCCTGTATACGCGCCTGGAGGTGACCATATCAACTAACATACAGGCATTCATCTAGGGTATCATAAGAATTGGTCCTAGCTTTTGTACTTGTTTTCAGTAAATTTAAAATTCCATGACACTGCCTATTTGGCAGGCATGTTGAGACGTATGCGCTTCATATAATACTTGTGGATCATTCCATATCAAATAGGCAACATGTGTGATATGACCATCACCAATTTTGTTGAGATTTTACATACTTGGAGGGTTTGTGAAAACAAAATGCGAATTAAAATTTTTTTCCTATAAAATGAATATTTCGCGAGTTATGGAATTTTTAAGATTTCGCAAAAATGCTGTCCTGGTCTTCTTCAAAAATTTATATATATTTTTCTATTCATACTAGGGTAGTGAAATATGGCTCATTTCAAGGATAGGATTTCAAGCTATCTACGAAAAATGGCATCTGAAAAATGTATTCAAAAAATGACATCAAGAATATAGATTTTATCCTTTATCCTTGAATATCACGGAAGACGTACTTTTCGTTTTATTTATTTTTATTTTTTTAATATTTTATACCTTATATTATCCACTAAAACATGTTAAAATATTACCGTGGGATCTCAAAAGGAACAAGGAGTAAAAAATCAAGATAGTTTCAAAAAAATACACTTATAGTTACCTACAACTAAAAACAAAATGTTTCTATACAGGATTTCCCATAAATATGATCATGCACCAGAAGGCTATGGGTAGGCCATGCTTGGACAAACCTGAGACAACTTACATCTAGATGTGCAAAACCTCATAAAAGCGCGGTCCAACTAAAGCGAGCTAATAGCCCTCTAATAGGAAGCACATTCTCTCTGTCTCTTGCTGTATTATGCCACATAAGTTCTTCGCAACGATAGCTTCCTTGGTGTAATAAAAAGTTAAAGAGCTTTCAAAAAGTGTTCCGGGTTTATATGTAGTTTTGCACATCTAATTGTAAGTTGTCTCAGGACAAGACAAGCAAAAAATTGTATTTTAGGTGGGGTTAAATCCTAACGGTTTCCGAGATAACGGGACTTAAAAATATTTGGGTATGTTTTCATAGATCACTCTGGAACTTCTGCATGTTACAGCCTATGATGATGTTTTAGAATTTGTATGAGTTGAAAATGTAATCCTATTTTTCAAATGATCCATATTTCATTGTCGCGTCGCTGCAGTATAAAAATATATAAGAATTTTGAAGACCAGGAAAGAATTTTTGAAAATGCCATAACTCACGAAATTCTCATTGTGTAGGAAAGAATTTTTAATTTGTATTTTTGTTTTCACAAACTCTCCAAGTATGTAAAATTTCAAAAAAATTGGTGATGGTCATGTCACAGTTTCTGTGATTTTTGGTCGATTTGCTATGGAATAACCATTCTGTAGAATGTGTAAAAATGAAGGAAAAGTGGATAATTTCAACGTCCGTTATGTGATTGTTCCAAATACACTAAATGACGACGAAAAATTTCCAGACATTATATCTTCTTAAATTAGAAAATTAGCAGACAAGGAATTTGGAAATCTGACAACTGATTTTAATTTATTTTATTTATTTCAATTCTAGAATAACAATGGCCTCCAAGCAGGGTTTGGATGAAGTGCTGGAGCACAATTCCAAGATTTAAGTATAGCTTGTCGTAAATAACTTGGTGGCCGGCTCTCTAACCAGATCTAACCTAACAGGCAAATTTTTAATGCAGGTGTATACACATGTAAACCGATTTCGAATTTGTACCGTAAATTAGATCAGATTTTTGGAGGGTGGCAGGCATCAATCTAGGTTTAGACTGTTAATAAAATCCAGAAGCATTCTCAGATTGAGAGTACACACATAGTTTGGTGGAGGAAAATCCTGTTCGAGATGGAGTAATCTTCGCCTGGCCAATGCTTCTCAATTTCAGAGCAAGTTCTCCGAGGTTTCATGACCATTCTGTCCGCAGTGGCAGGATAAAGTACAGCCAATATCAATATCAATACAATAAGAAGCAGTGGGCTGAGAACTGCTCTGTAATCATTTTAACCTCTGATCTTCTGAGGAATAGGAGTTCTTTTGTTTTTTCGGCAGAGGTTTCGATAAGCTTTTCTTTTTGCTAGACGAAGTTCTTGTAGACCTACCCGATAAAGGAATTTTCGTTTCTTCTCTCAGCTATTTAAGGTAGCTCTTGTTAACATGAGGATAACTTTGTTTGTTCTTGCTTAATTTTTAAGAATTTTCGGACACTCCCAGATGACTTAATAGTGTAGGATTTTAGGGCCTTGAAAGCGATTTGACTTTTCGAGTGGATATTAAACCATCATGGCTTTTTTAATGCAGGTATTGGCGCATTTTTCTATTGCTAATACCTCAGCCTGGTATACGCTAGAGGTAGAGCCTAGGGTAGTAGCTCGCTAGGCATATAGTGTACCTTTATTGATACATTTTACCTCCTAAACTGCAAAAAGATCTAGTTTATGATGCTTTCGGCTTGCAAATACTTCAGCTCTATATTCAGCTCGTTCAAGGTTTCCAAAATGAAAATCGTTGAACTTTTATCTCTGGACAGACTTCATGAAAATGATTCTTAGCATTTGGAAATTGATTATCAATCCATTCTGATGAATATCAATCCTTTTTTATGGTGAGGGGTGAGTGGTAAGAAATAGAGACCGTTATTTATTTTCTGAACAAACCTAATTTTGACGCTATCCGTTGTAGCTAATAATGATTTTTGTCTCAGTATCGTTTTAGTTTTACGATAAGAAATTTGTATGATAGGGTGTATACCATAATACAAAGATTAACAAGGTATGCCCGAATTATCTGTCAGTTGGTTGCTTTTGACGACAATTGTCAGAAATTTGTTCGTCTTAACTTCAATCGTTTTTATCAAAGTAAAAAAAAAAAAAATTTCTTTGCTTTACCACTAGCACATACTTAGTTTTCCCGAAGTGATTTAAACGAAGAAAATAATGTTTTGTTAAATATATTAATATATTCCAAACGTATTTCAGTCAATCTGAAAAACGCAAAACAAATTCGCTCGAAATGACATTGTCACGTCGTCATGACATAGCAACACAAAAAATTAATCTCGAATCGGCCATACTTGTTATATTTGTATCATGGGCGTATACTAGCACTCCTATATCTAAATATATTTGAAAGAGAATTCAAAGTCATCAATATTGCTGTTCGAGGGATGGATATGAAATTTATCCGAAATAATAATCGATACAAAATTTTAAAGGCTTGAAACAAACCAGATTCTGTGGTCATATCTAGCAATCATAAGATCCATGTTTACATCCGCTATAATAGTATGTTGGCTAAAAAAGAAAAGCAAACACAGCCCAATCCAGCTAACAGAAGATACCAATAGTCAACTTTTCTCTTTGTAGTCCCTTAAGATAATCTCAGATGTCTAAAAACATTATAAATTTAATTTGAAAACAACAAGGTTTTAAACCGGTTTACAATCGAAGATGTCCATCAAACGTTTTGACAAAAATATATATACAACCTCGGAGGGATAGAATGATATCAGCACCACGGAATACCTTTCAAAATTTTATCAGGTGAATAAATCTATCACCTTTGTTGGACTTTTTCTTAGTTTTTGTTTTTTTTTTCGACAACTGCCAAGCAAGCAAATCGTTAAAGTGGCTGAGTTTCCAAATGATATTGAGCACAATAATTTCCAACAGAGGTATGCAAATATGTATGTAGAATGCAATTTACATAACATAAGACATCAGTGAATGCCAACTGCAGACATATAATGAAAAGCAATAATTAAATAATATAATATCAAATCCCATAAAAATATATTTAATATAATCGGAATTAAAACAAAAAAATCAAATATAGTTTTAACATTTTTTTCTTTATAGATTAGAATTACGAAAATACACTTGTGTAGTTAAGTTCCATGATTACAAAAACTCTCCTGAGATTCTTGTTAATCTGAGAAGCTCACCATCACCAGTCGAATTTATTACAAACTTTCTACGCTTTCTAAAGTAAAACTTTCACAGGTTTTCAACCCGGAAATCTTCTCTTGCTGATTTCAAATTATTTCTGAAATGAAAACGTAGCTTAACTAGTATATACTCTTGGTGGGTGCCACAATTTAGTCCAAACTTGCTGTAAAGTGTGAGTATTCCATAAGGTTTGTTTACGAAGGGATTATAAAACTTTTCCTGTATATGTATATTTTTAAAAAGTTTTCCACTCTAATGGAGTCCATCGGATAACATCACTCGTCTCTGGAAAAGTTCGAAGGATATGGTTTTAGTTTTTCCAACACAGGGGAATAATACTTTGGATTGAGATTTTTAGTTTAACTACAATATTGTGATATATGTACATACACACATATGTATAGACATTTTGTGTTGATAACAATTTAAATATATGTATATGATGTTTTTAATGTATTTCACATGTTGTAGAGCGTTTTCATTGCAATTTCAAGATTCCCTAAGAATTTTTGCTTTTGGGAAGATTTTTTGTAGGGGGACAATGTTAACTCTTACGACTAATTTTTGTTTACTATGAAAGATGAATCCTTAATTTAAATTTTGTTGGAAAGTTAAAAGTCCACTTTCAATAAGACACCTATCTACCACGAATTATTTCAAAGCCATATAACAAAACTGTTTTCTTCTGATTGATTTTCCATTTTTTAAAAAGACTTTTGTTGACTTTTTTCTTGGTTAGAAACGTAGTGAACCCTAGAGGAAATGTAATCTAGATAATAAGTAACCTGCGAATTATCCACAAAGCTGTCATCTAATCATATTTTTCAAGCGCTTAGATTATATAGCAAAAAGCATACGCTATGAAGTAGAAAAGCTCAAACAATTTTCTTCATGTAGTAATACCCCATCGATGTGTTCGTTTCTATTATGGACGCACTGACATGTATATAAATGGACTGACAGATCTCCTGGTTCATGTGGCATCAATTTTGATCTCAGAAAGTATACTCTCACTGTTAATGTTACCAATTGTCATAAACTGGCGCTATATTTAAATTCTTTGGGAATTTACTTACATATATGCATGGCAGTGGGTTATACCGAACTTATCACAAAAGTATTTGTGACTATTTGTATTGTTAAATTTTAATTATGAGCCGAATGAAAAATTTTTTACAAGGCTGTTTTGATAGGAAAGATTTGATTACCAAGATTTCAGTTCTGGAAATACCGCAGATACCGAAATTTCTCGTTCCTAGTCGTTACAGTACAGTGGGAAGTATGATCGCACGGAAAAAGACCGGAATATGAAAGTGGTGCCATTGGCTTTCATACATTTTTGGTTCAACAAGCATTTAATTAATATACATGTCAGTGAATGGATGTAGTAAACTCCATTATAGTATGTCCACTTTCGCTGAGAGTTTTCACTAAAATATCGCTCAATTGTATTGCTATGTAGGCCTGTCGCTACTTTACACCTTTCAATAAAAATCCTCTTTAAAAGATTAATGATTAAATAATAAATACAAAAAAAAGTAAATTATCAAGAAAAATTAGGAAAGTTTTTCCACTTTAATTGAGAGATTAGAATTAATTGATTTGATTTTTGTGTTTTAAAATTACTGCACTCAAAGCCATCAAAAATAACTTCAATATGGAATTTCACCATTTTTTTTAGGCAGGTGAGGTGAGTCCAAAACTTTGTTCACCCCACACACCAGGTGAAGTTTGGAAAAATAATGGATCAATGACTTCAGACGCATTCATTCTAGAGAAGACACCAACAATGACAATATTCCGAAAAGACGAATATGAAATTCTACCGTGTTTGTTTCGATTGCTTATACATAACCTCGCACATTCCAGGTGTTGCTTTTGCAAGTTAAGACTTCATGATTCACCATATTTCTCAGTCAAAATAAATATAATAAAATGAAACACAAAATAAGTTTGCTTGTAAGAAATGTAACCAATGTATACCATTAAATAGCGCTTTTTTATTTTGTTTGACCTTGCAAATCTTTATATCATGGTTCTGGTTCAATAAATAGAATGTTTGAGATGAACTAGGCTCCTTTGAAGGGATTTACTATAAGATTTTAAGGATATGGGTAAGGTTTTTTTTTCTGTTTGCATTGTAGGGCTTCCATATAGTAGCCTCATCACAAGACTCTTTTATCAGTATTCGCTACTCTGCTTCAGTTTTTTTGTAGAATTTTTATTCACTATGTTTAGACGAGTCAGTATGCCGCCTTTGCCATACGAAAACTTGGAGGTCGAATGATGGTTGGGGCAGGAAAGAACCATCATCATACGTACAAGTTTCGCTGACAGAGGTAGCATATTTAAAAAGAATTATCGCTGTATACTGATGATTATCGAATAGAATACAAATGTGGATTTAAATTAATCAAAAGGAAGTACTCCACACAAACGCCCACAGTTCTAAATAAACTTCAAATCTTCAAGAGTGTCTGTAGGCTTTTCCGGTTTCCATTATGTATCCACTTCCATTCCGAGCTTCCACTAAAATACCATTCTGTTAAAATATTTGCTCGTCGGAAGCTCTTAACACTATTAAAGAAATAAGTTATTAGACGTATGCCAGGAGCATATACATAATAAATACCAGAACAGTGAGAGGAAAATTGAATGATTAGAGCTAAATGTGTTTTTCTTAAGCTCACCAAGGAATCCTCCAATATGGAACTGAAAATTTTTGTAAGTAGGTGTGCAGATTTCAGGCTTTTTCGATTCCAAGTAGTCTCCTCAGACTCTTCTTCTCCTCAAAACGGGAGAAATATTTCAGTCATGGCTATCATTTCAGCTTAGTGTGACACATCCTAATCACGGAGTTGTTATTGCGTACCTTGAATTCTGATCTAAGTATGAAAGAACCACAAATGAAAGAACTGGTTTTTGAAAAGTAAGGTCCGCTCCTAGTATTCCCTAGGTACGGATCTATATTTCAAAAGTCAGTTCTTTCATTTAGAGTTCTAAACAGTTTTTTGATCCTTTGCAATGCAATTTCTCTACTATGTATGTCAGTGACTTTGTATTGTAAATATCTGGTCTTTCCAATGCCTCCTGTCTTTCAACGTTGCAGCAACTTAATGAAAATCCGAGTTACAGAAATTAAAGTGGCCTGGTGATCTAAATGGAAAGCGATATTCAAAAATCAAGTTAGGCCATTCTCCGTGTGCTGTCCTTGGTTAGAACGTACACGCAAATTTGAATTAAGTGAAAACTTAAATGAATGGCACTGGTAGTTTTGGTTTCCAAATCACTGGTCTATCTTCTTAATACAAACCACTGTCCACTTACTTATAACAATCACACTAAACTGTCAAACTTATTTTTTTAAATTGGTCAATAGTACATAATATCAGGATGTGATTATCACAGTTATTAGGGCAAAGATTCAAAAATATTGGAAGGTACACTTATCATCTGAACATCGGTAGTATGCTCGGGAGGGTAAACACGAACCATACTAGTCAACACCAAGCACTGTGGGGATCAGTATCAGAGCAATGGGAAGACCGAAGAGAAGTAAATGTAAATGTGGGATGAATACACATAAAACTGAGCATATAAAAACACAGACATTACCACAAATAAATAAACACCCTCAAATAACACTCAAAACAATAACAGACACACAAGTTTACAACAAACTTCTGAAACGGAAACAAGGAGGATAGGGTAAGTAATAGGATAAATTAGCCAGAAAGATTTTTACATACAATTTCAAATCTTTTATATATTTATACTTATATTAATTTTATTAATTTTATCTTTTATTTTATATTTTTATTTTCATTTATTATGTGTTTATGTTTATTTTTTGGTACATAATGTTTGTATTTTAGAATGAATTTTCTGAATGACCCATTGAATAAGAAATAGTTTAGATGAATTTCTGGCGAACGACAAAACGAGAAAAAGAGTCTCGCCCAGAGAATAATATAGCCGCATATGTGCATGTTCAAAATCATGTGCAATGAAAAGAATGACATTGCACAGGGTAATGAACAATCATATGATCGGGAAGCCTAAAAATATATTTGAGATAGGGTGTATCTAGTAAAATAAAAATGTGAAAAAGTGTAAAATAATAGTATAAATATTGTACACAGAAGATGTACACAGTGAAGCAGACTGAACGTTTGCTAGAATTTAAAAAACTTCTGATGAGCCCTGTGGCTAGGGCGAAACTGGTCAAGTAAAGCCAAATAGGTGCCTACACGGCCATTTTCCCTTAATAATTTTCTAGAATATGTTTTCATGTTCAATCATATCATAGTACGCAAATAGTGCAATATCCAATCAAGGCCTAACGGGCTGTCCTGCCACGGAGGATAGCAACTGGCCATAAAGACGGCAACAGGACCTTAACAGAACTGACAAACTAAAAAGGACGAAAATTGCATGAAACATAACACGTAAAGACACGAAACACGTCATCCACACCGCTTAACAAAGAAACTCTTTAGTACCGTACTAAAGTACCACGGTGGCTAAACTAATCAACTTACAACGGTGGATAATGGTGCAATGCTTGATGTACAACGCTTCGGCATTCTGCTCCAAAATATAGTTTCTTGAATACAGATGGCACATAACATACCTGGCACTTGAACTTTTTTTGATTTTTTGAAAAAAGTTATTTTTATAATATTTTACAACCGTCACTCAGCTCCAAAGCATTAAAAATATTGTTTGCACTCGGCAAAAGGGTCAACGGTCGCATAGAATCAGCAAGTACTTGCTCTATAAGCGGGCGCTTGCCCCCAAAACAATAACGCTAATTCTAGCGAATAATTCTTGCATTCAATGTGTCATTGCAAATATTTTTATGAATATGACACCCAGTCAAAGGTGCAAGAGAAGAATGCAAGAATTACTCGACTGATTGTAATTTAAGTAGGTAAGCATTTTACATTTAAGTTATTTCATTATTCGTTTTTTTTGTTATCGCCTTGCATAGCCAAGCAACTTATTGCAATTTTAAGCTCTTAGTAAATATATATTTAGGTATTGATTTTCGCAATTAGTGATAGGTATGAACATATTAAGAATTGCTTAGTTAAGTGTAATTTTAATATAAATTGAATATGGTCTGTAATAAACGATCAGTATTGTTTTTTAGTAGCAAACAGTTGTCTTTTATTTTGAGTTCACTTAATCAAGTTTCAGATTCTAATTTTGTTGTAGTGGTACAAGAGCCGCTGCACTCTCATCAAAAGCCAAGGTGTAACACCTTGACTTATTAAATTTTCATAGAGAACAAAATAGTTCTTGATCAAATATTAATAGATTTTTTTAAACAAACACGCTTTTGTTTAAATTGTTTGAGCACTTTTTTTTTTTTTTTTTTTTATATATTATTAAGCCAAGCTCAGGGGATACCCTATGATGCAAAGCACAGCGTGGCAGGAAGGTGATAGGGAAAGGATTAAGGGATATGAGGAGAGCGGCGGAGGTGCCGATGTATGTCGCCCTTAAACTTTTCCAGGTTGTATGCCGGAGGAAGGACAGAAGATGGTAGACTGTTCCACATTCGCACAGTTCGGGATAAGAAAGCATCACGGAATTTAAGTGTACGGCCGAAGGTAATTTGAAGGGTAAAAGGATGAGCGGGGGATGCAGCGCGAGTATTGCGTGCAGGAACTATTCTACAAGGGATCAGACTAGATATTTCATCAGAACATTGGCCATGCATATAGCGATAAAGGAGTGAAAGGCATCCAACATTGCGACGGTGCTCGAGCGAGTCGATATGACTAGTAATTGCCACATCGCCAATGAGCTTGCAGGCTCTCTTTTGGACAATATCCAATGAAACTAAGACTGTGCGACTAGCCCCGGCCCAGATATGGGAATTGTATTCCATTCTAGGTCTGATGTAGGACTTGTAGAGGAGCACTATATTTGACGGGCTGAAATATTTCTTACACCTTTTCAAAAAACCAAGACATTTTGATGCTTCTTTGGCAACCAAGAAGATGTGATCTGTCCAGCTTAACTTACTGGAAATATTAATGCCAAGAATGCTTAGTAACGGTGAATCAGAAATTAATGCACCATCAAACGAAACGGGAGTGGTTAAGTGATGGTCTTGTTTAATGAGATGAGACAGCTTTGGATCTTAGATGCATTGAATTCAACGCGATTCACTTTGCCCCAAGCGAGAATATTGTCAAGATCGTTATTCAATGATCTAATCATGCAGTCTCGTTTAACACATGCGGCGTTCCCTCTGGAATCCGCAAGGGTGTCAAAGGAGTAGCGAAATCAAGGGTACTGTCATCAGCAAAGCTATCGATAGGATGAAAGTAAGGGAAAGGAGATCATTAATGAAGATCAGAAATAGAGTCGGAGAAATAGCAGAGCCCTGGGGGACACCGGCGTTAATAGGATGAGGATCAGATATAACGCCATCTAATACAACTCGTATTTGGCGACAAGATAAAAAACTTTCAATCCATAATAGAAAAGGAGGGCAAAGACCAAGTGCTTTGAGTTTGGCTAAAAGGGCTGAATGCCAGACTCTACCAAAGGCCTTTGAAATATCTAGAGCAACGATTTTGGACTCACCAAAATTGTGAAGACTACGAGTCCAACGTTCCGTAAGAAAAGTCAGCAAGTCTCCAGATGAGCGTCCGTGCCGGAAGCCGTATTGGCGATCGTTGATGAGCTGATTGGTTTCCAGATACTTCATTAATTTGGAGTTAATGATAGATTCAAAAACCTTTGAAAGAATCGAAGTGATTGCAATTGGTCGATAATTTGAGGGATCGCTACCCTCTCCTTTCTTGGGAAGAGGCTGAACGTGAGCTAGTTTCCAAGCAGTTGGAAAGTTTCCTGTCGAGTAGGACAGGTAGAATAGTTTGCGCAGAGGTTTAGCCAAGGATGAGGCACAGCTTTTAATTAATAGGGGCGAGAAACCATCAGGGCCTGCGGCTTTAGAGACGTTGATTCCTTTAAGGACCTTGAACACATCCCTCGTACGGATGTGTATTGGCTCTTGTACACATCCGCACGGGGGATGCACGACAGGTGCCTGTGAAGTGGGTGGAAGAAAAGAATTTGATGCGAATCTAGCAGCCAAAATATTAGCTTTATCCAGGGAGTCTACAACTACTTCACCATTATTAAGTAGTGAAGGTATAGAGGAACTGCTGAAGTTGTTCCTGATGGTTTTGACCAGGAACCAGAAACCTTTACTACCTTTGCGGCTTGCCAAGATTCTTTGTCTAACATTCTGGTCAAAAAGAAATTTTTCTCTCTGGATAATGGACTTGCAGGTGTTCCGTGTAGTCTTGTAGATTCCTTTCAGTTCTGGACAAGGATGCACTTGATAGGCGCGAAAAGCAGACTCTTTCGCTTTTATAGCTTGGTTGCGCTTATCGTTAAACCAAGAGCGATTTTGCTGTTGTTGAGATCTGCTGTAAGAATACGGAATATATTCACGCATGCCTAGACTTAGTATGTAACTAAGTTCTAATGTGCATTCATCAGCATCCCTCGAAGCAAAACAGACCGACCAATCTATGTCTCTAAGATACTGATTGAGAGTTTCCCAATCAGCGTTCTTATAGTGCCAGAGAAGCCTACTTGTAGGTGGAGAAGTACGGCGGCGCAGAGTTGAGGTGATAAATTGAGCCGTGATTAGACAGTGGTCTGAATTACCAAGCGGGGAGCCGACTGAGATGGAATATTTGTCAGGGTGAGATGACAGAAACAAATCTAGTAAATTGGCCCTATCTCCAGCTGCATCAGGGATTCTCGGCGGTGCATCCACTAGCTGATGCAAATTGAAAGATTCACAAAATAGTTCAACGAATCGGCCCGAACGACTTATGGTAGAAGAATGTCTGAGCCATGGCATGTTATGGACATTAAAATCGCCTGCCAGGATGATTTCGGAAGAGGGAGAGACAGAAAGCAGATGATCAATATTGTTGGAGATATTGTCAAATGCGGATACCGTGTCGACATCAGACATATTTGGGCTGCGATAAAGGAAGCAAAAGTAGATGATGTGCCTGTGAAGTTTGAACCTAATCCAGATGTAATTAAACTCAGGATTGGCAGAAGGTGGAAAATCTTTTAGAATGGTAAAGGCCACATCATTCCGAATATATATTGCGATCCCCCTATGTGGAGAAAAAAGAGGCACTAAGCTATAACCAGGGACGTGATATTGATTAGAGTCAGCATCAGAAACGACCTTGGTTTCACTTAGCGCAAGAATTGCCGGATTTTTTGATTGAAGGTGGCAGCACACCGAAAAACGATTTGCCCCCAATCCGCGAATGTTGCAAAATTCTAAAATAAAATTCTGCATGTTCAAAGCAAAAACAACAAAAAAGCAGAAGAAAGAGCGACACACAACAACACAAATATTTATTTAGGGGCAACCAGCTGCAGTCAACGACACAGCGAGGTAAAAAAAACAGCAATAGTGTTATTCCTATTTGCTGCTTTCAATACCTCAGACCGAAACTAATTATAATTCTATCAGTTTGTAAAGTAAAGTCTTCTTATTGTTCCACAATTTTTGATTTATTTTTTTAACGTTTTCGGTAGCCACGCAACCATCTTCAGATATCTTTATTTTCAAACTAAAAATATATGCATAGCTAGACTACTCAACGATGATAAAATGGGAAGCAAACAGTGCCCCAAATTCAATAACGCGTTTTAAACTGTGTCCAAGAGATGAAATAGAGTAACAAGAGTAACAATATTGTTATTTTAGATATAGATGACTACGAAAACAGAATGAATAAGATAATTACTGAAGGAAACTATAATGAAGTCAAGAACCCATTAGCTAAAATGGTTAGAGAAACATCTAGAGCACTCATTGACCATAGAGATATACTTGGATTTGCGAAACAAAGAAGACTGTTAGTTTCAAATCCAAAATGTCCAAAATTGTATGGTTTACCCAAAACACATAAACCAGGTAAATGTATGAGACCAATTGTTTCTAACATCAATGCTCCATCCGAAAAATTAGCGAAGTGGGTGATGTCTGAATTCCAAAAGTTAACTCCCGCTTTAGGCATGTCCGTTAAAAACTCAATTGAGTTTGTAGAAGAAATTAAAAATATAACTCTCGAAGATGAGGAAATCTTGTGCTCATTTGACGTTACAGCCCTATATCCAAGTGTACCAATGAAGAAAACCATAGAATTTTTCCAGATTTGGCTGAATAGACAATCCATCGACGAAGAAAGAATAGTAATGTTCTCGAAACTGACTAGGCTTTGTATGAACCATAGTTACTTCACATTCAGAGGTAAATTTTTCAAACAATTAGACGGAACGGCGATTGGAAATGCTTTAGCACCATTTTTATCATCAGATATCTTCATGGGACATTTTCAAATGCAATGTAAAGAAGAGCATTGGTTCCCATGGGTGTGGAAAAGATATGTAGATGACATCTTCGCTATAATAAAGAAGTCAGAAGTCTCTACTACTTTGGGAAAACTGCATGATAGATTAGGAGAGTAGATACCCAACTCACCTTCAGTGTGTATAGGAAACCAACTGTTTACGCAGCAAACATAAAAGCTAGAGCAATGGCATTCACCTCTGCAAAGAAATATTTCTTCTATAGCCGAGCATAGAATGTTTACGCAGCAAACATAAAAGCTAGAGCAATGGCATTCACCTCTGCGAAGAAATATTTACTGCTGAGGTCATACTGATTAAATTAAGAAATTCACTTACGGCAATGGCATTCAATATTATGTGCAGTAAGCACTTATGAATATAAAAATTGGGACAAATTAATTATTGTAAAGTTTAGTTGTAAGCAATTATTGATTATAAAAATCAATCACATGTATAGCTACGGGCAGTAATAAATTTTGATTATAATTAACGAGTTCGAATATTTTTACTGGACGATTATACCGGCCTAGCGAATTCCCCCTACTCAAGGTAAGGGTTCAATTAGGTTCTTTTTTCTTAGTTCTTCAGCAGCTTAAACATTGGTCCTTCGAGCTACTAGAACCGACACCTATATAAACGAAGTACAGTTCATTAAACAAGTCGTGGCCAAAAAGCACTATACGCTAATAGCCTTTACCTAACTACTACTAAAACTACACACTACACAGAGATGGAGCCAGATGGAAGTTTTTCGAAAACAGCGGAGAATCAAAGAGAACTTGGAGATGAAATTAAACGACTGCTGGCGAACATGAAAAAAGATGGGTCATGCAGGAAAGACCAAGACTATATACACAACCATTTGGAAACGTTCAACAAACTGTGGGAAAAGTTTGAAGATCAACATAAATTATTAAAAAAATTAAACCAACCCACTCATAAGTATTTTACTCAAGATTTTCATGGACAAGTAAGAACTCAACACGAAACTGCAGTACGGTTATTGGATAAGTATCAACAGCAGTTAGATAAAGAGCAAGAAAATAATGGTAGTAAGACTGTCGAAATTACAGATACAACAGATAAAGAGCAAGAAAATGATGGTAGTAAGACTGTCGAAGATTTTCTTTTAATGCACCAAGAAGATACAGCGAGCACAGAAGAACAGAAATTACGCCTTAAGAAGCAAAAGGCCCGAATGGAGATGTGTAGAAGAATTATGAACGACATTACTGCGTCATCCAACAAGCGTTCAATTAGTTATTATGAATTTAAGATACAGGAACTTTCTGGCTTGTGGTCCAATATAGTACAACTACATGAGGAAATTATAACATTTGCCACGGAAGAAGACATTGGGCATCCCTACTTGGAAGAAAGACACTTCGAACACTTAGAAACGATGTATCAGAAGATAATGGTAGAACTTCACGAGGAGAAAACAGATAAGAACATCGAGAGGGAGTGTACACAAGCAACATGTGAGGTTAAATTACCCCGTATAAACATACCAGACTTTGATGGTAATTACACAATGTGGACAGCATTCCATGATATCTACGTGAGAATAATTCATAATAACAAGCGTATTGGCAACGCAGAAAAGATGCAGTACTTAAAGACATCTCTTAGAGGAGAAGCATACAACATCTTGTAAGTTCTGATGCAAACTATCCCGCAGCCTGGGAATTAATAATGAATAGATTTAATAATAAAAGAATTCTATTCTCATCTCATTTGGACATATTACTGAACCAACCAGCATGCACGAATGAATCGATTTCTGCACTTAAACAACTACACGACTCAACAAAAGAATGTGTTCATGCAATTCATAATTTGAACGTGGATATTTCATCTTGGAGCCCACTCATAGCACACCTAATTATAAAGAAATTGGATAAAGAAACGCATAAAGTGTATGAACAATCTCTTAAAGATCCAAAAGAGATTCCGAAGTTGGAAGACGTACTGAGTATATTGGAAACAAGATTCCAATCCTTGGAAGTTATTGGAGAGCCGAAAAGACGGACAGAATACACTCCGGTAAACAAAGTTAGCTCACCAATAAAGAAAAATTGGTCACTAAAAAACTACCATATCAGAATAACAAAGTGTAGATATTGCAATGGACAACATAATATCTATACCTGTCAAAAGTTTCGTGCGTTGAGTATAATTGAAAGGAATACATTCATTACACAAAGCAAAATCTGTGTAAACTGTCTCAATCATGGAATCCAAGAAAAATGTTATAGTCAGAGTCGCTGTGTATTTTGTAAACACCAGCATCATTCACTGCTACATCAAGAGCATAGCAGCGGATCTTCAAAACAACTATCATTAGCCAAGCCAATAACGTCGCATGTATCAGTATCAAATGATGGAAGTAAACGAATACAAACTGCAACACACATAGCAAAAAATACTAACAACGCACTTCTTGCAACTGCTATGATACGAGTGAAGACTATTCGACACACCCATGAGTACTTGAGAGCTCTTATCGATCCAGGATCCCAGGCAACGTTTATTACGGAGGAAGCTGCTCAAAATGTAGGGAACCCAAGAACAAAAATACATACTGAAATATCCGGAATGGGTGGCAGCGATGCTGGGATATCCAACAGTAAAATGGAACTTGAATTAACTCCACGATTTCCTTCAAGCTTTAAAATACGATGTGAAGCCTTAGTACTTTCTTCACTGACAAAACCACAACCAGATAACAGAATACAAACCAAGGAAATTAACGATTGGATTAATATCATCCTGGCCGACCCAACATACGACATGCCAGGTCCAGTCGATCTAATTATCGGTACAGATATATTCGGAGAGATTATATTGGATGGCATAAAGAAGACACAAGGTGGGATTCTAGCACAGAGAACTGAGCTTGGATGGATTTTATCTGGACGCTCCGAATTAGAACAAAACACATCTACAAGAATACTATCTATGGTATCCCGTGTCGACATAAGTAAGCAATTGCAGCAATTTTGGGAGATTGAAGAAATGTCATCTGATCCGGTCATATCCGAAGAAGACAAGATGTGTGAAGAACACTTTAAACAGACGACTAGAAGAAATTCCAATGGAACATACACAGTCCACATACCCTTTAAAGAAGACGAAGAACCACTGGGAGAATCAAGATCTAGAGCGTTGGCTCGCTTGTATCAGATGGAAAGAAAATTTGCAAAAGACAAATTTTTACAGAAGGAATATTGTAAATTCATGCAAGAATATCTGAGGTTGGGACATATGAGACCAGTAGCATTTGAAGAGAACTCTACTACAACCAACCGGTACTACATGCCACATCAAGCGGTAATAAAGGAAGATAGTACAACAACGAAATTACGGGTCGTGTTCGATGCTTCCACTAAAACAAGCACAGGTATCAGCCTGAATGATAAGATGCATAGCGGACCACGTTTACAACAAAATCTTCACAATATATTACTAAGGTGGAGAAAACATCAGTGGGTTTTTACAGCCGACATTGAGAAGATGTACCGCCAAATAAAAATAACAGAAGAACATCAGAATTATCAGCGAATATTGTGGAGATTTTCAACCAAGAATAAGATACAAGAATTTAACCTTACAACTGTCACTTACGGTACCAAATCAGCCCCATATCTTGCAGTACGAACATTACAGGAGTTAGCTAGAGATGAAGCAAGCTGCCATCTAGAAGCAGCAGTAACTATTCTCAATGACTTTTATGTGGATGACTTAATGTCGGGAACGTATTCCTTACAAAAAGCTAAAGTACTCCAAAGGGAACTAATTCAGGTATTAAGAAAGGGTGGCTTCAACTTACGTAAATGGAAAAGCAATCATAAGGCACTATTGGACAATCTTTCAGAAGATATGCGTGATCAACGCGACATAGAAATAATGGAAGGAGAAGCTGTCAAAACACTAGGAGTATATTGGAATCCTACCAAAGATGACTTTCAGTTTAAAGTAAAGTTAAAACCATCAACAAAGTCAATAACAAAACGATCAATATTATCTGATATTGCGAAACTGTTCGACCCTCTTGGGTGGCTAGCCCCCGTGATAATAAAAGCAAAAATCTTGCTTCAGGAATTGTGGTTAAAGGGATATGCATGGGATCAGTTACTAGAAGAAGAAGTCGCAAAAAAATGGATAAAGTTTAGAGATGAGCTACATAAAGTTGAAGCCATTAGCATACCACGCTGGATCCACCATGGCCCTGGAAATAAAACGACTGAACTACATGGGTTTTGTGATGCCTCCGAAAAGGCATACGGGGCAGTGGTATATATTAAAATAACCACGGAATATGGGAAAACACATATATCACTAGTCACATCAAAAACTAAGGTAACTCCACTGAAAAAGGTGACACTCCCTCGACTTGAACTATGTAGTGCAGTTCTACTTAACAAACTAATCCAACAGACAAAGAAGGCCTTGGAATTCGAACATATAAAAATACATGCTTGGACTGACTCAATGATAACATTAGCATGGATTAATGGAAAAGCCGAAAGATGGAAAACATTTGTATCACACCGTGTTGCTGAAATTCAACGAAATGTAGGTTCAACGAACTGGAGGCATGTTAGATCAGAAGAAAACCCAGCTGATTTACCTTCAAGAGGAATTGATCCACAGTCGCTTAAGGATAAAACACTCTGGTGGGCAGGACCTTCGTGGCTCAAATCTTCAGAAAATAACTGGCCGAAAACAAACTCGGATATCAACAGTATTGAAAACCTGGAGGAGAAAAACGTTCTATCAACCAACATAGCACTGGAATCAAGCATCGAAGATATATTGTCACGGTTTTCAACACTCAGGAAAATCATCAGGGTGCTAGCTTACTGCAATAGGTTTATTCTAAAGTGCAGGAAACAAAGACCCAACCAAAGTAGCACTGAGCTTACAGTAAAGGAAATACAAATTGCACTGCAACAAATTATAAAGATGACACAAAAAGTTGAATTTTCCACAGAAATAAATCGATTAGTCTCAAAACAGGAATTAAGTAAGAAGAGCAGCATATTATCCCTAAACCCTTTCATCGACGAAAATGGAATAGTACGAGTTGGAGGCAGGATCGAAAACTCAAATATCGCTTATGACGAAAGGCATCCAATTATTCTGCCACGCAGCCACCACGTTACAAATCTATTGATCAACGAAGCTCACCTTGCAACTTTACATGGTGGAAATCAAACAACACTCGCCTTTATAAGACGGAAATACTGGATACTTAATGGGAGAAGCAAGGTACGTCAAGAACTGAACAAATGTGTTAAGTGCTGCAGATATAAGGGACAATCAATAATGCAAATAATGGGAATGCTGCCACCACCACGAGTCACCCCATCAAACCCATTTACACATACGGGTATCGATTATGCGGGGCCAATTCAGGTTAAGACTTCCAAAATAAGGAGCAGTAAGACCCATAAAGGATATATAATAATTTTTGTGTGTCTTGCAACTAAGGCCATTCATATAGAAGCGGTAACAGATATGACGAGTGAAGCCTTCCTAGCGGCATTCAAAAGATTTACAGCAAGAAGAGGACTTCCATGCTGCATATACAGTGACAATGGCACAACTTTTGTAGGGGCCAAAAAGATATTAGATACGGATCTTCAGAAGGCTATAAAACAAGCAGCTACGATAGGCCAACAGTTGGCAACTGATGGCATACAATGGTTATTTATTCCGCCGGGAGCTCCTCACTTCGGAGGAATCTGGGAGGCCGGTGTAAAATCTATAAAATATCACTTAAAAAGAGTTATAGGTGATACCGCGCTAACTTTTGAAGAACTGAGTACACTACTGTATCAAATAGAGGCATGTCTAAACTCTAGACCTTTATGTCCACTGACAGCTGATCCAGGCGATGCACTTGTTCTTACGCCAGGGCATTTCCTTGTTGGAAAAGCTCTAGTAAAACCTCCAGAACCTATGATATCGGACGCTGATGTACGGATGTTGACACGCTGGAAACAAATTCAAAAAATAACACAAGACTTCTGGAAAATATGGCAGAGGGAATATCTATCTCGTTTGCAACAACGACACAAATGGCAGGCAGGAAACCAAAATGTTTCAATTGGCAGAATCGTGTTGATTAAGGACGAAACCTGTTCACCATCCAAATGGCCATTAGCAAAGATTATTGAAACTCATCCGGGTAAAGATGGAATAGTACGAGTGGTAACCCTCCGATATAAGGGAAATTCCACCATTAAACGTCCAGTGACGAAAATATGTCTACTTCCTATAGAAGATAAGGAGGTAGAAGACACTAACAAACAAACAAAGGAAAATCAAAGAGCCCAGAATACAGCACATACAACTATAATCAACGATCCGAACGCTGTAATATCAGACAAAGTGGAAGACATTCCCAATGCTCAACCTATCATCAAGAATACAGAAAAGAAGAAAAACATACCTCATCACCCACTTAAAGGAAGATTTCTTCCCATCAATCCAAATTGGGCCCAATATATATCTGACCGTAAACGAAAGGACAAAGAGCCGATCCACACCGCGCCCATGAAGATTGCTAAATTACTATTGACCACAATGATAGTCTTAGGAGTTGTACAAAGTGGTAATACACAATACACAATTAAGCGGCCTGAACCTGGTCTTTATATAGAACATATTGGAAGAGCAAGGTTGAAAAGAGGAACTCTAAGGATCGAACTAATCCTTCCACTAAATATAAAGACTGAGAAAGAAAGAATTGATGTCATAATGAGAGAAATGAAAAACGCATGCAATCAGTCTACTAAATTCGCGGAAGATACTCATTGCAATACTCTATTGGAACACTTGAAAGACAGAAGGAATGCGCTATTGAGTGAAATGGAAATATTGGAGAACAAGCAAGGAAACAGAAGATCAAAAAGAGGACTATTTGGAAAACTTCTACAATCTGTATTTGGAGTAAATGATGAGGTATATACGGACATCGAATCTCTGGAACACAATCAACAAATTCTACGACAAGCAACGAATCATCAAGCAAACATAATGCTATCTATAATGGAAAGGATGAATGACACCGAAAACCTATCGTTAAAGAAGATTAACTTAATAACTAACAAATTGAATAAGGTCATAACTGAAGTAAACAAAATAGAAGGGTGGTATGAAAAAATCGATGGTAACAAGGTCAGTATTCACATATTGGCAGCATACCAGTTAGCTATCGATGTGTTTGAAAACATAGAAAAACACTACACTAAAATACTAACAGCTACATTTGGCAGAAGTAGTCTGTTAGATTTTGTAACACCCAGTAAGCTCAAAAATATCATCAATAAAGCTTCAAGTAAGATGCCATTCAACTTGGAAATAATCCCTGAACCTGAAACTAGACTGGAGTGTGTGATAAATAACACCAATATAATAATATATGGATTCCTTCATATAATAGAAATTGACGAATATGAACTAGTTAAAACAACCCCGATACCAAAAAAAGTGAAAAATAACACATACGTCGCTACTGATATCTCATCTTCGCTTCTTGCCACCAACTTCAATAATCAGCGATATTTCGAGCTAACTGAAGAAGAATTTAAGAACTGCATCAATGTGGAAAGAGATCAAATATTATGCACACCTACTGTTGTCAGCAACATTGAAACCAATACAAATTGTATCATCGATGAAATGTATCACCGACAAGACAAACACGATTGTCCAATAAAGGAATTCAACATTTGTTTATGGCAAACACTTGGCTCTTTATCGCAGATACTTCAATAACAGCAGCGATTAAATGTAATGGCAATAGAGAAGATGTAATTTTAACTGGAGTCGGTATACTACAAGTTAATCAAGAATGCATCATCCAAACACGCAAAAACACGTTGTACTCGGAAATTGATAACAAGGTGCAAATCAGATCCACATACGTGAAGCCCATAACCTTTAACATTACAAGGAAAATGTATTCACAGACACCACACAGCGAAACATTAGACTTAGAACCAATACTAAAGGCATCAGACCAGTTCTTTAGCATTAGTCAAAATAAAGAAGAAATTCGGGATCCTAGTTACTCAGCATGGAAAAGAGTAGGCCACCATGCAACCACTGCTACAAGCTCAATATGCATTACGCTAGCTATCGCTCTCATCATCTGGAAATATCATGATAAATGCGGCTTCTGCAAACTGATACCTAAAAATGAAAACATAGGAGCTAATACCACAGCAACGAAGGTCAACCCACATTCCAAAAGAGACAATCTTGATGACATTCCAGATTTCAACCTACAGCACCTAAGTGCGGAGATTTCAGAACATTTGTCCGACGTGCGCCCAAATCGTCATCAACACCTCCAACCAGGTCACTATGCCCGGCCGGTAGAATGTTTACGCAGCAAACATAAAAGCTAGAGCAATGGCATTCACCTCTGCAAAGAAATATTTCTTCTATAGCCGAGCATAGAATGTTTACGCAGCAAACATAAAAGCTAGAGCAATGGCATTCACCTCTGCGAAGAAATATTTACTGCTGAGGTCATACTGATTAAATTAAGAAATTCACTTACGGCAATGGCATTCAATATTATGTGCAGTAAGCACTTATGAATATAAAAATTGGGACAAATTAATTATTGTAAAGTTTAGTTGTAAGCAATTATTGATTATAAAAATCAATCACATGTATAGCTACGGGCAGTAATAAATTTTGATTATAATTAACGAGTTCGAATATTTTTACTGGACGATTATACCGGCCTAGCGAATTCCCCCTACTCAAGGTAAGGGTTCAATTAGGTTCTTTTTTTCTTAGTTCTTCAGCAGCTTAAACACCAACAAACACACAAAGATATATAACATCAGACTCTAATCATTGTCATCAACATAAAATGGCTGCTTTCAATTCTATGGTACTATGAATCAGAGCTGAGATACATCAAAAACACTGCAAGAATCAATGGCTTCCATACTCGATTAATAGACGCACTAGTCCATAAACAAAAATATGAAAAATGGATTAAGGACATTACAACACTAAAAGGCAGATATGACTCGGATATTAAACGGGTAGGAATAACTTATCACCCAAAATACACCGGTAAATTCAAAAACATCTTTAAGAAAATTAACAGAAAGGTTATCCCAGTGTTGTCTAACAAACTTAGAGGTATTTTGTGCAGAACCAAAGATCTGGATAATCTACTTGGTAAGAATGGGATTTACTCTTTAAAATGTTCTTCGTGTGATCTCACCTATATTGGACAATCATCGAGAGCTGTAAAAGAAAGATATAAGGAACACAACATACACAAAACGAAAAACGAATCCAATCGCTCCAGCATAGCTCACCATATTTTAAATAGCATCAACCATGAAACTCACATAACAAATTTCAAACTAATAAAGGCAGTAAGAAATACCCAAAAATTAGATGCATGGGGAATCGTTATTTATACATAAGAATTTACTTCAATTAATAAACACTGGAGAACCTCCTATCGAAAGTAGACTATTTCATCAATTGGACACAGATCATTAATATTGTTAACATTCGCTTATCACTTTTGGTAACGGATAGTTTAAAACGTACATAAACGTATTGCGTTATTGAATTTGGAGCATTGTTTACTTCCCATTTTATCATAGTCGAGTAGTCTAGCTATGCATATATTTTTAGTTTGAAAATAAAAATATCTGAAGATGGTAGCGTGGCTACCGAAAACGTTAAAAAAATAAATCAAAATTAGTGGAACAATAAGAAGACTTTTATTTACAAACTGTTAGAATTATTAAAAATATTGCAAAAAATAAATATGTAAATTTTTAATGAACATTATACAGGCATTGCATTGCATTAAGTTTGTAGGACTTTGGAAATTTTCTTTATATTAGTTATAAGAGTTTTTTGTAATTTTCAATATATTTAGGACCTCGGTAATTATTGCAAATTTAAATCTATTGTAGTTTTACCAAACTCAACATTCTGTTAAAGTTTAAAAAATTTTGGGAATTAATGTGAATTAATTGGGCCGTCTTACTAGTGAAATTTAAGTAATTGTAATAAAAGTTACACAATCTTATAATTACATAAAAGAAAATCATTTATAGCACTACTAGGGGGAGCCCGTCGGCGTTGCTCGGCGATAATATAGACACTTAGATGGGTGGGGTGGTTAGAAATAAAAAATAACTAAGCTATTATCTGACTCGATCGCGCGATTCCGTACTCTAGTGTTTCACTCTGTGTCTGTATGAGTGTGTGTGTGTATGTATGCCTGAATGAGTGTGCGTGCATACATTTATATGTGTGGTAGAGTGTAGCTCTGTACGTCGACGCGTTCTCATGCAATGCCCAAATATATAGTAAAACACGCAATTTTGGTATGGCAGCCCTACGAAGGAGTGTCAAGATTGGTCCCATTTATTAACTTAATTTAATTCTTTTTTAAGAAAGTCCCGTGTACAAATTTTTCGCTCTCTACGTCGACGCGTGAGGCAGTGTCCAAATATATAATGAAAACCTAAAGTTTTGTATGGCAACAACAAAAACTGGTCGCCCCATTTGGCCCACTTTTGAACATGTATTTGCAATTTTCATGAGAACGCTCTCCACGTCGACGCATTCTCGGACAGTTTTCAAATATATAGTGAAAAATCAAAGTTTTGTATGGCAACATCAAGAAGAGGTTGCCCGATTCAGTCCACTTTTGTAATTTTATTTGCTATTGCTACGAAAACACCAAGTACCAAGTTTTAGTTCTCCACGTCGACGCGTTCTCATGCAGTGCCAAAATATATAGTTAAAAACGAAGTTTTTGCATGGCAACCCTACGAAGAAGATGCCCGATTTAAACAATTTTTGAAATTAAATTTACAATTTTTTTTTTTAAAAACGCCGCGTACAAAATTTAAGATCTTCACGTAGACGCGTTCTCAGACAGATTCCAAATATATAGTGAAAAACTAAAGTTTTGTATGGCAACATCATAAAGAGGTCGCCTGATTTGGTCCATTTTTGAACTTGTCTTTACAATTTTCATGAAAACGCCGTGTACAAAATTTTAGCTTTCCACGTCGGCTCGTTCTGAGGCAGTTTTTTAGATCTCGACAACAGCACCATCTTTCGTGTCCAAAACTATCCTATCTTTTAAACTAGAACCAGCCAAACACATTCATAAAATTTCATTGAAATCGATTGGGCGGTTTCGAAGATAAGCGTGTACAAACATAGTGACACGTGATTTTTATATATTAAGATAAAACAAAAATAGATTTTAAATATTGACCTATTTCTAATTTAAAAGACAACAATCGATAGAATAACTCAATTTCAATAGAATTTGAGAGTAATATCTACCACTAACTAAACTCTTTCCACCTTCATATTAAAACCACATTTTTTTTCCATATATTCTATTCCTGAACATAATATGTACACCGTTTCGAATTGTAAATTCGAAAATTTCCACCACCATTTTGTTGAAATTAACTCAACGATTTTGAAACCTTTACACGCAGATTAATTCTGAAAAATATTTCATTTAATCATTTAACATTTTATTTCACTCTTTTTAGTTTTTCATACACATATGTATATGTACCTATACCTAGTTAGCTGACCTGAATCCAGGAATTCTTTATTTTTTGCTCAACTCTAAATTTCCAATCGAAATCCGATTTCCATTTCCAATTCCATCTTGGTGCTCTAACTCCCACTTCTGGGTATTATGAGAGTACTATGTAGTGGTCTTTATTGGATGGACGGCACGGAGGTGCAATGTAAAAAACTTTATATAAATGTTATCAATAGTTCTATCACGAAATCCTGTGAAAAATTAAACTGGATCCATACTCGAGACGGCGGTTAAAAATCAGAAATGAAATATGTAAAGAAAGACAGTCTTTGGCCAGGATTGCTAAATTGAATTTTCATGCGATAATATTCTTCGGGAATTGGAGAATTGCAATAATTTATTGGTGGTGTATAGATAGATAGATAGATATATGTCAAAGGCTATGCTAGCCAGAGGCAACTAGAAAAGATTGCATTCCATCGTTATGGGTTTAATTGATGCAAAGCGGGTTGAGCTTTCGGATAAAAGCTACTATGGTGATGGCAAAAAAATGCAGAAAACTGGATTCTTTAAGATAAAGGAAAAATTCAGAACTTTTTATGGGTGGCTGCTTTCATTGAAGCAATGAAAAATTGCAATTTGAATTCGTCGAAAGACTTTTAGTCGAGTGGGTCCACAAATTATCATGAGATATTTCTAAAAGCAAAAAAAAAAAAAATCGATTGCTTCAATGCAAAGGAGTTTAAGGAAAGAGAAATAAATTTTTAAGCGTGGCTAATTTCAATTAGGTTTTTGATAAAAATCTAGGATAAGACAACCCAATTTTTTTCTGTCACAGACTACACATATTTTCGACTACAAGGCGACCAAATTAAGTGATAGGTTCTAAGTTGATATAAAAAACTTAAATTTTTAAAAACTTATTTTCCATTTTTCTAATAAATCCTTCATACAGCAACAAAACAGACATTTTTCGACACTCACCTGGCTTTTTCCTGGCTTTCGCCTGTTTGCCACTAGATATACCTGAAATTGAAATCCAAACGTTTATCATCAAGAATAGCATCATCTTTACAACAAAAACCACAGGAAGAGGTTCATTCATAGAATGAAATTATTTGCCGGGTCATGAATTCCAGTCTGCGGAGAAACCGTGTTATGAGTCAGCTTCGAAACACGATGTTTTTCATATGAGTGACTTTGGAATGATGATTACTGGGAAAACTATGAAATTTATAGGACGACTGGCGCCTGGGTAATTTGTGAGTATTTGGAATGAAATCGTAATTTTGAGAGAACGATTTTCAGGACTGTATGGATGAAAATATGAGTCCTTGTTAGTCTCTTAATATTGATTGTTACACTTAAAAGTATCTAAAAGTTAGAGAGATCGATAAGTTCGCGGAATTGGGTCGTGGTTAGGAGGGCGTAAGGGCGGAAGTTTACATGTCATTGTATCGTACAAGTCATTACATGTTACAGTTGGGTCAGTAACTTACAAGCTATCGCCAAACTAATGCACCAATCGAGAAGAAAATATCAAGTATGGAAAAAATTAAGTATGACAAGCAAATTCCTAACAATACAAGGAAAAACACCTTAAACCATTTTGGAACAGATGTCAATGGATTAGGGAAATTTTTGTTGTGGGATAATCGAGGTAAGTTGTGTGATATTTTCAAGCAAGGCAGAGAAAATATTGAATACAACCACCCGCGTTTGGGCCGACCTGTCGAAACAACAAAATCAGTGGAAAATGTAGACAATTTTTAAATAATTGTTTTAGAAAATACCCGTTCAAAAAAGAAGCAACTTGTGGAAATGATTGGAAAGGCGCCTACAACTCTATTTTGGAAACTCTCCATGGACATAGGTGTCGAAGATGATCCTGCAGCCGCATCAAAAACAGTACCGGGTAGAGTGTTCACGTGGGTTTTTTGGACCTCGTTAGTGAAAATAAAGATGACATTTTGTGTCGGATTGTTACCGACAATAAAACGAGATAGCGAGCATCGATTGTCGACGCAAGAAATGACAACGCCGCGAACGTGAAAAAAAGGATCCACAAAAGCTGAGCAGTTAATGTTTAAAAAGAACCCAAAATCTTGTTTTGATGAAGTGAGAGAGGACTGAAGATGTTTCACACAAAAGAAAGCGTGGGTGAATCACTATGAGCCTGAGTCGAAGATGTCACAGCCGGCTGGAAAGCTCATATGTATCTTGGTATACAGAGATAAACTATTGATTAACTTTAAATATAAGTGTGTCACAATAACAAGTGACTACTATGCTGGGCTCCTGTATTGATACTGTGAAAAAAAAAATAAAACCAGGAAGATGGAACAAAGGTGTGTTGCTTTCGCACGACAATGCGTCCTTGCATATGAACAAAGTTGCGATGGATGGGCTCACAAAATACTTTTTTTTTCTAGAGTATTTAATAAGCTCATTGATAGGTTTCAGTTAGAGTTAAGGTGAGGAAAAATAATACCACGTGTTTTTCTTATTTCCTTCCAGTTTATTCCATTGTAGCTTTTAATGAATTCATTTTATCAACACTTTCGAACTTCAAGCTAGTTTTACCTCACAGTTTTACAGTTTATAGGTTTTCTTGTCAATTTATACTAAACATCTAATTGACTTGAAGTACCTATAAATATCAAGCAAGTACATACATACATACAAGATACAACCCTTTTCTTGCGTCTCTTTGAACCCAATAAATTTTATCTTTATACAAATAAAATAGAAGGTTCACATTGAAGATAATAGATTTTCGCTTTCGTTCGACTTTCAGCCTCCCCACACCGTTTTAGTGTATATCTTGAACTCAGTTAGTGCTAAAATCAAAGCATAGCATCGAGGAAGACATAAAATCAAATGAGATCTAAAACTTAATGGCTTGGGAAAGTATTTTGTTATACAGATGCTGAGGCTATGATAAGAGACTTCTTAAAGGAAATTTTGAATCATTGGTAAATATCGGCTGAGCATCAACCCTTATATTTCGTTCAGTTTACATAGGTTTCCAAGGAATGCACATTTTAATACGAAGTAGTAGTTTGTTTAGCACAAGGTCTGCAGACCTCATATAATATATAATATAATAATAATCAGTTTGATTTTTTTTAAATTTAAATATTAGGTATTGTGATATGCCATGTGATAAATGCTGTATAAAAGATTTTTGTAATCAGTGTCACGATCACAATGTGATGACCTCTGTCTTATCTTCAGTAAATCTGATGGTATATATAATTCTCGTAGCTTATACTACATCATAGCATCCCGCAGACATTTATTCTTTTCCAGTGGAGCAGCTATTTACAGCTGTAATTCCTATGTATGAGAGCAGCTTAACTCTCTGTTGAATAATAAAATTAAACAAGCGCTGGTATATTGCTTTGACTTGTAGTGTATTACCGAATGAATGAATGTTGAATTGACACTTAATATAAATCTATACTTAATGCAAGTCTATGCTTAATCAATAATTGGGCAATAGGTTTACATATGTTTACCTTGCTTTTCGCATATTGTTTTGGTCAAGGTGCAATGCCTGACCTTGCATTTCTCGCTTAGTTGATACCTTATTTATTTCGAAACGCCTGACGCTTTTCTTTATGCGAGTTTAAAGTACTTGCATGTTGAAATTGATATATATAGCACATTTTCTATTTACATTCTTTGATTTAAGTTTAGTCACTTTAGGTATTGACCCATATCAAAGAATGTTTGTTTGTTAGTGCGTTGCATATTATGTATGTATTTAGGTAGGTATGGGATATTAAATATTATGCATATTATAGTATGTCTCGAAGATTTTAGGTAGTTCATATGAATTGAGATGATAATGATTTCTATTTAGACTAGATTGTAAGGTATACTGGTTTTAAAAGGTTGACTGTTGGCAATATGTACAAAAAAAAAAAAAACAACAGGCCTTTGTAGATTTCTGTGAGGAGCTTGACGGCTATCATGAACCGGTTAGGCTAGTCAGGGCTCTTAGGAGTGAACCGTCGGCAAGGCTGATTGTTCTGAGAAGGCCAGACGGCTCCTTTACGGCATCGAAGGAGGAAGCCTGTAGGCGTCTTCTCTCGACGCATTTTCCAGACCGCTGGCTGGAAGAAGACCAGCAGTTGTATGACGAACATCCCATACCTCTCTGCATTGGTGGTGACTGGTCCACTGCTGCCAATGTAGTTGATGTCGAGAAGGTGAAATGATCAATTTCAACCTCCTCGGCTTTTAAGGCCCCGGGTGGGTTCAGACAGTATTCAGCTTGTCCGTCCTCCTTCAGGCAGAGATCGCTGTGCTAGATCCGAACAGCGACTCTATTTTCAGGGCATGTATCGCTTTTGGATATGGCCTGAGGTATGGAAGAAGATCAGGGTTGCCTTAGTTTCAAAACCTGGTAAAGCTTCATACAAGGACCCGAAGAGTTTTTGAACCATAAACCTCTCCTCATTTCCGTTGAAATGCCTGGAGAGACTTGTAGATGAATATATCAACGGCGTAGCCTTAAAGACTTCTCCATTAAATCCCTCGCAGCACGTTTACCGAAGGGGCAGATCTACTGAGACAACTCTCCACTCAATGGTTACGGTCATTGAGAGGGGCTGGAACGTGGACTGTTTACCTTGGGAGCCTTTCTGGATATCGAGGGGGCTTTTAACAGGGCTACCCCATAATCTCTATGTGAGGAAGCTCAACAACATGGTGTTGACCGCACTGTAGTGTGATGGATCGACCAAATGTTAAGACGACGATACTTAACTGTGGAGGTGGGTGGCCGAACCTCTCTCAGCGTGAGTGTGTAGAGAGACTGCTAGCAGAGTTGCGTGCTTTCCCCAGTACTCTGGTGTATGTTGGTTGACTCACTCAGCGCGGTGCTGAAAAACGAGGGATTTTCATGTGAAGCGTCTGCTTAGTTCCAGGCACAGTACAGCTATTGCCTGCGCCAATATACAACAAGGCTTCAATATTGTTGAAGACTAGTGCACCCGTCATGATATGACAGTGAACCCAACAAAGACCAGCGCTGCTTTTCTCCAGAAGACGTAAGCTTGGGCACTTTGTTTTTCCCCAAACCTATTTGGACATACTCTGCAACTTTCTCCCCATGTTAAACACCTTGAAGTCTACCTTTACTCAAAGCTGACATGACGATTGCACGTAAAGGAAGAAGTTAATGTGCCTATGAGGATCTTCGCTCAAATAAGGAGAACTGTTGGCTGTAAATGGGACATAAGACCGAGGGTTGAGCGCTGGATGTACATTTCGACCGTTACACCCATGGCCACATATCCCTCCTATGTATAGTGGCCGTGGATGCTGTGGGGACAGCTCGCAAGCCTGCAAAGTTTTGCATCCTTGAGAATTACGGACTCCATACGATCTATGGCCGCTATTGAAGTCTCACTTAACCTGCCACCACTTGGCCGTGTGCAGATTGTGCTCGTGGGGATTTTGGAAGGAGGGCTGGATTCGCTCTTCTCATTGGACCTGGAAAACCCTTTGGCCACTATGTCACGTGATGCGAGGGTATCAGAGCTTCGTTTTGGGCGTCGCTTCTCGGTGAGTTTTCCTTTCAGGGAATCATAGACTGAGCGAAGTGCCTTATCTGGTCTTCCCCGGTCTGCTCTAAAAATTTTGACCGACGGCTCCCTCAGTGAGGAGGGAGCCGGGGCGGTTGTATACATTTCTGAACCTAACATTGTGTTGGAGTACTCACTTGGAAGACACACCACTGTATTCCATCCTGAAATCTTCGCCATCGCAATGGCAGCGATAATAGCCCTTGATATGCACATCAAGGGGAAGGACATTGCTATCCTTTCGAATAGCCAAGCAGCTTTGATGGCTCTGAGTGGCCCTCGCATAACATTTAAGTTACTGGGGAACTGCACGTCGTCTGTGGATAACTTGTTTATCCGCATCAAGGTGTCCCTCAGTGGATTACCGGTCACATGGTAATCACTGGGAATGACAGGGTTGACCTTTTAGCTAGGGCTGAATCTCATTTTCCGTTCCTCTGACCGCAACCCGGAGATGGGAGAACCTGAGTACTTGTAAGTGCGCAAAATATTTCCGATTTTCTTATGGGGCTCAGAAGAACAGAGTATAGAACTGCGGTTGGTATCATCTCTGGCCACCGCTCGCTTCACGCTCATGTAATAAGGATGGGAGTTATCGACAGCCCTGAGTATCTGTCGTGCCTGGAAGGAGAGCTGAGACAACCGAACAGTTTGTGTTCGTGTTCGGCCTTCGCCCGGAGCAGGATGGATACCCTACTGTCTGCCTTTCTATCTGTGGATGAGCTGAAAAACCTTCCTTACAAAGACCTGATTCGCGTCATTAATAGGTCAGGAAGGTTTTGGTGAATGGGATTCTAGCAGCATACCATAATGGGTCGCGCTGTCTTCCGTGCTATAGATGGAATCTCCTGTTGCACTGTCGTAAACAAAAAACAAACAAAAAATATCTACATATACAGGGAGTTTCAGAACAAACCATTTTGTTTCTTGTATCCACCTATGCCACGTTATTTTTGACGGTAGTATCTAAAACAAGATGTCTATACAAAGCATCTTACTGATGATATACAAGGTGGCACAGAAAGCTTGAGTGAAGATAATAAAAAATTGTTTTAGAAGGATAAGAGGTGGAGGATGTTGAAAAGTATCATTTAGGTGGTAGGGGTACTTACAGATCTTCCTTTTTTAAGTTTGATGAATCTCCATTATTACGTGATTTAGAGAACAAATTTAGTGGACGTGTACTCCTATCATCTAAGCGAAGACAATTAGTCACCGCGTATTCATGCTTAAATCCAACTAGTTACGAATAGTGGTTATGAGTGGTCTCAACAAGGTTGTAAAAATATCGAGAAAGGTTAAGAAGTGTAAATCATGCAGGATTTAGGTAGCACGGGGAAATTGGTGGTAGTCAACATTGACTTACATATCGTAACGTTGCTAATAAAAACGCGATCAGGGAGAAGGAGTGAGGGGTGATGAGATAGACTTAGCTCTTGAACATTCTTAAAAAAACAACAAAATCAAATAAGATACATTTACTAATTTTTGGTCGTCGTGTTAGTCTCTGAATATCAAATTGAAAAATATTTTTAATAAGAAATTAAATTCACCTGCTTAGTCCCAATGTGGGCTTAATCATAAAAAGGGGCAAGTGCCGGTTTTTATAAATGACAAGACAGGAAATGTTAAAATGTGAGAATTCAATAACTGATTATTACAAAACTTTCTTATAAAGTAAACAATTCAGATACTATTCGTTGCATATAGTTTGCTCAATCAAAACGTTTTTAGATATTAATTACCTCTAAGCAAGTTCAAAATATTTTAATATTAATTTTGATTCAAAATTTACTAATTCGAATTTACCTCTGTGCAGCTTCAAAATTCGTTTTATTACTCTATTATTAATCTAAAACAATCCAATTTTTATGGGTTATAGGGCCTCCAATGACGTTTTTATTTTTACAGTCTGTAATTTGAAAAAAAAAAATCGTTATTATTGATAAACCATTAAAAAGTGGGGTTATGTGGAACGAATGACCGTCATGAAACTGCTTATGTAGGAACTGAGCTGTGGTCAAAGAACTCCCACCGAGATGCTGAACTATTAAAATTTAAATGTTAAAAAATTTTGTCAAAAAACGAGGATTGTAATTAGGGATTCATATACTTCCCGTGGTTGGTTTGTTATGCAAGACTTAAGTGGCTTCAATATTGCTGCCGATCTGTCTTGATGCTCAGTAGAAACTAGAGTGATTTCCTAGTTCCAGCAGCTCGCTATTTATAGCCCCGACAACAATGGGGCTGTGTGCCTGGCAGTGGCTTTAACAATGGCGCCCTGCAAATCTGTGTGTGTAATGGTGATTCGTGAGAGGATGCAGTTGACTGCTCTAACCTAAGCTTACATGCTGCCGTATACTTTTACGTGAAGTCGATTGGAATATAGATGGCATCTGTGGCATGTAATGGCTAGGGCGTACACGTTGTCACTTCTGTCAGATTTTAGTCGGCATGTATTCCCTATACTGTGGCCACGTGTATGAAAAGATGCTAAGGGATATATTTTTTAGTTTCTGAGTTGAAAGTTGGTATTTTTGTTTTGGTTAAAGTCTCAGATTGTAAATGATCTGAGACTTTACCATTTGTTTAGTTTGACCTATTTTTCTTTGTAGCTTGATATATCGTGGGAAAATTCTTTGTATCGTGGGAGTTTATTGGTTTTGTTGTGACTATTTTAGTTAGCAAGTTCAGTGTTCAAAGATTTATAATTGGGAGGTTTCGTTCCGAGTCGAAACAATACCATTTTATCACAGACCAATACGACACTCATGCCCCTCTCCAAATTTCATTCTACATATTATTATAGCTAGACATGATACTGCTTTTTATAGCATTATTGCTATATTTACAGATTAGTACTATCTACATAGTGGTGGCACTAACTAATTATTTGAGAGTAAAGCTCAGAGGTAACCATGACATGTCACTCTGAAAGATATACTTGCCCATCTCATAACGGTGATTTCATATTTATTAAAATATCCATAATTTCATAATATTCTGATTAAACTAATTATTCTTTTTTTAAAAACACACGTTATCCACCAGCCCATGTTTTTTGGTTTAAAATTATACATCACGTTATGTAACCCTCCAGACTTTTCATATCCAACAAAAAGTTAATTCACAGACAAAATTGCTTAGCCGTAGGAATTTATTAAAATTTATTGTTGAATTTATAAATAAACAAGTAAAAAAGCTAGAATTCTTCTAAGAGCAATTCTTATGATACCTTACATGAATGTTTGTTTGTAATTTCATAATTTCTGTGCAAGTTTGATTTTTGAAGTGTTTTTTCGCATATATCTCTAGAACGACTCGTTGGACAGTAAAAATGTTTATATCAAATTACATAGGATTTCTTATTCTGAAGAACTTTTCAGTACAATAAAAACGTCTAGGACTGATCGTTTTCACAGGATATGTCAGAAACCGAAATTTTTATATGGCAACACCAAGAAGGGGTTAGCCGATTTAATCCACTTTTGAAAATTTATTTACTATTATTATGAAAACACCATGTAACACATTGCAGAGCTCTACGTCGACGCGTTCTCAGGCAGTGCCCAGTATATGTACTAAGTTTGTCATTCCGTTTGTAACACCTAGAGATAATGATGGTAGAGCAAAATGGATTGGACACCCATGTATAAAATTAAAAGTTATTTTGATTTTTGCACGTCTATCTGTCAGTCCGTACGTCTGACTGTCCGTCCGTCTATCTTTCCGTCCTCACGATAACTCGAGAGCGTGTGTACTTGGAGAGCTGACATTTTGCACATGGGCTTTTAAAAAAACAAACGTAAAATTAACTTCGAAAATGGGACAAATCGAGTAGCTCCTTCGTAGAGTTGCCATACAAAAATTTCATTTTTCACTATATATTTGGACACTGCCTGAGAAGGCGTCAACGTAGAGCGTTGAAATTATGTATATAGTGTTTTCAATACATAAAAATAGTAAATATATATTCAAAAATGGACTAAATCGGGCAACCCCTTCTTGGTGTTGCCATATTAAAATTTAGGGCTTTTATGCATCCTGTGAAAAGATATACGGTTATAGAGTTATAGAGTGGTTCATAAAAAAATCGTCGGACTACTGTACTCCAAAATATGATTCAGGATTAAATATATAAAACCGGAAATAAAATGTAAATTTTTATACAGTGTAGTAAGCTTTTACTGTATTTTTTTATAGTGAACTTATGTTTCAACATAAATACCCAACCCCCAAACCCATTGTACATTTTAAGTACATTTAACTTAAGTAAATACAAAAAAATTGAATTTGAATAGCAGAGAATGGCTAAAGAGTCAAAAATCTGAGATATCATGTATGTTTTTTCTAAATTAAATTTAGCTTAGCGTATTGTACCCCGGTATGGGAGATTAATGATCTAAAGCTAAGCTCAAAATGATTGGTGTTGAAAGTGGTCTACGTTTTAATTTCAAGAGTAGAAAAGGACTTGCTTAGAGCTTATGTGTTATATCAACAGCTATACTGATCTTTCCTGTATAAATTTGCCTTTTTATAATTTGATGTGCACGAAAGTTAGCAAAGATTCATAGAAAAAGTCAAACACAAAGAAAAAATCCTCATACAACTTTCCGGCGAATGAATGTTGTAAAAAAGTCTGAACAAAATTACTTTCAAGTCATTACCCAAAAAAAAATTCGTTTCTGATAAAAGCAATCTGCGTACATACATTCCTACATATAAAATTCTAATGCCTTGATATATCCTTTATATATAGATATACATTGTATATGTACATTTATAACAATGCAACTGTGGACATCCTTAAAGTCCTTTTCTATACTCATGAAATTACCCTGGAGTGGAGAGTGAGCTCTGCGGGTACCTTCTTCTCTTCAACTACGTACAACAACAACTGGTTGGCTGGCCTACTGGGTAACTTTTATCAAACTTAATTCCTCTTTAGCGAATTGGATTAGAAAGGGGACGGCTGTTATTTGCAGCAAAAAGTCGTTCAGGATGGAAAGCTGGTAATTGAGGTTTTGCACTCAATTATTCTGAAGTGGAAGGATAGAAATTCTCGACGAGGTTTAGTATGATTTAACTTAATCGAATGACCACAGAATTAACTTGGACAGGGGATGTAATGGATTACCAATACTATGTGACATACACTGAAGTGAAAGTCTTTAGTTAGTTTTGAGTTAGTATTGTTGTTAGTATTGTTGTATGGTCATTGTTGTTATTTCAAATATTTCGTTAGTTTTGTTACTTTTTATTTTACTATATTCGTGATTGGAGAACGATAAATCTTTACTCAACTCGAATTTAAACAATTCTTAGTAGCTGCAAGCACGCCATCATTCCTTTCATTTCAATTATGACTGCGTTCCTTAGAAGGTACAGATTTTGCTGCTATAGGCTTCCTGTTAAATTTCCCAAACATCCATATTTCAAATTTTGTAAACATTTTATACCATGGCAATCTATATGAAGTTGGATTTCTTTAAAGCTTCCGATCGATTCAATGTTAAAAAACTTCTTGATATATTGTCCAAAAATTAAAGGCATTTGAATGCATTTTCTGATTAAACCTGGACGCAACAAATTCCTACTGGTGTTCCACAAGGCTCCATACTTGATCACTCACTGTTTGCTATGTAAGTTAAGTTGTATGATCGCCTGAAATTTTTCATATATCATTGTGTGGCGAAATCATGAGATTTTCTAATGCAGCGAACTAATATCGTGTCTACCTGAGCCACGTGGCTCGAAAAAAGTGCTACAGCTAACACAAAAGTCGGACAACGGATGGGTAAAGCGTTGGAATACTTTTACCGTTTTACGAACACCCCTAGGGGAGGGCTCTAGCTATTTGCTTATCAAAAAGGAGAAAGATCGGATAAAAGTACCTGGTTTTGTTTTACAACTCTAAATTTTCTAAGTATGTTTTTTTTTAGTTTTTCTGAATTCATATCGAAGAAGGATTCAAGGATTTCAACTAAATGAACGAATACTTATGACCACACATAAGTTAGTGTCGATGAATCTGAGAAGTCTCATATTAAAAGCATTTCGAACCCATCGTAACTCATAGAATTCGTTTGTAATTTTGGACACTTATCATCAATTTAAATACGAAAAGAGTTTATAAAAAGTGTTATCGTAAAATCCCCGTCGGTAATTATTTCGATAATTTACTCACCACGAAGTCCTTCTTACCCATAAATGAGTCTTTATATTCTTAGTCTACAAAAACTTCAGTACCAAATTCACTAAGTAACTGACCATCTGATTAGAGCACCGTTTAGCCAAGATGTTCTATGAGGAATACCAAGAATTTATCCATCTTACTTGCTGCATCAAGCTCAAAGTTTCCTGTTAGACGCTTACATGAAATTTAAGAATAAGGCTTCTACCCTTATTTTCTACCCTCATGAAAATGCTTTCAAGATATTTGTATTTCTGCATTCTGAGTTCTCAACTAATTCCATCCAGCTTAGTTGACCCCCTGGCAGAGTAATGTCCGATGGCAATTGTTAACACAGTTATAAAGCGGAATTTCCTATAGCTTCCTTGTTAAATTTGTATTGGATTTATCTCATAATTTTTTCCATGTATTTTCTGTGGGATCATTGCGACTGAATCAACTGTGCTGGTACATAGTCGACCCAACCTATAATGCTGGAAGTTAAGGTTATCCTAAGAGCAGTTCTCATTGATGAGAATGAACCTTTGAGCTTGCTCCAAGTCATGCCTGATAATCTACCTTTCCGTCATTACAGCATTATGAAAATGAATTCAGGTTAACTTTCGCTTCTATAATAAAGTCATATTCAGCTTGGAAGGACCTGATATTATTTTCAAGGTGTATAACATACATATATCCAATTCCACACCAAGATCTTCGCAAGCAAACTCTCGCTCCAGTTTTATTATCCGATTTGTATTCACCTACAAAAAGTTGAGATATGCCAAGTGCTAAAGTACATGGTGTGCTTCTCATTCTGAAGATGATGTCTACATTAAAAGTGCATAAATGGAAATAAAGAAGAATTCGTGGCTTTGAATTGTGAGTTCCGGATAAAACTATAGGCATTTAGATATGTATATATGGTTATATGTACACTCATAATTAATTCACATTTCTGCGCAGGACCGTAGTAGTAATGTAGCTCACCATTTAACCCTTAACTAACATCGCTATTTTTATATACACAACTAACATCGTGGGGCTAGAAATTACCCAATAGGAAAATCTAAAAAAATACATTAAAATAACAAATATTTTTTAATGTGTGACCTAAATAGAAACTTTACTTTATATACTACCATGCAGAACACAAATACAACGAAAAATGTATTTAGAAACTCTTTATTTTAAAAAAAAACTGGAAACTTAACTTTTTCTTAACTTTAGTAACAGCCTTCGACAAAATTCGTTGTGGTAATATCAAATTATAGATAGAAACCAAAAACTTTATGCTAAACTATCCAAAACAAATAGTATATGGAAAATAATTACAAATATAAAGAAAACTTATACTACATTTGTATGAAACATGTAACAAAATAAGACATCACTTTTTGTCAAAAAGAAAATACTGAAATAATTTTTATAACTAAATCGCTATAATGATGATTACTTTCTGTTTCTCATATGTTTTCGCAACATGATAGACATCAATTTATCCACTGAATGTTTCTTGAATACAAATTTTTCACATTTGTTACAATATTTTGTGCATTTACGGTCATCTTTGCGACTACAAATATGACAACGTCGCGATTTTGATTTCTTTGGAGGCGGTCCTTCAATTTCTTCCGATATAGAGGGAACTGGTCCCAAGAAGTGATCCAGCTTTCCAGCAAGTTCCCGGGCCAATGTTGCTGACTGCAATTTCCTTTTCATGATTTGAGGTTTGATCAGTGCAAGCCCGAGATCTTTGATAAATTCACGTCACGACATTTTCTTATGGACGTTGCTGGCTTTCCAAATCACGAAACTATTTACTACAGAAATATTCATCATAGTACCAAATATTACCATTGGCCAACGTCTAGTTCTTCTCATCACTGAAAATATTGCGCATTTCTGATCCAAAAAATCGACGCCACCCTTATTGAATTATGAAACGCAATAATCTCTGGTTTTTTGTTCGTGAATCAATTTCAATTTCGTGGTGCATTGAAGAAATTAGCACTACTAACCGATTCTTTTTTCGTACGTAAGATACAATGGTTTTGTCTGAAGTAAAGCCATAAATTGAAGAACTTTTCTCTCTATCTTTCCTGGGAAGAGACTCTTATGGCAGCTCTCTTTTGTTTGCCTTAAGCTCGTTAACCAATTCTAGACTAGAAAACCAATTATCGGCTGTGATATTTCTATTAGAATTGAAAAGAGGTTCTGCTAGTTTCAGTACACTTTGGCTTGGAATAGACAAATTTTAGGTTCTCGGCTCATTTGATTTCCCAGAATATATGAACGCATTATAAAGGTAATGCGTTTTGGCATCACATAAACACATTATTTTAAGCCCATATCTGGCTAGTTTTGATTTCAAGTAAACCCTGCGAAAGCATTTTCCCCTAAATGCAGCAAGCATTTCATCGATTGTTACATACTCTGAGTTACTATAATTTGCCTGAACATTGGCGCGATTAACTGCTTTTCTCGATTCTCACGTTTTGGCATCATCAAATCTAAGGCATACCAGTAGAAATAAAAATCTGTTCTTACTCATAGCAATTCGGAATATATCTCTACCTATTCCGTCTGTATTCCAAAGAGAGGAGACATCTTCGTAATTGGACTTGAACATTAACGTCAAAGACTTTAGACCCAAAAACGGCTTCAACTCAACTTCATTTGTATCATGGGTGTAACTTTGGCTGTTCACCCACGATGAACCGTTTCTCACGCAAGCTATCTTTTCATTGGTGAATATCATATCGATAATTTCTTTAGTAAAAAGTAGCTCCCAAGCCTCGAGTGAGCTCTCTTTCCGTATAGCTGGTCTTTTTATTCCTGGTAAATGGCGAATCAGCTTATGAGCTCGAGTTCTGGAAGCTGGTGGTGCCAGTTTTGATCACTTAAAACCTTTCTTCCCGGTGTAAAAAGCAAGTTGGGATAAAGGTACATCATCATCTGTACTCACAACACTCTCATCATCACTATCCAGCTCCATCTTGGTGTCAGAGTTATGATGGCTATGTCGTTGAGTAATTTCTCCATCTTGATTTTGTGGTGAAAAACAAACGAAAATGTAAATACACACAACGAAAAAAAATGTTACATTGGTCGTATCACGACACACTTCCGTGAAGATCATGCGCACGCGCTGCACTGAGAATACAAAAAAGCGTGCCGGCGTATCTTTGGTATCTGGGACATCTGAAATAAAAATTTACCCCTCCATGTCAGTTAAGGCTTAATTTATCCTATTTATAATAATCACCACCTTTGATTTTGTAATTATGTCGAAGTTCTTCTTCCTTTTTGATAGAGTCTCTTAGAAGTTATGGGTGATGAAGGTGACAATACTGTTCATCTCATTTGACGTTTCTAGAATTACTTGAGATAAATGAATAGATCGAAGAAAATAGCGACACGTTTTAAAAGGCTCCTGAACTGAGACCACGATTAGGTTCATTGTTCACTCTTATGATGTATGACACTTCGCTTATAAGACTCGGACGAGCACTGAAAAAAACTCTTGGAACTCTCCCTATTTAAACTCTATGGAGATCTTTGAGGAGATGCGATCTAAGAAATCTTTATATTTTAGCGGAGAAAGAACTGCGACTTCTCTACGTAAAGTATAAATATTGTAACTTCCTAAATGTGTAAAATTGTAGAATACAATCCATATTGTACATTTGTACCTAGATGTTCAAAAGACTTAATCATAAAATCTCTTGAATTATTGAAAGCCCAATTTATTCTACACATTCCTTTTATCATACCTTTTTCAAGTTTTTTTTTCTAATAATCGTATACCACAAATCAATTTTGAAGTCCCTTTGAGAGTCCTTTTGAATTTCTTTCAAATAGTTACTAATGTACCAATACGTTTGCGTACATACATACATACTTTAAAAGTACTTATTCCATATATCCATACATACATTCATGAATGTGTACATATGTGTTCGCATTCGCATCTCATTACAAATCCTACGAATTTGTATATATTAAATCCAGAAAATATGTACATGTATGTAATAAACTTAAGTACCATTCACAGATTCCACATATTGCTTATTATTTGCACAAAGCTGCCTTATAATTCCTCAGTTCAATCGAGAAATTGATTTCAATTGAAGGAGAATGCGCCAATTTAAAATGTCTTGTAAATATTGAAAGTGGATTCTTCTTCTTATTTTTTTTTCCCCTTTCAAGAATATTATGGCTGTGTGTATATGTTAGAGATACTATGTTGATGACCAAGTAAAGAGAGGAATTATCTGATAAGTTAACGTTATGACGAAGATGTTGAACTGCAAATATGTTACATTCCTCAAGCAAATCTCAAACGTAATGACAATGAAATTCTATCCCTCGATTTATATGGCAACTTTGCGCTATTGTGAGGTGAATTGATATGCTTAACCCTTGTGTCAATACCTACATACCTGGGTATTTTTGGTAATATTGAGAATTTAAAAACTTAATCTAATCTTTGAAACTTTCCATCCATCACTTTCGTTATCCTCAAGGGCTCTATTTGTAGCTAATATATGCTATAAAATTTTGGAAAGTATTCTGTGATTCGTAAGAAAAAGAAAAAGATCTGAATTATAAATATAGGGGTACGTTACCAAGCTCAAATCATACCCAGGTATGTAATACATTTTTTTAGGAATGGGGATTGAAAGCAATAAAAAAATAGAGTTAATTCTTAAATAAAATTTATAGAATTTATTATAACAAATATTTTTTACATCGAGGGAATTCTGCAGAATATTCTGCACATACAGGCTTACAGCATGTTGTGCAACATTTTCACGTGGGTCACCGCTGACCCTCTTCTTTGCAAATACCGCCGTTACCTTTGACTTTCAGTCTGCCTGTTTGATCCCGGGCTGCTGATCCACTTGACGTGGATGTAGATTGGATTAGTATTTGGTGTTCCATCATGCATTCGTTAGCATATCTGGTCCCGAAGTTCCTCATAATGTGTGAATTCGCTGCTCTGATTTGTACAGCTGGTGAGGGCTTTACCAAGATCTTGCAGAAACGTACGTCTCTTATTTGTCTTTTGGTTAGAATTGTGCGTATCGTATATAATGAAGGCTGCCAGAGGAGTGACATCCAAAATATTATAAAAAAATGCTACTTTATACTTAATATAAACACATAAACAAATTGTCCTGGAAATGTTCGAAAAACTGCATTCCTGCCATCAAAAATTATCCTATCTCCAAGTTTTGTAAAATAGAAAAATAGTACATACTGGAGTCCCACAAGGGTCTATTCTTGGACTTTTATTATTTTGTCGGTTCATCAATGATCTACCGGATGTACTTCATGATGTTAACATTCATCTTTATGCTGATGATGCTCAAATTTATTGTCTCGACCAATAGGTTTAATAGAGGACTGCATTGATAGAGTAAACTCTGACATGTTGAATATATCTGCTTGGGCGTATAGAAACGAATTGTCACTAAATCCTTTAAAATCTACCTGTATTGCTTGTTACAGATATGATCTCAACTTTGCCGATCTTCCTCCCATATACCTTAATGGAATGATTCTCCTCTATACGAGAGAAGCTAAATGCCTGGGAGTACTTATAAATAGTAAAGTGAGTTGCTGTGACCATGTAAAACAGTCTCTTGGCAAGACTTATAGTGGCCTCTATGGTTATCCGCTAAACTACTCTCTATTAATCTAAAGCTGAGACTTGTAAAATCTCTGTTGATGTCACATTTCATTTATTGTAGTGCTGTCTACCCTATTTTTGGATTCTGAATGTTACCACAAGATTAATACTGCTTTTAATGACTGTGTACGGTTGCCTTGCAGTGTCAAAGCACATAAACCTTGACCGATGCAAATTGAAATGTAAGACCAAGGCATATAAACCTTGACTTCTTGTAGAAGGTGTAAACGGTGCAATGTACCGCTACACTAAGATGATACGTAAGGCGGAATCACTAGTAAAGGATATGCAAAGATTGTAATGGAACTTGTTAAAATGAATACGCGATATCTTTTAATATACAACTGAATATTAATTTATTTCCTCAATCTTACTCTATATATGTATATACAAAAGCTAACTCTAAGTCAATGCATAAAGTACAAAATGCTTACACTGCTGAATTGACATTAATTTTCTTGCAAAAATCGCTCGTAAGGCAGTGACCCTAGTGAGAATGTTTTTTTTACTGGATTGCAATACAATTTTGTGAATTATTGCAATGTAAGTATTATCGGGTCACCGCATTCCTAAGCAATGCAGTTTTACATATGTAGCAATTATGTACAATTGTTTTTTTCTTGTTTTATACGTACATTGACCTGAAGTAATTCAGTATGTACATGGCCAGCTTAATAAATAATATTCTACGATTTCAACAGACATAGAACCTTCCTTATACCTAAAACTTCATACATTGCAATAGTTCGATTATGGAATACCCTTCCCAATCATGTTAGGGGACTTAGCAGGACGCATGAATTTAGACTTGCACTGTGGAGGCATTTTTCTGTTGTGGAGCATTGCATTACTCCACCGTTTTCGTCAAACACTTATGTATTTACTTACATATATACATATCTATATATTCTGTTGCTTTTCTTTTTCTTTCAAATAGTTTCTTACTTTAAATTCTTTACTTTTACTTAAAAAAACTTTTTTTTTTCATCATTTTCTTTTCATTTATTTTAATTTTTCTTGTGAATTTATTTTGATTTGTCATAGTTCTTTATTTAGTATGCATTTATAAAAGATAATAATCTTGTGTATACAGACCAGAAATAAATTATTATTATTATATGCAGCATACCCACTTTTCGGAACAGGCCTATTCATAAAATTAAATTCTTAGGAACTGTTTGACTAAATATTCTCCTTATATATAAAGCAAAAAATTGAAACAGTTTCACAGAAATATACGTAAATATGGTTACATATCTGGGTATGTTATGGTTTGGTTTACGTCATTTATTTTATCCATTGACGCAATGGTTAAAGTTTTGTTCAAATACCGAGTTGTGACACTACACAATTATGCAGTAAAATATCAAGAAAAACAAACAAATTTAAAAACAAATTTGCGATAAACTGGATTAGAATAGACATGTAAAGTACTTAAATATATTGCTGGTATTTTAGTACTATTGTGGAAACATCACAGTACTAGTTCAAGTACAAATCATGATACTAGTACTAAAAAATTCACAAGTACAAGTTTAAGTACTAGTACTGGTCCTTGAAAGCTCCATAAATTTTCAAACACCTAATTAGTAGTTATTGTACTTAAGTACTTACTTACCCCTATCTGGCAGCTAGCCTATACATTTTCGTCAAGGCTATTGTCGAAGAGGTGTCGACTGAAGCGTTAAGTAATCATCATCTCGAAGTAAGCATCGAGCCAGGTTTATAAGTAAACGCCATGGATAAGGTATGCTCGAGGCAATCAACGTGAAGCGTCGTTACGGCATATCCAACGAAGTACTGTTACTATTACTTCTGCTGCTCCTGTCACTTCTACTCCTTCTACCGCCACTGTTCTTTTTCAGCCACTTTTATTTGTTACATGTTGCTATTGTTACTGTGTTTGTATTACCACTACGCTGCTACTGATCAGCTTCTGAATCTTTTGCTATTGCTCCTACCGTTGCTGTGCACATCAGGTTAACGCTGGGTCTCTGTCATAAATAGGAGAACTCGGTGCACAGTTCGCAAGATGGGGTGGGGGGCGTTAAGACTTTTGAATAAATCGCAAATTGATTAATTGAATATTTATTTAAACACCTAAGGCAACGTTTTCTAATTTTTAAATTTGTCCCCCAATTTTTATTGAAAATGATTTAAAAATGAAAATTCAATGATTTTTTTTTTTTCAATTTCTTTGGTTTGCGGAGCGGGCTCCCACAAATTTCAACTAAATTAAATAAATTTTTAACATAACGTTTTGAAGTTAAAAAGCAGAAAATAACGTTTTCCGATTTTTAAAACTCTACTTATATCTACGACAATTTGACGCAATAGATTGCTTTACCTGCATTTTACCCACTATAAAAGCAATTTATTGCATTAAATTTTCATAAAAATAAGTAGAATTTTAAAAATTCGGAAAACGTTATTTTCTGCTTTTTAACTTCAAAAAGCTTATGTTAAAAATTTATTTAATTTAGTTCAAATTTGTGGTAGCCTCGCTCCGCAAACCAGAGAAATTAAAAAAAATCATTGAATTTTCATTTTTAAATCATTTTCAATAAAAATTGGGGGACAAATTTAAAAATTAGAAAACGTAATTTTGTTGCCTTAGGTGTTTAAATAAATATTCAATTAATCAATTTGCGATTTATTCAAAAATCTTAACGCCCCGCCCCATCTTGAGAATTGTGCTCCGAGCTGTCCAATTTAAGACAACGACCCAGCCTTAATGGCTACAATTAGGACATAGAGTATAATAGGTCAAATTAAAGAAGAGAGTTTGCAATTTACAGTTTTATAAAAATAAGTACTGTTAACGACCTTTTTGCAAAAAAAAAAACAAAATAGAGGTCAAAGTAAAAAAAAAAGGTAAGAAAATCCGAAATTTTTAATTTAGACCCGTGAGAGAAGAAGAGTATGTACTGGGCTGGTTGAGTAGTCCTTTGAAAGGATATGAATTTCTGTATACAATAAGTCCTTAACTGTGACCTTACGCCATTTACTGTTTAAGATACAGGGTGTTTTGTGAAAAACGAGCTTTTTTCTTAATCACCATGTAATTCCCAATCGGTTGATTTGGACCTGCTCTATGGACCACCTAGTCGGAAACACCCTGTATAAAATATGTGTAAGTATATACTATAAAAAAAATTCGTTCTCATTTGTATTTAAATTTTAAATACTTATATCAAAAATTTCGAAACAACTTCAACTTACAAAAGTGCTAACAAATTTTCTTATTCTGTCACAAAACTCCAAAATTAGATCCCATTTGGCTCGAGAAGATTAATTGGTTTGTATCACACTCATCGCATAAATCACAATTTCCTAACCCCTAAGGCACACAGGCACACGTATTAAAGGGCAACACCAGGCAGCAGATCGTTTAACATCCATTCGCCTTCTGTCTCTGTATTTACTCACAAAAGGCCAAGAAACTTGATTAACTGCTACCATTTAAGAGATATCGTTGGGATCCTTGTATTGTCTTGACTCCCATTCATTTTAACACTTCTGTGTAAAGAATAACATGATACTTGAGCAGATTTCGTCTGGATGCATTGTTTTAATATTTAAACAATGGGTTTTCTATGACAATACATGCATATGTATGTATGTATGTGCTTGACTTAAAATTATATACATATAATTTCAAAATGCTTGTACATAGACTGGGGTATAAAGTCAGGTCCATAGTTGTTATCTATTATTATCCTACCATTTTATGTCTGTAGTGTATACATGTACACGTATATGCCAGAGTTCTATTGAAATGTTAGAAATTTAAACATCCAAATTTTCGTGGAAAATATAGTATGACTTCGGAAAGTGAAATTCCTTCTTGGTAACATGTAACAAATTAATAGCTTTTATGGTTTTATCCTGACAATAATCCCTTTTATATTTTCTTGAACGCAGCCAAAAGAGTATCAAACCTTTTTGTGAACTTTCTTGAAAAAAAAAACAACCGTCGAGTAATGAGAAATGAAAAATGTATGCTCAATGAATTTCACGCTACTTGACCGCTTAACAGAACTAACAAAAATCAGTTGTTAAAATGTTCAAGCATTCCTGTGTCAAATTGTTGCTTCTGGAAAAATATGGGTTAGATACTTTGAACCAGAGTTGAAATCGCGGTCCAACAATCAGAGAAGTCCATCCTAACAAAAATGTAGACGATCAATCTTTGCTTCTATGAGTTCTATGTGCGCTACTCTTTGTAGTAGTTACCCGAGAAATCCGAGAACTGAACAAAAGTAGTATTCTTAATTTAATTGCAAGTCTTCTGAAATTTTAGACACGATCAGTGAGAAGTCCCCCAATGTAGAAGTGAAGGGATAAACTCCAATTGGTTACCACTTGTTAGTGTAATTTGCTTGGATTCGAAAAAATCTGCAAAACAATTTAATGTATTAAACATTTATAATTTTTCTAATAAATTTATTTTATCTATATTTTTATTGTTTTTCAGATTTTCATCATGAAATGAAGACCTACAACAATTCAAACGTAAGTAACAAAACATTTCGATTTTTAAATTCTAGGCCTTTTATGGAATTAAATGAATTTATAACTTACAGCCGCTTCTAGTCGCTGGCAGCTAACATATACTTATTCTACCTCTTTTGAAACTAATAACCAGAAATGCTTTTTAGGTTTAAATTTTTTTTCTATAAATAGAGGAAAATTTCAATCAGAAAATTCGCTCTAAACAATATTATACAACCACTCTACTTAGTACCATGAATTCTCTTTCAGTAAAGGCATAGAGAAATATATCTTAGCTTTACTTATAATTATTAATATTATATTAACACTTGACACAGTTAATTATTTTTCTTTCTATAAAAATTTCGAATCCAGGCTCATCTTCCTATTAATTCAATCCACATTTACAGTACACAAAAGTGTTACACAGGGCTCTATACTTGACCTCTTAATATTTTCCATATTTTTTTATAAATTGTATTTTTGATATGCTGTTAGGCATTGTGAGCTTCATCTCTGCGCGTTCCTATGATGCAAAATTAGTTACAAATTTCATTGTCATTATTGAGGACATTATTAGTTATGCGAATGATGAACTTCATCTATGAGCCATTTAAAACGAGTTTATGATTTCTTATCAATATTTTTTAATCTAATTCGTTGGCTTTGCTTATGCATTGAACTAAGATTGATAAATATTACTCTTAAGTCTACCATTTTTTAGTACCAAAAGCCGATTTATACAAGTTTCAGTGTGGGAGAAATTTATTTAGGGTTATTTAGATGAGAGAACTCATTCAGGCGATATTTGTAAATTTTGAAGAAATGGGTAAATTTGTACTTTTATTCAATTTTGGAATAAGTCTTGCTTGAGGAACACAGCGGAAATCTTAAATAAAGATTACTAGTACTAATCTTTCCTTCAGAAAGGTGTATCCATATCATCATATCTCTCGGATCAGGCAATCTAACCCAAGAGATTGACAGCAGTATATCCAGGAGAAAGACACACAGCGACATTTCTCAAGAATCAGGGCAGTCTACACAAAAGAGACTGTATGCAACATACTCAGGGGAAGTATATCCCAGTATACCTCAGAGCACGTATACCCCAGATCAGCGAGTCAGTGCTAGCCCACAATTGTCATCCGAGAAATTTTTAACCAACAAAGATTGCCAGCAGCAGCTTTACCATTGCGGGGGTGATTTAAGTTGGAAGCCCTACGGGGACCATTGTTATCTGCATATGCTTCGGGGGTGATTATAAGATCAAACAAAATAATATGTACTTTAGCAACTAAAATATTATTAGATGATTAAATAAGACGAGTTTTCTTTCACTCTCCTCTCCCTGGGTCTCTCCTCTGTCTTCCCAGGTGAACCGAATAACAAGAGACATCGTAATCATGTACCCATCATGTCATGGGAGACCGGGACGGTACACGGATCACAACATCCGATACTTAGGATAATCTTTAGGTGAGTGGTGTATGCGGTCCCTGCAGGACACTTATGACGTTTTTTGTCTTTGCTCAAATTGTTTTGTTAATTGTGACGTTATAGTCCGGGATTTCGTTGTTACCCACACCGCACTCTCCGCAATTAGTTCGTCATATTCATGGACGATATTTGTCGCAAACGAGAATATAGAGTCACTGTTCAAGATCAATGGAGGCACAACGAATGCACTCATAGTCCATAATTTCCCCACAGAGGAGGCTTTCAAATAAATTTAGAAGCACCTGAAGCAAAAATACGAAGGCTTGTCTTTGTAAAAAATACATCAAGAGAGAATTACACTGATATCAAAAGCATCATTAACCACAAGGCATCGAATTATTGGGAATTGTATTCGTTTTGCTAATAATTGTAAATTGCTAAAACAAATGCGTGCTTCACGAGAATTGACACTAAGTGAACTAGAAAGGGTGGAAAATTGCATAATAGAAAACGTCCAGAAAACGAGTTTTAAAACAGAATACATTTGTCTGAAGAAAAAAGTTAGCCTTGACAAGAAAAGTCCCATTCTTACCCGAGCTTCTAATACGGCAATTACACCTCAAGCATATGCATGCCGGTCCACAAACTCTGACTGCTATAGTAAGGCAATGATTCTGGCACTTATATGTGAAGAAAATTGCTCATGCATGCATTAGGTGCTTCAGATGCAAACCATAAACCATTACCCAATTAATAGGAGATATTCCAAAGGAACGTGTACAACCAGGACGGCTATTTCGTACTACTGGAGTTGACTGTTGTAAACTATATCACATACATTTAAAATTACAGGAAGAGCCCTAACTAAGGCATATACTACACTATTGCTTTAAAACAATTGCAGTGCTCTTAGAGTTCGTTAGTAATCTCAGCAGCGAGGCATTTATCAACTCATTGAAATGATTTATATCTTGTAGAGGCCCTATGTCTTACAATACACTGTGAAACTTTATTGGTGCGAAATCTGAATTAAGAGCACTGAAGGAAGCATTCACCTCCCAAACATTTCAATCAAAAATTCAAGAGCATTGTGATCTCAACTACATTGAATAAAAGTTAATTCCTCCTAGATTACCTATGTAACTTCGGAGGTCTGTAGGAAGCCGTGGTAAAATGCGCCAAGTACCATCTTATACGTCAATTAGGAAAGGCCAACGTAACATATGAAAATTTGCAAACAGTAATAACTCAAATTGAAGTCATTTTGAACTCTCGGCCCCTCACACCATTATCATCAGAGCCCCTCCTGGACATTTCCTCATGGGCGCTCCATTGACATCCTTTGCGGAACCTGACATAAGTGCAGTGAATTTCAACATACTTTCAAGATATCAACGTCTTCAATATATTCAACAGAACTCCTGGAAACGTTGGTCGACAGAATATCTTAAACAGTTGCAAACCAGAAGCAAATTGGTAGAGAGTAAAAACTTAAAACCTGGAACAATGGTATTATTAAAAAAACAGACCACGCCACCACTCAAAGAGCCATTAGGTCGGATTTTGGAGATAATTGATTTTGGAGATAAAAAGATACGAGTAAAACCAGCAGCAAGCACATATGAACGAACAATTCATAATGTATGCGTTTTACCTACCAATAAAAGATGACACTGCGGATATCAAATTAAATGATTTAGCAAGTCAGAAGAAAACATTACCGGAGTAAGCACAATCACTAAAAGAAACCAACACTCTTCACGTAAAAGATCCCAAGAGAGTCATCAAACCATCAACCAAAAGGCACATGCAACAACAGCTAACAAGACAACTAAATCATAATGTTGTCCAATTAATACCAATTGACTAAAAAGGATCAGCTCTATCTAAAGGTACATATCCATTAAAGCTTTTCATGGTGCGCGTACAACCTAATTCAAAGAAACTTCATATTCGCTATTGTGTTCTATAAGCTCGTCTCCATATAAACCTGGACCACTTTTTCATCTTTCACTATTTATTCAACAAAAGCAAGCTATCACTGGGAAGCATTTATGTGGAATACTACAACAAGAAAAAGAGAGAATTTATAAAGCTTTTTATTAGAGGGCCATTAGCTCTTTTAATTCGACCGCTCTTTTGTGAGTTTTTGACATCTAGATGTAAATTGTCTCAGTCCGTACCCACCAAAGTGTTTTTATTTTTCAAAGTTTGGAAATAAATTAAGACTTACCCTTGGAACAGAATGAACTTAGCTAGCACGCAGGCAAACATCACGCAGAAGTAAGTGATCGCAATGAACGTAAGCATCGTAGTCATCACGCAGAAGTTGGTCGATTTTCAACTTTACCGCAATTACTCTACGTTGACATTTGACAGCTGATTACTATTTTGTTTATTTTAAAATTTTATATGCTGAACATCATGAGTTTCGAAAAAAAGTTATATTTTCATCTTGACGCATTTTGTTCATCATGTTGGTGGCTACGATTTCGACACTTCAGCACCCCATTTGTGCGGGGTGGCTGGGATGCACTGTGTTCCTAGCATTAAAGTTCACAGTGTGGACAGCTTTTTTGACAGTCCTTTTTAGTGGATACACATGCTTTAAGAAAAGCTTTGTATTTTCGCACAGATTTTATGTTTTCCATTATGTGATTGCTTTTATTTAATTTAATTTTTCCTGTATCTGTGAATGCTCCTGTAAATTTTAGTTATTACCAAGATAATCAGAATAAAAGAATTAAGAAAAATAATTAATTGCAACTCTAACTTGTATTTACTTGCATAATTTTTTTAAGAAAAGTAATTCTTTAGGTATTGTTCAAACCAACATTAAGTAGCAACCTAAAAGATTCTAATTCCAAGTATTTCTAATTATTGAAAATAGGTTGGGAACGAAATTATGTATACCTACTTACAAGCACGTCGATAAGGCAGTTTTTTTGTGGAAATAATAATCGAAACATTATGGCTACATTCCACATAAATAAATCCGGGGCACAAAATCCAAGGAGAGAAAAGTAACTTCTCTTCGATAACAATACGCAAATCAAATGGAATTAGATTAAGTCATCTGTGCAGTTAAATGTATCATTTAAAGTAGCATTTGCAATATTGTAGTAGGTATCTTATTTTATCATTTATAATCATAATAACTTTAGCTAGGCAAAATCAGGAACGGCAACAAAATTACTCAAAATTCCAGTTGCTTTGCATAGCTGCTAAGGTCAATGGATTTGTCTGTTGGTACCTACGCACACCTATGCTAAGGTGAACGTACTTTGGTTGCTATGCGCAATGTAAAATAATTTGTTGGTGCCGTGCGCAATTCAGAGGCAATATAAGTCGCAGGCCAACTTGAATCATTCTCGTTTCGCATCCAGCTTATCTTGGGTAACAACTGAGATAAAGATATTTATTCCGGGTCTCGACTGGAATAAAATTTACTAACCTAATAACTTTATCTTGGGTAACAATTGAGATAAATATATTTATTCTGGATAGCGACTAGAATAACACTTACTAATCTCAAACCTTTATCTTGGGTCTCCACTGAAATAACGATATATTTTTTTTTGGGTACCGACTGGAATAAATACTACTAATAAACTTTGTTTTGGGGTCTCGACTGAAACAAAGTATCTATTTCCGGGGAACGACTAGAACAAGATCAGTACTAACACATGAACTTTGCTTTGGGTCCCGACTGAAACAAAGTATCTTGTTCCTGGGCATGACTAGAACAAGATAACCACTAACTAACAATATACCAATGTCATAAAGTCGACCCCACGTTTAAAATTGGTGGGTACAATTTTCGATTGATCGTTTATTATATTTCATATCACATATCCCATTTCTTATTGTATATATATTGTTACGAGCGTGGCCTTAGTTCGTTGTTTAAAACACAATATTTCAGATATCAGTAACAAGTTCTTCTTTTATTTAACTTCACTGTTTACTTTTATAACATTTACAAACAATTATCAAATCAACTCTTTATAGTTATTGCTAGTACTGTACTTCTGATTATCGCAATCCAAATAGTTTATTTCGTTCATTTCACTGTCTGAAATAAGACTCGCTTCCTGGATGTGAGTAGCGCTGTATTTATACTCTATAAATTATCCTAGAACCTTCATGAATATTCCGTTCTCCGAACCCATAGTTTACTAGGATGTCACTAACCTAAGGTTGTTTCTATTTCCAATAGATGTCGCTTGTATCACTTTGTGGCGCGTAACAATATATATATATATATATATATATATACATTTGGTGTCATTCTTCTAAGGTTATCACAATTTCTGATATCGTGTATAATTGAATTTGGAGACATAAGTTAAATCTAGTTAGTAAGTTAGTAAGCAATTTGATTAAACTAATTTACATAAGTGAACTCAAGTTGTTAAGTGATGTTATTTAAGTATACCTTTTACGTAATATAAGTGAAGTTAAAATATATTAAATTTAGTTGGAATTTTGTAATTAAGCGTGACGTGTATGTGTAATAAACCACTAATTTTAAATATTCACCGGCGTTCTTAATTATAGTGCCCATCCTTATACATATTTTTCTTGAATGTTCTCATTGGGCAAAACAGGTATACTTTAAACTTCACCGGGATTACATAGTAGACTACGGTGGAGAAATAATAATGAGAATCAATCAATCTTATTGACACTTCCAAGAATTCTTATTAGAGCAGCGTCTCAGACTAAATCCATCAGAGAGGATATTGCAAATTATTGTGTTACCGAACAGGATATTATTCTGTGAAGAAAGAGTCTTTATTTATTAAAAATGTAAGGAACGATTTATGTGAGAATTGATTTATATAAATCATCCACTCCAGAAACAGATGATTTTTCTGTAATTTTTTGTTTCTCTCTGCGTAGTTGTGTCTTTAAATTCGTCCATTACCTTTCTAATTCGACGACATCAATGTTAAATGTAGCACTAAATATTTTCCACAAACCGCTTTTTTTATTTCTATTTTTAAAGTCACTAACTCTGAAAATAATGTCCAAAAGTTAGAAAACACTAACTCTAAATTGGGAGTACTTCAACTTAGAAAACACTAAGTCTAGTATGTAAATTAATTATTGTACTGGCATAGGATTTCACAGACTCCAGTACTGGGATAGGATTGGAGCAGAGGATTGAATAGAAGACAATTACCCGATTCTGACTCTAATAAAAGTGAATATATTTTGCAACATGCTCCACATATATATATCATAAAATTGCATACAAGCAATAATAATAATAATAATGAGGAACAATTTTTTGATCAGTTTACCTCAAGGAATCGCGTGGTATACCGGAAGGTATCTTGATCTGAATCACCCTGCATATATAATAAAAAATTGATAAAAAAAAGGAAACAAATGAAACAAATAATCAATACAATTTATTGCTAGCAATAACTGCTGACTTACAAATAATTTTCTACTTTCAATCACAAGACAAATTGAACACAATGAGCCGGTTTTGGATGGTACCATTTTAGACTAGTTTGCGTAAGTCGGCTTACGTAGAACTAATATGCAGTGGTATTGATTTAAAAAATTAATATTAGACGTAGGCATAAACCTCACAGTAGGTAGTGTTTTCAAATTTTTTCATTAATAGAGAGAATTTTTATTTAGTTTTAATTACAATGAGTGGAATTAAGAAGGAGCAAAGTGGGAACTAGTCAGAAGAAAGTATTCCAGGATAATGGAAATAGAATGCATCTATCTATTTTAATGCGTGAAAAGAAACTATTTACGTTCCTATGTATGTATGACAATTTGAGAAAACTCATTTAAATGATAATTAGTCATTAATCTAAGTCCTGACTGTGGACAAAATAATTTGGAGGAGTGAAATAACCATACAATCTATTTCTATGATCTATGATCAATTTTCTTGTCAATGAGTCTATGTTGAACCCTCAATCGAACGATGTTCACTCATCCATATATTAAATAAAGTATTAATTTAATTATTAATTTATTAATTAACAATTTATAACTTTTTCTTTATAAAATTCAATAGTCTATCTTATACCCTAGACACACAGCACGATCTAATGAATCATTAGTACTAATTATTCATTAAAATACCGTGTGTCACATAGTATTCATAATTATGGTTCGAAAGATCATAATGAAATGTTTGTTTTTCCTTCATTAGAGCTCTAATCAAGAAAAATGTGCTAGAACTGAATGCATTTTGGCATATAATATAAATCTGAAGCTCCTCTTTGCATTTTCCTATTTGAAAAATAAGAAAAAGAAATGCAAAGCACAAGTTGTATTATCAAAATACTTTTTAATATAATGTTTTTCATTTCCAAATCGTTAAATTGAAAAATAAAATAAATAATAATATATAGCGTCGATTCGATCCATTTCGTTGTTTCACTATCATAAGTATGTCAAAACCAGTTTGTACTGTCAAACTAAATTAATTAAAACTGTTTGACTATAATTTCTTAATCAATCTTTAGTTAATTATACGTTAGGAGCGATTTGTGTCTAGGGCATTATCGAGAGAAAAAGACCAAAAGACTTGTACGGTTTTTGTATCGTATTTAATAATTTAGGATCTTAAAAAAATAAAGAAAACAATATGTAATCGAAAAAATGTTCTATTATTAACTGATTCTAAAAATTGTGAGTTCAATTCCCATATGGGAATAAAATGAAATATGAATATGAAATGAAAAAAGGCGAAAACGTTACTTCAACAATTTTCGAATCAAAAACCAAATGAACTAGAAAGGGCACAGAAGAAGTTCAGAGGAGAAGACAGCAAAAATCCCTCCTTTTTCATCCTGTGATTGTAACTTGGATTACAATTTTACGCGTGAATTATTCTCTAGTGTTCACGGTCATAAATAAATACGACTTTTCCCCTTTCGCTCCATAAATTCTGTCTTCACTTAGCACTCTTAGAAGGCACAATATTGAGGGAGCGAAACATTTATGGAATTTATGTGTGTATGCTTGTACGCCTAGGAAGTTTAATGCCTGTATGTGTATTGCATTGAGTAAAATAAGGTCTTTCTACTAAAGTTTAAATTGGTATCCCTAATAAAAAAAGTCCTTCATGCGTTCAAAGGCATATAAAATGGTTATGTAGTACCTATATCTATTTATGTGCAATATATATGTACGTTGTACATACATATAAACATTTACGAACAGATGTATTCACTTATTCACATAGAAGCTCTCTTGAAGCAATCCGATTATGCTTTTACGGAAAATTTAAAATCCCCTCGGGATATTGTCACCCACAAATTTGTTCAAGGAGTACTTTTATAGTATGCGCGTAGATGGATGTTTTAAATTCCTTTGGAGCATGTGTGACAAAAGGTGTGAATTTAGTAAAAAAAAAAAACAAGCATACTTGTTGAGAGCTCTGGCTTGTGGAGGGTAGGGGATCAAAAGAATTTTGCTCTTTTTGCTTTACTTAAAAATGAACCTTTTTTGCTAAACGTTGATTGGATTATTACATTCACACTATCAATATTGGGGACGCCAATTTTCAATATATTTATTTTTACAAGCAAAAGTACTTTTATAAAGAACATGAAAAACTCCTGGTATTGAATAGAAAATTGATGAAAATTCGTTACAAAAAAAGACGCAGTGAAAATCGCACTGAACTTTCTGATGGATCGAATATTCATTGAATAGAACTAACTTCATTGTGCGTTTTAGATATCTCATCTTTCCATTATGCGAGAATGACTATCAGAAAATGCATTTTATCAAATTTATCAGTTCTTTCATCTGACAAGGCAAATGGGCAAATGCAATAAATGTGGGTAGTCTTAAAGTAGTTAAAGACATAAGTAAAGGGGGATAGTCCGAAGATGAGTCATTGGTCCAAAAGATTAGGATTGATTTTATAGGTCCCTGGTGACTTTTAAAATTAATATGTGGTAAAGAAGAGCGAGTACATCTGCTCTTTCAGTTACATAATTCATAGATAAAGCTTAAACCTGCTGACAAAAGTCCAAAAACAAGCATTCCATATTTTTTCTTCGAAATTTTTTGTTAGATATTTTATACACTACTGGAGGCAGCTGAGCGCTATCTGCCTAGTAAAATAAATTCAGGCCAGTAATCCAAAACAGAAATATTTTTGAGTTCGATTTTTATTTCTCGGATACGAATTCTTCATCGTTATACTAGATTTTTTACTAGAATGATTTAAAATCAATTCTTCAGTCTCTGCTTTGAAAGTCAAAGGCCGAAGTGGAGATTCTACTACAGTCAATGGTTCTAATCATAGCAAGTTTCTTAATTATCTCCTATTAAACTGAATTGCCCATCATCTACTTATCAGCGTGCGTCAATTACCTCAGTTCAACTTACTGATACAGAGTATAGCGTAATATAAATAACATATTTACAATATTCTCGATGAATTCGATGAGCTTCGAAGTACATCAGTTCAAGAAAATATACAGAAATGATAATGCAATTTTTGGAAATATACCCGAAATAATGAAATTGAAAATTTATACGAATATCAACTTGTGAAACAAACACAGATTTTTTACTAGAATGATTTAAAAGCAATTTTTCAGTCTCTGCTTTGAAAGTCAAAGGCCAAGGTGGAGATTCTACTACAGTCAATGGTTCTAATCATAGCAAGTTTCTTAATTATCTCCTATTAAACTGAATTGCCCATCATCTACTTATCAGCGTGCGTCAATTACCTAAGTTCAACTTACTGATACAGAGTATAGCGTAATATAAATAACATATTTACAATATTCTCGATGAATTCGATGACCTTCGAAGTACATCAGTTCAAGAAAATATACAGAAATGATAATGCAATTTTTGGAAATATACCCGAAATAATGAAATTGAAAATTTATACGAATATCAACTTGTGAAACAAACACAGATCAAATTATTTGCAAGTTTTAAATACGTTTTTAAGTAACATTATTGGTTATAAAACTATTGTAGTATGCAATTAGTACATCAAATCAGCGCAGGTAAATATAATAATATAAAATCATTACCAAACTACATAGAAAGTTTTCCCCTCTATCGACGAAGGCAACAAGCACGGGATAGAAATGAAGAAAAAACCAAATTGAGCTTTAGACGAGGCCTAAAAGGGTTCAGACGCTGATGAAATCTAGTATAGTTAAGACCGAAAACGATGCAATTGACATGAAGGCAATAAAAGAAGACGAAGGAGATTTCTCGTCTTAACAGACTGAAATTTATTGCAAATAATTTCAATAAATTTACAAAATGCATTTGAAGTGCAAAAAAATGATTGAACTTTTCGACCCAGCGATCAGAGAGATCTCATCGGTATGGTTATCTCTGATCGCCTACCATAGAAGTTCAATGATGGTGGTCACACGAAGAAGGGGGAACATTCACCCAATTTTAAAATTGCAATGAGAAATCTTGCCACCATATAATTCACATTTACTTTTTATAAAAAGTATTTATATGGGCAATTGGTGCAACCTTCATCATTGAACTTTTATGGTAGGCGATCAGAGATAACCATACCGATGAGCCCTCTATGATCACTAGGTCGAAAAGTTCAATCATAAAAGAAGATACATATGCAAACGATTTTATAAAATAAAAGTTATGTAAGCCAAAAAAAAAAACAAATTTTCTGAAAAATCGAATTGTCAATTGGTCTTTGTACTTGCAGCCTTGTATGTGAATATATAATCCTAAGATTCAAGAGGCCGTTGATGACTTTATTAAGATGAGCATAGTTTTGAACATACATATATCAGAAAGTGGCGAGAAGAAATTAACGAAAAGAGGAAGAAGAAAAAAGCTACATGAAAAGCAGCAGGAAGATTAATAAAGTGTTGAAAGTTCACTATCAGCTAACACTAACACGACTAAATTTTATTTAATTTAAATTAATTGCATTATTAATTAAAAGATTTTTTATGTAACAGCAATCCAGCGTAATCCCAACTCTCATTCAATTAGCTTTAAAGTATTCACACCTGTTTAGGGCAAAAACTTTTATAAAAAGCAAAGAAAACTCCAACAGCGCTCTTCTCCTGACCAGCGCAGATTTTTTTTTCAGCGAATTCATGCAGGCTTTTTATAAAATTTTTATATGTGAGAACAAATGTAACTAAAAAAAGTCCCAATTATTTTTATTTTAAAATGAGTAGTTTGAGAGTTATAAACCCTCAAAATTAAGACATGCTCTTTTCCACATATCTAAAGCCCAACAAATGATTTTAAGGGCATGGCTTAGAACATAAAGAGCAAAATATACGCTAAAAAGAAGCTATTGAAAAAAAAGCAAATAATTTTCTTCTGGGCATTTTGCTTTCACATCATACACAGAAACATTCCAAACCAACCAGGTCCATAGGAAAAATAATCATTATTATCGAAAATGCATTTTAGTAGTAAGCCCCAAAGCTTTCCCTTGGACGAATAACCCCCGGCCAATGAAAACAGGACAAGGTTTATTACTTTGACCGCCTTTTACTTCAATAAATTGCAAACTCATACACGCCATACGGCTATAAATAATTTTTGTGTCCTTTTTCTACTTGCGTTAGTAATGTGGTGGCAGTTTTTATTAATTCTAGATTTGAATTTTTTGCAACAATTTTTTATTTAAATTATTATTTTTTTTTTTAGTTGGAATAATGTGCTCCTGCCGTTGCTTTTTGAATTATTGGTCCATACCAAGAATATTTTGCATAATTATACAAAGCAATTAATTCCTGACTAAATAATCTGATTATTTTCCTATGGCTGGGATAAGATTAAAACATGCAGTAGCACCTTGGGGGTGTCCCCAACCATACTCTGTATATATGTTTGTATAAATCTATGTATTTGCAGAAAGTTGTCTGTTGATTATAAAGTTTTTGTTTGGCTGCTGGACTCTGGATAGAGAAAATGACTATTGGAGTTTTTTGGTCGTATATTATTGTTCAGTGCGAAAGTAAAAAAGTCGTTGGTGAATTTACAGGACTTACAAGCTAACCTGTGGGTACCTGCTACACACTAGGATATGATGAAGCAAAATAATTTGGTTACTTAGTTTGCGCTTACGGATTTCTAACCAATTGATAAATAAAATAGGCCAAGCGAATAATAATTAGTCTTCCCCCTAACTTCTAACCCAACGATTACACGAGTCACTAGTGCCGACGGACAGTACTGAATTGATCTGTCAATTTTATTGACTACAAACGATTTGCGTTCGATCAAGTCACAGTCATTTCATTTTAAAAATGTCGTCAAACGATACAAATATCGCAGTGGCGGGTTTATTGCTTATTTGAATTTTGGAAAATATTGAAAAGGACAACAGAAGACTCCAGGGAAAACGGCGGTACTGGACAAATCCTTTTCTTTCCAAAAGACTAATGTTCGACATAGACACAAATTTATTGGCAGATTTGCTGTATGATGACAACAGAAATTATAAAAATTTTCTAAGCCTGCTTTAGGAAAAATTTTGTGCATTACACGAAATGGTAAATACCCAAATGTTATAAACGTTACGTGAACTAATTCTCTGCAATGCAAAATGCAATAACATCAATTCAATTCAATTCAATTTCAATTTATTGTGGTTTCGTTATATTACATAAATTAGTTATATATCTCAAAAATTTACTAACCAGCAATTCACATAAGCAGAGCTTGAGTGTGAAGTGCCGTGACAGAATTAAAAGTTATCTAATTAATATCTAATTATTAATGTTTTTCTTAATACTAGTTCAAAATTCAACGTACTGATACTTAATTTAATAGCAAAGTTGAAATAACTAGTTTAATGCAAAACAGTTATTAAAGATATCGGGATTTCTAAACACAAATTGCTTAAGTACTACTTTATAATTCTCATTATTTAAAGAACCTTTAATAGAATTTGTTAAAACATTATAAACTTTAGGACCTATAGTACTTGCATGTTTTTGTGATAAGCCTTTTTTGCATCTAGTTGTAGCAAGAGGACAAATAGCTTGCCTTCTAGTCTGATATCTTATCGAGTGCAATTCAAAATTTGCCAAATTTACATACATGAATTTGAGTAGAGTGTATGTGTAGATTTGCCGAACATTCATAACTTCGAATTGGGAGAAAGCCAGAGTAGTAGAATAGTATTTTGACTTTTTTAAGGAAGCTTTGACGATCTTGCTGTGCAAATTATTTAAGGGCGTAATAACTGCCGAATAAGTTGCGCCCCAAGCCAATACACCGTACTGTATTACTGATTGTATGATAGCAAAGTACACAATTCTCATATGATTAGCCTTAAGTATATTACATAAAATTCTTACTTTGTACAGCGTCTTTCTTAGTTTTTTACATAGATATATAATATGTTTATCCCACTTGAGCCTACTATCAATCGTGATTCTTAGGTAGTTATAATCAGTAACTCTCTCTATCGGTGTTCCACTAATTTGGATAATATAATGTGTATTATTTTCAAACGTTTTATTTCCAAAGTATAATGCTTTAGTCTTATCTAAGTTTAATTCTAGTTTATGGCATCTTAACCAGGAATAAATTAAGCATAGGCCGAGATTAGCTAGGAGAGTTGTTTGTGTCCAGTCCTTGCTTTTGAATATTGCTACAGTGTGATCAGCAAAACACACAATATGACCCTGAATGCTGTTTTGTTCTAATTGACATAGACTGTTTATGTAAATTAAGAACAATATGGGGCCTAATACCGTACCCTGTGGTACACCACATCCAAGAATTATTGGACTACTTACTATTTTCCCTATTCTGACATATTGCACTCTACCTTGGAGATAGGAATCAAATAAAGAAAGCGCCGTATCAGTGATTCCTATACTAGATAGTTTTCCCAATAAAATTTTATGATTGATTATGTCGAAAGCCTTCTTTATATCAAGAAATACAGCACATGCTTTTTCCGCAGCATCCATTGCAGAGTTTATATATGTAGTCACATCATATAACGCATCAGACGTATTATATTTACTTTTGAACCCATACTGATTCTTAGCTATAATGTTATTGCACTCCAGATAACTTAACAGTGTACTTTTAATGCATTCCTCCAGCAGTTTTGCAATGTTGGATAACAAAGATATTGGTCTGTAATTGTGGGGATTGCTTCGGTCTCCTCCTTTGTGCACCGGTATTACCACAGCACGCTTAAGTCTAGCAGGAAAAGCTGCTTGAGACAAGGCAAGATTGAAAACATAACACAGAGGTGTCAAAACATATTCTGAAACTTTTTTCAACATATCACTTGTGTAACCATCTTGTCCGGCTGCTGTATTGTTTTTTAAGGTCTTCAACTGGTATAGAAGTTCACTTTCGGTATTAGGACTAGAATCAAAAGACCCAAAAGTTGTCGCATTTTCAGAAGCACCATCATTTTCAAGTGTATCTGATATTTGCATCCCCACGGTCATGAAATGGTTGTTTAGCTCATTACTTATTTGCAATGGTTCTGTTATTAACGTACCATCCGTTGTCTGGATTTCCTTTATATATTGAAGTTTTTTACTAGATCCAGTTATTTCATTTATTTTGTCCCAAACTTTTCTAGGGTTATCAGAAATCGTGTTAATCACCTGTGAATAATAAGACTCTTTTGCAGCCCTGATGATTGAAGTTAATATGTTTCTGTATGTTTTGTATCTAGTTTTTAAGATTTCGTTGAAAGGTAGCCTTTTTACTTGTCGTGCTAGATTATTCCTTATTCTAATTGAAGAAATTATCCCTGCAGTAGCCCACATCTTCACTGGTTTTACTTTAGACCGAACTTTAGTTTTATGTATATATAATGCGCCTTCGATGTAGCCATCTAATATTGTGCAAAATGTGTTTAAAGCTTCATCAGGCACCATGCTTCTATAGACCTCCGCCCATCTTTCTTGACTAACTTTTTCTACAAGTATACTATAGTTTATTCTAGATATTTGGTTTTTTACACAATTTTGGCTATTAGAATTAACCATATTTTTAATCTCGTTAAATGTCAATTTAGCTAACGTTGAATAATGATCAGTTGTGAACGTTTCAAGAATAGCAGGTGAAATGTACGATTAGCAGTAGCATTAAGATTCTTCGTTACTGGTGACTAGGGTACCTTGCCCTGATTTCTCCGTAGTGAATTCAGCTGAAATGTTCTTTACACCTCTGCTCGTCTTCAGTGTATGTAAACTTGACGGGGGTTGGACACTTCGTCTATTTTCCAGAATCTTCTCACTGATGAATCTAATTCTGTGATATCTGAGTGAAGTAATGTTGTGGTTGGACTTTCATCTTGCGCTATGACAGATCCTGATAACATAGCCAAAGATTGTTTTTTGTAATACGGAGTAATCAGTTGCGATACATTTTCGACCATCTTACAGTATTTGAGTAAAATAACCTGTTTCTAGAATATTATCTATTTTTCTTGATTCATTGAAATGAGGATCTGCCAGCTAATAATCTTTAACTAGGTCCCAAACTTTGAATTTGTTAACTTATCCAAAATATAGGCCATGATGATAGCCCACGCGCAATTACCTTAGCTTTATTTCTTTGAAGTTGCAGACGTTGAAAACAATCTTTTGAAATAAAAGATGCCTGCGAACAGGAGTCTAATAGCATCCGGAAAGGTTGTAGCAGGCCGATAGCATTTTCTACATATACTAATGCAGTTGGGACTACCATAAGTTTATGCTGGCTGTCGTTGGTGTTGGTGTATGTATTTATGTGCGATTCTCACGCGTTACCTGTTGTAGGTTAATTAAATAAATACTAAGGAACTAGAATTATGCTGATTTGTTGCCTGAGCGCCTAAATCAGCTGAGTTATTGATGCTGTTCGAATTTAAATTAGTGTAGTTTGATGTAGACTAGAATGAAGCGATTGCTTACAAAAATGACAACGAATATTATTAGGCTGCATTCACACCGAACGTTTTAATCATGCTTTAATGATTTATCAGAGCTGCTGATTAAATCATTTTGTTTTACCAGTGTGAATGCAAGGAGGTATTTACGTAGAAATTTATGTGGCGTTCTGATTGAATTAAGACTGAAAGATAATTAAAACGTCCGGTGTGAGTCCATCTTTAGACTTGCATTTTGACGCGCATTTACGCTACAATCAAAAATAAAGAAACTAATAGAGATGGTTTCCAAGGAACAGCGTGACGGAATTGCGCTCGGGCTTACGGCCGCAATTCCGCTGGGATCAAACAGTTTTCGATTCCGGCGCAATTCAGTCGGGGCAAAGTAATAGATTGGTGTTAAAAGTGTACGATGTTATTTTTCAGTATGGTAAATTGAGTGTTTTTTATTAAAGAGGAGGACGATAAATTGATTGATTTTATTAAAATGAATCCTCTTCTATATAACATTAAATTGAAAAACTACAAAGAATTAAATATTAATGAAAATATATGGAAGGAAAAGAGGTAAGCAGCATATTTATTTCATTTGTGTTTAATTACTTGAGCCTTGTTACATATTTTTCTTGCCAAGATAGAGAGCTTTATTGAAATATATTTTAATAACGTCATGAATTTTTGCAGAACAATAACTTTTTTTTCGAGTTGGTTTTAATGTTTTTAAATTTTGTTTCGGTAAACCCGGTCTTGTTTTATTAAACATTTTTTCGCCAGGAAATGAAATTTTTGAGTCTCTCATCATATTGTGCAGGATACAGGCTGACGTAATTAGCTTATCAATTATTTCGGGTCGCAAGGAAATAGGTGTAAAAAAACACGGAAATATTGAGACATAATTCCAAAGGCTCTCTCTGTAGTTCGCCTTGCTCATGAATGCCTATAGTTGTATATAGCTTTTTTTAGTATCGCAGAATGATTGACTCTTTGGGTATGGTTTCATCATAGTTTCTGTTAATGGAAATGCTGCATCTCCTATTAAAACATGACTCAATATAATTGACGTGCCTGGAATAACAGCTGGACCGGGAAATGGGAATTCATTTTTTGCAATAAGTTTTCCCATATCGGATTTCATATAAATTCCTGCATCACCTTCTCGACTATATGAACCAATGTCGACTGCGATAAATCGGTAATGTGGATCTGTAATCGCAAGCAAAACGATAGAATAAAATTCCTTATAATTAAAAAAGGCTGATTCGAAATTTTTGTGGCACTTTATTCTTACGTGCTTTCCATCAATAGCACCACAACAATTAGGATAATCCCATATTTTAAAGTAATGACTTGCTACTGTCTTTAAGTCTTCTTCAGTTGGCATTGGAATATATTGTTTGAGCATCCTGTTGTAAATACTTATGAAAACCTCATGTATAATCGTGTTGATCCATGAATGAGATATTCTGAATTAGTAAGCTAATGATCGAAATGATTCGCCAGTTGCCATATATGTATCTAGAAAAAAAAATATCTTATCTTAATAATTTATCAGTAATGCTATAGGAAGTCTAGTGACTAAAAAAACAGCACAAAAACCCCCTTTTAAATACGGTATTGGAGAAAGAAAGGCAAATAATACATCAAAGATGTTACGAAAATTTATTTAAAGGTATACGGATCACAAAAAATTTATAAAGTACAAGCGGCCTTACAACAGTAATTTATCTGGAATTAACTTTAACACAATATTTATATTTTTTATTATTTCTATTTTCGTTCATAAGGGTGTCAATCGCATGCAGAAAAATTAACGAAGTTCAAGGTAAGAAATGTGTAATTTCAGCTGCTCCCATTTTGGGTGTTTCTTGTTAAATTATGCTATTTACTAATGCTTCCACTTTCCTGATGACGTTCGACTTATGTTTGCCTTCTTAGTATTAATTGTCTAACGTAGTCTATACATACATCTTTATTTATTTATTTATTTATTTATTTATTTAGAACTTCATCAAAAATCTGATTACTAAGTTTACAAAAGAAAAATTAAAAAACAAAATAATTTAAAAATTATTATACATATGTAAACAATGATATTGACCAATAGTGTACAAACAAAATTAATAAACTGAAAAGTAACCTTAACTAAGCTGATCCCTTAATTCACTTTTTGAAAGATGAAAGTCAATGCAATCAAACCAGTTGTTAAAGAGACGAGACATTGATGAAATCGGCTCGTGAAAACCATAGTTCGTACTATGATAAGGAACGACGAGGAAGTCGTGGTTCCTCAAGGAGCGCGCAGGAATAGATATATTGAAAGTATTTAAGAGCTCAGGAGAATTTATCGCTCCCTGTATACACTGAAACGCAAAAACAACTCTGGAAGCTTTTCGCCTATTTTCGAGAGAATCCAATGGAAAGAGTTTAAGCCTATCAACATATGGAGGTAAAATAATAGGGTTATGCCAATGAAGTCCACGCAGAGCGAAACGAACGAATCTCCGCTGCACAGCCTCAATACGATTTATGTGTACAGCATAAAACGGAGACCAGACCGGACTGGCATACTCCAAAATAGGTCTAACGAATGTGCAGTAAAGGACCTTCGTTATGAATGGATCATTAAACTCCTTTGACCATCTCTTTACAAACCCCAGAGTAGCATTAGCCCTGGCCACGATTGAATTAATATGATGTTCGAAGGAAAGACGAGTATTAAGGTAGACACCCAAATCTTTGGTTTTGTCAAGTCTAGTTAATAAGCATCCATCTAAAGTATAATTAAACTCCAATGGCCTCCTTTTACGAGAAAAGGACATAGTAGTACATTTGCTTATATTAAGAGGAAGACAGTTAATAGCACACCATTTATGAAAGGTGTCTAAGTCCAAATTTAGAATTCCACACTCGTTTTCATTAGAAACAATGCGGAAGATTTTGGCATCGTCAGCATAGCAAAGTATTCTTGAATTAGTCAAAATCAGAGATACGTCATTAATGAAAAGAGATGGCTGCCTTGAGGAACACCAGAAGTATTATCTATTACGTCAGAAAGAGCTTCGCGAAATATAACTCGCTGCGTACGATCCGATAAATAAGAATGAAGCCAATTGACAAAAACAGAAGGAAAACCAAGCAGAGTCAGCTTATGAATCAAGATTTTATGATTGATTCGGTCAAAAGCTTTACTAAAATCTGTGAATATGCAATCAACTTGCTTTCCGCTTTCAATTGCAGAAATGCAGAAATTAGTAAACTCTAACAAATTAGTCGTAGTAGATTTACCCTTCATAAAACCATGCTGAAAAGAGCGCAGGAAAGGCTTGCAGTGGAATGACAAAGCATCGCAAACCATGGCTTCAAATATCTTACCAATACAACATAACTTAGCGACGGGTCTGTAGTTAGAAATGTCACACTTATTACCCTTCTTGTGAAAAGGAATAATCAAAGAAAGCTTCCACTGTTTAGGAAAAACACCACAGGTTAAAGATAAATTAAATAAATAACACAAAACAGAAACTATGGACGTAGCACAATTTTTTATGAACGTGGAAGGAACGCCATCCGGACCACTAGAAAAACTATCAGCTATGCTTGAAATGTACTTGGAGACAGACGCTTCATCGAACAACAGGTCCTTAGGTTGAAGAGAAGTCGTCGGGAGCTTCGTCAAATGGGTAAAATCGTTATACCTAATATCACAGTGGTTATCACAGAAGACAGTTTTAAAGAAGTCACCAAAAAGATTGGGAGTCTCCAAGGGATCAACGCTATCTATGGTTCCAAGTCGCAACGATGAAGGGTATCCATCACAGTTGCGCTTAGAGTTCACAAACTTCCAAAATTGCTTAGGTTCCGTACGCAAGGCCGACCTCATTCTATGTATATAATCATTATAAGAATCATTCAGGTACGATATGTACTGAGCACGCAAATTAGAATAAGTTACGTAATCAGCATCGCTCCTTGAGGAACAGAACCTCCTCCAAGCTTTATTCTTCAAATTTTTAAGATGCTTCAAAGAGCCATTGATCCATGGTTGACAATGCGAAGTACGATTCGAACTTACAAGTGGTACACAGTGAGTAAAACAAAGAAATAGGATGTCATAAAACGAGCTCACAGCTTTATCAATGTCACGTTCACCCAGAACACCGGTCCAGTCGCAGGCGGATAGCCATTCATTAATTTTATTAAAATCAGCTTTTTTAAAGTTATAACAATACTCGTAGTTACCAGAAGCATTAGATGATGAAATTACAGGATCAAAAAACAAAACTGTATGTAGTGCCGGATGATGACTTGTTTCAGGAACCATAGGAGTTAAACAATGCTTAACGAGAGTACCATTGGGATCGGACGAAAATACCAGGTCAAGAGATTTTCCAGAGTCATTAGTCACACCGCTAGACTGCATTAAGCCAGAAGAAATGATGTTGTCAATAAAAGATATGGCATGTTGAGGAGTCGCTATAAAAGAAGGCAGCAAGCCCTCATCGTCCGGAGAGTGTACCCAACTCACATTAGGTAAGTTAAAATCACCATAAAGCAACAATTCATCGGCAGGCAGCAGAACTTCAGTAAGCCTATCTATACATGAAGCCAACAAATCAAATATATCGGCAGATGGGCATGGAGGGATATAAACTGTAGCAATATATACGGTTTTGTGTGAAAGCCTGAGAGCCACACAAATAAACTCCAGATCACCGGAATCAACAAAGTCAACCAAGAAACAAGGTAATTTCATAACTGCTATCGTTCTAGTTTATTTTTCATTTTGTTCAATTATCTGATCACTAGTCGTCTATTTGTAGACGATTCAACATTAAAATTATAACTTGTAAACTTACTTTGAAAGTGACTTTTTCTATTTTATCGTCTTAAACCTCCACATCCTGACAAACATACGGTAGATGATGAAATTTCAATTTCAATTTCATTTCAATTCATTTATTTCCTGGGTACTGATGCTACAAGATTTACAATCTTTTTTCAAACATCGAACAGAATGGCAAGAGAGCTAAATAAAACTAAACCTAACTTAAATTAAGCTAATATTAAAATATCGAAATACGTATTCAATTAAACATAATATTAAAGAGATTTTAAAAAGATATCTACAGGAATAACAAATTAAAGATTATAAAACAGAGAAAAAGGTTACCGCAAGCCAATGTCAACTATGACAAGATAGGACTTTAGGAGTCGTTTGAAGTTTCCTAGCGAGTTAGTTGTCTGGATATGATGAGGCAGCGAGTTCCAGATTCTAGTCAGTTGAACAATACAAGATCCGTCGAATATGGAGGTTTGGAACCGTGGAAGCAGCAGTTTGCGCCTCTCGTAGAGTTTAAGGGCTGAAAGAAGGTAATAGATCGGTTGGGAAGAACGAAGCAAGTTATACAGGAACACTAAAGCTCTCTGCTTCAAATATGTATCAAGCCAGCAGCCCAGCAAGGTGAAATTGAGGTGAGATACATGATCAAACCACCTCAGACCAAAGATAAATCTAGTACAGTCGTTGAAAGCGACATTCAGTTTCCTTGAACAGTGCGAGTCGAGCTTTGGAAAGACAAGAGAGGCATGAGTGAAATGTTGCAGATTAAGAGACCTAACAAGGTGACAACGGAGCTTAGGTGATAGTAAACTAGCAGACAGCCAGAGACGGCGGAGAATGACATATATTTTTGCTATGTTTGAGTTGATGAGGTCACAACATCTCATGTTAGAATTTAAAAACACGCCAAGATTACGAACTCGATCCTTATAAGGCAAGGGATAACCGCCCAATGAAATATTAGGAAGCGTTTTAGGATCTATAGATCCACAATGAAAAGCAATGCACTGCGACTGACTCGGATTCAGCTTGAGCTTGTTTTCTAAGGATCAGATGAAAATATTATGCAAATCATTGTTCAGGCGAGCAGCACAATCTTCGATCCAACCTTTAGGATGACTTAAATAAATTTGACGTCGGGAATATACTCGGTCAAATCATTAATGTAAATGCTGTACAGCACAGGGCCTAGAATGGAACCCTGTGGGACCCCACAAGATAGGGGAAGCAAGGTGGAGGAATTAGTTTGCCCCAAGGTAACCCTCTGCGAACGAGCGTGAAGGTATTCTTTTATTAAGAGGGTGGCTCGGTTCGAAAAATCAAAATTGTAAGTCATTTTTCTCAACAGGTTACTATGGCAGACATTATCAAAAGCCTTGGAGAAATCCAGAAGCGTCATAATAACAACTTCCCGCCGATCAAGTGCTGAGCGGATGTCCGTTGTAACTCTCACGAGAGTACCTTCGCAATTATGTTTAGGTCGAAATCCAGACTGCCATCGACTAAGAAGATCATTTTGGTGCATGTACTGTTGAACCTGCCAATAGAACAGCTTTTCGAGCACTTTAGCAAGGAAACAAAGTAAACTGATAGTCCTATAGTCGGCAGGAATATCTGCTGTCGCTTTCTTTGGGATAGGGATCACATGCGCAATTTTCCAGATCTTAGGAAACACTGACTTAGTGATGCAGCAATTAAAAATATGCAAAAGAGGACCGAAATCGTAACGTTTGTCATTTCGTTTGTAAAGAATAGAAATTACGATATTAGAACAGAATGGATTGAACACTCACGCATAATATTAAAATTAGTTCCGTTTTCTACATGTCCGTCCATCTTCACGATAACTCGAGAGATTTCTATATCTGAAACTTTATACATGGTCCTTAAAAAGCAAAAAAAAAAAAAAAATATTTAAGTTCGGAAATGAAACAAATCGGATGACACCTTCGTGGGTCATCATATAAAAGTTTCGTTTTTCATTATATATTTGCACATCAAAACAGCAAATACAATTTCAACAGTAAACAAGTACGAAATTAAAATTGATCTAAGACCAATTCTTATGATACCCTAGATGGATGCCCGTATGTAATTTTGTATTGTCACCTCTCTGTGTAAGTATGA